>VZTR01023746.1:726310-914697 GCA_013400775.1 Chaetops frenatus | reverse complement strand
GAAAGTCTCAAGTTTTGTCTCTTCACATTGTTGGCAGGAAAGAGAAATGAGGTAGGGGGAGGAGACGTGTCTGAAAGTTTATTCTAGTTCTTACTATTTTCCTTTTAGTTCTGTTAATAAAGCTTTCTTTATACCTTTTAAGGTTTTGAGCCTGCTTTGCATTTCTCCTAATCTTTATCTCACAATAGAAAATGAGTAAATAAGTTTGGTGGGTTGCACTGGTGTTAGGCCAAAATTCTCAACACACTGCATTGAATTGATGCTCCGTGTGAGGAGGCAAACTAAAACCCCTACACTATCCCATTGAGCAAAGCTGAATATTAGAGGTGATTGGCATTGCCAGCACCCTACAAGCATCTTTCAAGGGTATTAGAGCATCTCTCCTACTATACTCACATTGTGTCATCTGCTAATGTAAAAAACAGAGTATGGTCCCTGTCTATGGTACCACCTTTGGAGCTAGCACTCAAGTCTATTCCTGTTCAGATATTCTTATATTCTGGGTTTTACCTCTGGCTCCATTGAGATGAGGCTTGAGTTTGTGGTTGTGGAGGTTTATTTTTCATATGGTTTCCAACGTGCCATTCTGAAAGTGCTTTTTCTCCTCCTTCCACTTCTGTGATTTTAAAATGGCCAGACAGATTAAAATTTGGGCACACAAAAATATATGGCCTTCAAAATTCATCTCTTAGGACGTATAGCTTAGTGCTGGACATGGAGGGATCAGACAAATTTTCAATCACATGAAATTGCTCACCTCATTCCCCAGCATGTTCTCTGCACAGATCCAGAGTCCAAGAGAGCACCAAAATTGCTATGAATGAGAGGCAGAGAGAGGAAGGGAAATGAATGAAGGTTTGCTCCTGTTGCTTTTAATGCTGCATGTTGCCTCCAGAAAATACTTATTTATCAAGAGCTAAAAGGACAAACGGGGTTATTTTCCTCTCTGGAGGACCTTACGTGGGCCTTCTTTTACTTTCAGAAGACCAGCTGATAAATATCACAATGTATTTTTAGCTATATGGCACACTGCAATTTTGCTGTCATGGGTTTGAGGCAGGAAAATGCTGCTGTGCTCTCTGCACAGCAGGAATTCCCTCCAGTGACTGTTAGGAGTAACTAAAACAGCTTCTCCCCAATGGGAAACACATGGTAATACCTAATTAGGAGAACTTTTGCAGCAGAGAGAATAAAGGGCCTCATGCTTCTCACCTCCTTCTGACAAAGGTGTTGCCCTGGGACAGACTTTAATCAGGCACAGGGAACTCTTCATTTCAAATCCCTTGAAGTGTTCAATTCTCCAGCAGTGTTTTCAGTGTGGGGGGCAGCTTCATGCCTTCAGTTGTAACCCTCTTGTAGAAGAGGAAGGGCTTTGGGTGAGTGTGATGGTCCACATCCCCTTTCTCTATGTGTCCATCAGCCAGGATCCAGCAAAGTCAGCATATCCAGAGCATCCTGGCTGCCTACAATGCACACTTTCCTCTAACTCTTAAAAAAATGTAGCACACTCCTTAAACTTCCTGTGCTAATTGCTGACACAACCAGAATTATGTAGTCATAAAGAGAGAATTTTACTGTTGCATGGGGAATTATTTAGAGTAGAGAAGTATGTGAATGCTGAATTCTCTGAGTGATTTCTGTGTGAATTTCACATTTAACTTATGGTAACTACCTTGATAAAAGCCTTGAGAGAATAATTCCATCTTGTAACTTTTTCATGATTGCTATTGTATGGGTTATCAATCTTACACTTTACATTTAGATACACTAAATCAGGCTTTTCTTCCATCAATAATGAGAGAAATTCCCTTTTTTTTTTTTTTTTGTGTACTTTTCAGAATTAAAATCAGTATTAACATTATTTGGCTATCTGTTTGGACAGGTAATTTCAATGATGGGAGAAAGAAAGTTAATTTCATTTTTAGATGAATATTACTGGATGGAGAAAAACCACACAAAGGAGAATTTGTAAGATGTTTCTTCTGTCTAACAGATTCGTTAGTGGTCTGCAATGAGTAAAATTCTTTTCTTTTTGAAGGAAATAGTTTTAGAAGCTCCTTCTTGCCTTGAAAGTAACATCCTTATTCTGTAAAACTTTAAAATGTGGGCTGCCGGTGTAAGCATATTTTTGTAGACTCTCAAAGCCCTGGCATGAATGGTTCTGGCAGGAGTTTGCAGCCTCCATATGGAAGCTGCAATTCTGCAATTCTCCCTTTATTTTGAGCCTTTTCTCATCCCAAACACAAACCTTGCAGCAAGTACAAACATGTTTACAGATGTAACACAGGTGAATTATTTCTAAGGGCCAACCTCATCTTTAAAAGGCTAATCTCACTGGGAGAGTCTTGTGTGGTCCACAGAGAGAGGCTCTTCCCCAGGGGGAGCGAATTGCTGGGATAATAGTTACTGTGTTAGTGCAGGGCAAGAACCTCTCCTGTCCTCCTGAAGCCTCCTCTGGCAGGTCTTATCCTGACTATCACGGAAGTAGAAAACAGAATTTGTATGATAGCTGAAGGATGCCATTCTCTCCTGTCTCGGTTTTCTTCTTTCAGGTCATTAAAATTCTTTCACTGTTTTCCACAGGAATTTTATTTTCTGGATTTCTGATTCTGTTCAGTGCTCCAATCTAAACTCTTCCCTCATGGCATCTGATTTTCTGGAAATGCAGAGACTGAATGTAGCTCCTCACCAGGGCCACCCTGCTGAAGAGAGGAGAGAGTGGTTTCCTCTGCCCACGGGCAGAACAAGAACTGTGTCCTGGAATCATCAGACCTGATGGACCAGAACTACACCAAAGGGGAAAGTGCCTGACAGCCCAGAGAGGGCTGGTACTGGGTTTCTGGTTTTGTTTGTTGTTGCTGCTGCTGTTGTTGTTCCTTTGCCTTGTTATACATATATATTCTAGTAAAGAACTGTTATTCCTTTTCCCACATCTTTGCCAGAAAACTCCTATAATTTCAAAGTTAGAATAATTTGGAGGGAAGGGGGTCACATTTTCTATTCCCAGGGGGACTCTCACCACCCCTGAGAGACACCTGTCTTTCAAACCAAGACATTGTTCCACTTTGTTTTTTCTTTTCCCAGGATTTCACTTTGCTTCTGTTTCATTTTTCCTTTCAGAGGAGCCAAACCCAAGGGTGTGCATATGTGGACACTGATATCACCCATCACACATGTGACTCTTTCAGGTAGGGGCAGGGATGCTTCTGTGTGTGGAGCAGATGCAGAAAGGAGTTCTCTACAGTAGTCCAGGGTCAAAAATGTTGGCGACCAAAGGGTTTTTGCAGAAGGTTTGCAGACAGCTTGTCCTAATTCACACAATTCTCATTATTCTTTTGGGAGCTTTTTTTGCACTCACACTGTGAGTCTAGGACTTCTGCCTGCTCAAGAGCTCAGAACAGACCCTGATTTTTAAGTGTGATTTAGTTTCAAGTATAAACTTTACAGGCAGTTACAAAATGAAAGCTCTCTGTTGCAGAAAGTGGTGTTTTCTCTCTTTTCCTCAATTCCCTCTCCTGTAAATGAGGTCAGGAGTGTTATGAATCCAACATCATTAATAGTTGCAAAGTGTTTTGAGATCCCTGAATGGAAGGACTTACATAAGTAGGAAAGTCTTATTAGGATAATTATAATTGCTAACTGTACTGGCACAATATAGATCACTTAATGAGTTATTTGGCTTTTCCTTTCTCTTCCTTTCTCCTTCTCAGCTCCCCTAAGCCACATAAATAGACCGATTTTTAATTAGCAACTTTCATTTCTAGCAACTGGATTTCTCTCCAAAGTTCAAACTCAGCAGCAACATTTAGAAAATGCAAGTTGGTTTGAGATCAATTGAAATTTGAAGGACCACAGTAAAAAGGAATGTCTCTGTGCTCTTTGAACTAGAGAAACACATGCTGAACCTGCCTTTTGAATTCCGAGCACTTTTCTCTGCATTACCCTGCTGTGCTCACCATTCAGTGGTTCTTGTGACCAATCTGTTGAAGGTGAACTGGGGACTTGGGCTAGTGAGTGACAGGACAGAGCTAAATGGTCTCTGCAAGGAAAAGAAATCCCCTTTCTACTTTGACTTCCCATTTCCCTTGTGTTGGTTTCAATGTGGGGTCATCTGGAACTGATGCAAGGATGGGATGATAAGACCAGCTCTCGCTGTTGTATTAGGACCTAAAATACTATTGATAATCAGGCAGCTTTCTCCCCATAAAAGTTTTTCTCTCGGCTGCACTAACCACTCGTGTTCATCCTTGGGAAGCAGCTGCTTAAAGATTTTAAAGTAGATTAAAACAAATATTAATAGCTAAGAAATTATGATCTCCTTGTAGGTATTATTACCTTACAGGAAGTAATATAAATGCTTAAATCAGTAGGGGTTTATTTCTTGGTAAGCCCTGAACATTGGATCTAATATGAAATGTGGACCCACCTGGAAATGGCAGGGATGTTGACTACTGTAGAGAATGTATGCCCTTTGTGTTTCTTTTCTTACTTCTAGTGTGTTAGAAGTATCCTTAGAACTCCTCCACTTCTTATCCTTAGAAGTGATTCCAGAGGTTGTTTGCCCATGCATGGAAACACATTTTATATAACTTCCATAATAAGGGTATTTTATTATTATTTTACTATCATTCCCGCTATACAATATTTAGCTGAAACTCATAAACACAGATCTGTCCATTTCTGTTACACATTTTTCAGATACACAAATCCCAGTCTGTATTTACTGCTGCATCAGTATTTTTCTCTGCTAGGAAACCAAACTACTTAGAGAGCAACAAAACAAAAGCAGAGTTACTACTCTGTTTAACTTTCCAGAGTAGCTGATATTTTGTTGCTCTGTTCTTTAGGATGTAAAGTTTACTTCAGCAGACTCAATCATACTTATAAAACATGGCGAAGGCAGATGTGTGAATCCTGAATTGTGCCTCAGGCTCCTTCTGAAGCAGAAAAATGGGCTGAAATCTTCCTCTTGCCCTCCTCATGTGCCTTTCACTTGCTGCAGAGAACAGCTTACATTGTAGAGCTGCTGTCAGGTTTTTTCCTTGGACAAGTTAAAAATTTGCATCCTACTGCCATCCTTACTAAAGATAATGCTGATGTTTACAACCCCTGGAAGCCCTTAGATAAATGTACTGTGTCCATATTGCCTGCCTTGAATCCAAAATGTTCTGGCAGGAATCACATCCTGTACAGCACTATCAGCTCCAGCAGAGACCTGTTGCACGTCTAATTAGCTCGGTATCTCTGTGTATAAATGTCTGCGTGCACGTGTCAAAAAAGCACTTGACATGAAAGGCCCAGAACATCACCAGGTCTCTGAGGGAATTCTGCCTCATCTCTGCTCTCTCTTCAGCCTCAGACTTACCACCTTGTGCTTAGTACTCAAGAAAATGTTTTTGGTGCTCTAGGGTTGGAACATACTCAGAGCTGAGCTGGTCAGGTGCAGCTCTGGGGTCTGAGTACAGGGTACATTTTGAGTACAGCTCTGGGGTTCTTGTGGCACTTTTTTTTTTTTTTAAATGTTATTTTTTAAAGGCCTTTTCCTTTGGTTAAAATAGAACTTGTTAATATTGAAGGTATTTTACAGTTTCTAAAATCAGAGGGAAGAAAGTAGAATGGCCAGCAGTGGCACTGTAACCAGTACCACCAGTGTCTGTGTTGAGCAAGTTTCCATTAAATGCTTCACTTCACACTGACAGCTCTGCATCTGGGGACCCATGTGGCAGAGCAGATTGCTGTGGCTACAGGCTCAGGGCCATTCCTGGGGCTATAGGTGCAGTGACTGAGAACGAGGAAGCATTTATATAATTTGGGAACATTTCCTCTTTCCTTGCCAAGGAATATGCTCTTAAAATACCCCATTGTTCTTTCAGTGAATACTGAATTCTTTGATTTCTGCTGTTCTGTGGGGATGATGTGTTCTAGAATCTCTCCTCGCCTCTTCCTCCCAGATTTTGTGATTTTCAGAGAAGGAGGTGGACCAGGACTTTATGGTGGATGACAGGTCCAGACATTCCCATCTGCTGCTGGCCAGAGACTACCCAGAGGAGCAGTGAGAAAAGCTTAAAAGGGAATTCTCAGCTAGTTCATTCCTGTGGTTTGCAAAACAAAACTTGCTTAGCTTTTCTTTCCAACAGGCATTGTTTTTATTTAAATATTGACCTACCATTTTAAAAGGAGAAGAGGTTTAGAAAAAAGATCAATAATCTGAGATGAAGGATTTTGTTTTGGAATAAATGGAGCTGTCCTAGTTCAAAGGACAGGTGTCTGTTAAGGAAGGCAGGAGCCTCCCTTGGAATGGAAAATGTAAACCCTTTCTCTCCCAATTACCATAATTCGTGAATTAAGGGTCTCTCAGGCAAAGATATGGGAATATTAATAACAGTTCTTTACTAGTATTTATAATAAAGCAAACAGACAACAACTACTATGGCATTAACAACAAACAGAACCAGGAGCCCAGTGACAGCCTGCTGGCTTGCAGGCACTTCCCCTTTCGCTGCAGTTCCGGTCACAGCCAGCAGGGGGCGCTGGTGGTGCTCTGTGGGCAGGGCAGGTGCAATGACTCCCCTGCAGCTGCAGGGGGCTCTGTGGCGCCAGCTCGGTGAGCACGTGGCAATGGCGGCTCACCCGCAACAGGGAGGTGTGGGAGAGAAGTTCCACTTTCACAAACCTCCTGGGCANAGAAGAAGCAGCTCTCGGCAGGGGTCTCACAGCAGCCACCAGCTCCTCTTCCCAAAAGCTGCAAAAGCAGCAGCCGCTCCCAACGTTCTCCCTGGAAAATCTCAAGCGAGAGTGCTCGCTGCTGCTCCAGCCCAATTCCCAAGGTATCCCCCATCCCCCTGAGCTCAGCCACTTCTTTCGCTCTTCTTAAGTACCCAGATAAACAGATGCCTTTCTCCCCCAGGGCTCAGTCAGTTCCTTTGTTCTTCTTAAGTATGTAGTCGTTCAAGTTCCTTAGCAACTTTTGGGCAAAAAATTCTATAGGTGAAAAGGAACAAAAGGAAAGAAACCCAAACCCCCACAGGAGCACTTACCCAAAATTACATTTTGAGGGGTTTTGTCCTTCTATTATTGGCTGAAAGATATTTTTACTTGGACTGAGTTAATTGTTTTGTTTCAGCATTACAAACTGATGCATCGTTTCAGGGTGACACAAACAGGGCAGACTCAAATTATTGTTTATTAGCTGTGGACAGTGAAGCTTAGGGAATTAATTCTTGGACTTGGGATTCTTTTTATGCTGTTTTTCCATGCTTTATGAATTTTGGCTAATCCTTACGTGCTGCTAGCTTGCATTAATCTTCTTTCTTTAAGCACCTCTTTAAATGTGAATCTGGCAGCATTTTGTAATATTTTTTTCTCTGTTCTCTTTTTAAATTGTTTCACCTACAGAATGTTGAAGCCCTTAAGGTATCACCAAGGAGAGGGAAATGTGGATGAGGACTGGGCCGGGAGAACACTGCAGGCTCAGCTGCAGCATTCCTGAAGGTGTAGCTAACAGGAGATATGGACTTTTTAAGAGAAATGATGACCAATAGGTGTATTGGTAGATCAAGTCAGTGCCAAAATTCAGTTCAGGGCAATTTTATGCCAACCACTGGGGCCAGGAGCAATCCCTGCCATGGGCACCTTGTAGTCCAGGTAAACGTGCTAAACAGGTAAAAGCAGCATACTGGACAGGTCTCAGGGTGCTGTACCAGGAGTTGGAGGAGGGTCCTGGGAGGATGGGTCTGTCCTCAGTGTGGATCTGGCTGCAGGAACCCCAATGTGTGCCTGCTCCATTGGGAGGGGTGGGCACTAGGAAGGAGCTACCAGGAGATCCCCGCTGCTCTCATGTGTTGCAAGAAGGAAAGCCAGAAGGCAGGATGCCATCTCGTACAGTCAGCCTGCTGTTATCCTGATCTAGCATGACAAATTAGTGTTCCCAGAGTAGCAGCAGAGTAATCAGACTGTGACAAATGGTTTACTTAGAGCAATTTGTTTTCATTTTACTGAAAATTTCCACAGTCTCAACAAAAGGTTCTCCCCTGCCTCCTCACTCCCAACTGCCTCCCTCTAAGGTCATTTTCCTGGTGTTAAGAGAGGGACCTGTGCCCCAGAGGGCAGCGTGGCAGTTGGGAGGTCACGTTTCCAGGGTGCCTGGGCTTTTTGCAGCTGGAAGCTGTTGCTGGAGGAAACGTGCTTGTTGAGTGTGAAGTTAACCTCCATTAGCGTAGACTGTGCCCATGCTTTTGCCTCATTTCTCACACAGGAGCTGAGATACCTCACACCTTTGGCAGGTAGGTTCCTGGTGGATGAAGAGTGTGTGGGATCAGGTGTTCCCTCTGTCTGAAAAGGGTGAGTGTCAGTCTGGCACCTTTCAGTAACTAAACCTAGGCCAAGTTACTGAACACAGCCCTGTTGCAGTGATGTGTCTGGAAAAGGGGAGCAGTACCTGTTATAAATAGGGCAAGGAGACGGACTCCTTTTTAATGCCTTTGTTGAGGAACAGCTTGGGGAGAGGGCCCGAGGGGTCGCGCACACCGCCACTGGTCCCAGGAACGGCGCATAGGAGGAGGAGAACAGCTTTGCCGGGCAGCAGAGCTGGGGCTGCCGTCCTCACAAGAGTCCTCAGGAAGACTTTGGTTGGCTCGAATGTCTAGGGGTTCCATGGTAGGCAAGTTCTGTTTAGGTTATGGCGACACAGTCCGAGTGGTGAAAATGGATGAGGAAGATAGTCCAACTTCTTCCCTACTGGAATGTGTTGTTTTATTGTTGAATTTTTAGGCTGGCTCGTTGTTTTTAGGGGTTTTTGTTTCCAAATGGTCCTTATCCGGTCCTCATTTGCATACCTCATTTGCACGCAGTCCTGTGTACAGTCTCACTTGCTAGCTTGGGAAGCAGTGGAGGTGACTCGACGTGAAAGGGGATACAAATACAGGGTAGGGAAGGAGCAACTAGGGGTAAGAACAATTAACAAATTCCAACAATTAGGTAACATTGGTTAACAAACAATTAGTAATTAACATTTACCACAGTACCTACCTGACCTGCTGCCAGCCACATTTGCCCTGTGGATGACAGGACAGATGTACAGCCACATCCTGGGTCCTGGCACAGCTGGATCCCTCTGCTTTAGCACACTTGCAGAAGTAAAAAAGTACGGAGAACGGGTAAAAACTGCTAAAAATTAAACTATGCCAAAAACAGTCTAGGAATTTGAGAATGCTCAGGTCCATGCCATGATGGTGCCTGCAGCTGGCTCTGGGTTGTGAACCTCATGGCCTTTTCCTGATCAAATGTCAGCCCAGCCTTGCACGGTGCTGTGGTGCCACAGCAAGGTAAAGCCTTGGATGCTTTGACCTGCTTGGCTTTCATAGAAGAAGAGACATGAGAAGTAGGTAAACTCTACACTGCCTCTTTAGGAGAATTTTCCCTGTCCAATGGCAGAGAAGGAATTGCCTTAATACTGCCCTAGGAGCCTGCTCAACTCAGGCTCCTCATCTTCTACTCACTCCAGTTGCTCTCATTTATAACAATTACCTGTTTCATTCAAGCACAAGTCTTGCAGTTTCAGCAACCAGTGCTTTCCACGGGCTGCAGGAAAGGGAGACCAACACCTTGTGTAAAATAAAAGGACAGTGGTACAAGGGGACTGGAGCTGGGAGCCCTGTGCCATGGGGAAGGGGACAGAAGGGCAAGGAAGGGTCAGGCTGATGCCATGGCCTTTTGACATGGGTTGTTGAGATGAACATTCTCCAAAATCATGCTCCAGGATGGGCTTGGTGGCAGACCTGGCCAGCAGGCCTGTGCCATCCAGCTCTTCCTCAGTTCTGGCTTCTTTCCTTCTTGGCCTTTTTCAAAAGTACATCAATGCCCAGGGTGGAGTACCTGGGGCTCTGCAGGAGTGACATGTGCTACTGCATTCCTTTCAATCCACCCCAAACCCAGGAAAACTTCTTTGAGGTCTTCTGGGGTGCAAGCCTTGCTTCTGGACATGTGGTGAGGCTGGAGCAGAAGAGAAGTGATGGAGTCAAGGCTTTTCTCCATCATGCTGCCTTGTGCCTGCCCCTTTTTTGTACGTGCAAACAGCTGCATCAGGATGAACTCGGTACAGGCTAATGGGATGAAGTGCTCAGGCCACTCTCATAGGAGAGTTAGATGTGACAGCCCATAAGACTCCTTTGGCTCCCAGGTCTGCTTGCAGCCTCAAGGACTTGATTTTCCAAGCTCTGTTGCATCAGTCTTGGTGCTGCATCAGTTGCTGCTGCTGCTGCTTCTTGAGTCCTTGTGCTACTACACAAACACTCAATAGTGTGATGCAATTTACTGCTGTGTTCCCCCTCCAGGCACCAGAGACATCCATCATGGTCTGGGGGGCAGCCAGGACAGCCCTCCTCCTGCGCTTCGTCACAGTGGCAGCTGGGTCTGGAAAGAGAGAAGTGCCACTTAGAGAGCCTGGCAGTGTAATAGCTTTCCTCAAATGAAATTCCCACTCTCTTGGCAACTTGGCTCTGCAGAAACCCCTGGAAATTGCACAGTGGTGTGTAACTAAGTGGTGCCCACTGGAACATGTCCCTGGCCTTGGCTGGAATTAGCTTTCTGGTATGTGATCATAGAACAAAATGACTTAAGCAAGAGCATTATCACAACATGGTTTTCATGTATTAGCAAACATAATAAAGCAATGGAAAATTACTTGCACGAAGCGGACATCCATAAATAGATTCAAGTCATAGGTTTGACTCTCCATCAGCTGATTAAATCTGATCACTTTGTACAATGTGCCAGAAGTTTTCTAGTGCATGTCTTCACTGTCCATACATCTCCATTAGATTGATGGATTTGGGTGGTTCAGAATGGTAGTAGTCAGGGAAATGCCATGTGTAAGCAAATAAAGCTGGATTTATAGCATCTGGGCCCCATTCTCAGACCTCTAACACAAAGATGGGGTGCTGCTACATATTTCAGTAAAAGCTGCTCTGCGTCTCACAGATGATTTTTTAAGAGCTAGGGAGAAAGAAAAAAGCAAACCCCAAACCTCCAATCACCAAATAACACCTTACAGTTAGTGCAGACAGGGCAGGAGAGCTGCCCAGAGCCCCCTCAGTGCCCTCAGGGGAGCAGAGGGACACGATGGCCAGCGGGGGAGACCACAGCACGCAGTATCCCTGTCCTGCTGTGTTGGGAAGTAAGTCCCAGTACTGAACATGCTTCAGACCCATCTTTTCATCTCCCCATCCTCCATCCGTGCCTTGTGTCCCTGACCCTGCTCCCATCCACACTGGCATGTGGATGGGAGCACATGTGGATGGCACATGGGGATTTTCTGAATGTTTTGGTGTTTACTTTCCTGCATTTAAGTTACTCACTGGTCTCTCTTGCTGTTTGGATATGGGACATTTCCCTTGACAACAGAGCAAAGTCTGCATTTGGGTGCAGAATCCTACATGGCTGCAAAACTTCCAAGATTCAATTAAAAACATTTTGCAATTATCCATAAAATTCATATTAGGCAGCTGGGGACATCTTAGACAAAGTCTTCAGGGGAGTGGAGCATAACTGAAGGCCAAGCCCAAGAGCCCCTGCTGAGACTGCAGTGGGCCACTGCAGTGCCAGAAAAAGGAGGTGGATTCCACACACATCCAATAGGAGAAGCTCAGGTTTGTGGAAAGGAGAGGGCGGTCAAGTCTAAAAGGGTGATGAGGAAGCTGAATTGCTCTTTCCTCTGCAAACAGTTTAGGTGTGCAGAAATCCAAACACAGATGCTCTCTGGATTTTTTTAGCTGCTTCTTTTGCTCTAAAGGAATGTGGCCTGTCAAACCTGGGAGTATTCAGTGCTTAGTGTGATACCCCAGTTCTGCTGTCCTTTGAGAACTGCACCAGTGAAAATTGTGTCTGGATTCTCTAGGAGGAAAGGGAGGAATGTGGCATCAGACAATACAGTTGCTTCACTGTAATTGAAAAGAATTAAAATGAAAAGCACCAGGAGGCCGAAGCAGTTGGTCCAGGAGCATTTGTAAGGCTAGCTGTGTGTGAAACAGGGATAGTTGCCTTTTCCCTTCAGATTTGTAGCTTAGATCTCCCTCTGACCCCCAGAGACGAGCAGTTCAGTTTCTGACTAAGGAAGAAGGAAAACTGAGAGCAAAAGCACAGATTTTCTGTAATGGATCAAGACTTCAGGCAGATATAGATGTGAGTATTGAATAAGTATAAAAAATTAGTACATCGATCAGCATATGAAAATAAGCATATGAAACAGACACCTTTAATAAGTCAACAGAGTTAGTTCTGGTGTTGTTAGTTTGTACTGGAAACATTTCCTGTGCTGGTCTCAGAGTAGTGGCAGGTTAGAACCCATCTTAACAGATTTAATTAATCCATCAATTTAATAGGGACTAAAAAGCATTTTTTTCTCTACTATATTGTTGCAAGATTTCCTCCCTGCCTGGACTGGCACAGAATACAGATGTCTGGAGAGTACCCTGGAAGACATAATGGTTTTTTGAAAGGAGAGGGTATCTACATACACTAGAAACACAATCACATTTTTGGTCATTGACAATGTTGCTTGCTGTTTAAAAAACTGAAGCAGTTTCTCTAGCCATCTCCTTTTGTCACTCTTCAGACCAGCCTGGGCTAAGCATGGTGTGAGGGATGTGGCCAAATAGGAAGAACGGCCAAAATTTTGGATTTGGAAGAGCTTTCTGCTGCTCACCTTCCTTGAGTAGAGCCGCTGCCTTCAGTAGGACTGGCTTTTGTCCAAGCTGCTGTAAAGTTAACACCACTGGCAACAACATCCTCCTCCGCCAAAAGTTTTCCTGTGGCTCTAGGCTGGCCAGCTGTGACATGCAGAGCTGTTGTTCAGAGGCTGGAGCTGTGTTTTGCCATTTCCCAGTCCTCTCACAAGCAGAATTAGCTCCATTCTTGCATCAGGTTGTTATATATATCATAAGAAAAATTCATGCCACCGCTTTATAGTGAATGTAATATACTCTGACCTTGTAAAGTAACCTGAACTAAAACATGTAACTTAAGGCTATTTTGGGGAGGATTTCTGTAAGGGAAAAAACTTCATATACATCTAAAGGCTAAAAGGAGAATAGCCCATTCCAGCTAATGGCCCTGGCCAATGACTCTTCCTCACACCTGATCCACCCTCTGGATAAAGCTAAGACTATCACCGGGATATTCTTCTGCGGTGATGGCTTCTCGGAAAGTGGATCAAGATATTCATCTCTTCTGGGAAATCTCATCAACGAGACCGGAGACCAAGATTTGTCTACTTTAGATATATCTACACAATAAAAAGATATTATTTTCTTCTACTAGGCCTGAGGCTACCTACAAAGTATAAAAACTGGAATGCCTGTAGGCAAATCGCGAACAGAGAAGGGATTGGAGGCGAGAGAGACATACACTCTGTTCACCAGATATCGACCCCGGGCTCGATATCTTATTTGGTTTTGGCTTTTTCCTAAATTGTTTTGTTTTCAATAAATTTCTTTTTTAAAAAATTTAATTTGGCTGATCCATCTCTAACGAGGTCTTCTGGAAATGGACAGAAATGCTGCTCCACCACAGTTTCTCTTCTGGCTTCTTTGGCTTTTTCCATCATTAAATCAGCCTTGAGGATGCTCCCTGGGTTTTGTTGTTTATGCAACATTGCAATTTGACTTTCCTACTTGATGGGTCGAATGTTTGGCAAAGCTGCTAACTGTTCATCAATTAGTGAGGAACTAGTTAGTGAGAAGGAGTTGATGTTCAGGTATGTGGCCCAATATTTTTTTCTGTGTTCTTTTCTCTTTCAAGTCTGAACACGACCATGGATTTGCAAGTGTCCCTTCTTTAACTGAGTGAAGCAGTGGGATCAGAATCTTCTTAATCAACAATGTTTCATTGTCATCATTTTGAAAATGAAGTTTTGGTAGTGCCACGACACTTCCTCACACCATTTTACACAGAACCATTTGCAACTGGAAAGGAGGATAGTGATGTGAGGGGAAAATACTAGCTTTTATTTTCTACATCATCCCACCCAAAGAAGAGATTCCTTTTAAAACAAACCCAAGGAAAATATTGCTACAGCTGTAGAGCACAAACTCTGAGCCATTTAGCAAGGCCAAAATATCAGATTCTCAGCACTGAGACAGGAGAAAGGTGCAACTCAGTTTCCCTCCCCCAGGCTCTGTGAGGGCTGCAGAAAGGTGGACCAGGGAACTGGGATCGGGAAAAGCTTATCTCAACCCAGTTACCTGAGAGCTGCAGCACTACCTTGATGTGTTTGTTCTAGGGCCAAAAGGAAAACCTTCATTCTAAGAGGGCTGCAATGCTTTTTCCCAGTGCTTGTCCACAGCAGGGCTCTGGGAAATCCCTGATGCAGTAGGGGCCGGGAAGGGATACTGCTGTTTATCTTCATTCATGACTTAATGCTTAAAATGTCTTCCTCAGCCTTGTGTATTTGTTCAGTACATGATCTACAGCTTGGTCCCTCCAGTGACCTGTTCATGCCACATTAGCTCCAGCACAGCATTTTCATCTTTTAACATTGCTCTAAGGCTCATGGCTTCATGAAGCAGCACTGGGGGTCACAGGAAAGACTGATTTTCAAGAACTAAACAATACATTATTGGAGAGCTCTGGAGGTAACCCTGGACAAGCCTATAAGTTTTCTATTTGTGCCTTTACCCACTGAGAGGTTTGAGTATTTCCAGCAGGGAGAAGCAGTGGCTGGTTATAAAGTCAGGTCCTAAAGATTCATGAACAAACTAACCAGCAAATCCAGAGGAATATAAATAGTGGTGGAAAATCCAGACAGGTATTTACCTTCAATCCCCCCAAAGTGGGTGGGACCTACTGTGTGAAATTCCATCTGAAAGAAAAACCTTTTATTTTCACTGTTTGTTGCAACAAAACTGAAAGCAGACTGCAATGTGTCTGAAATGGGAAGCATGACACCGTCATTACTGCATTTTCCTTCCGGATGAAACAAGATGACCTTCATAGCTCACTTGAGACTCTGTCTCTTCAGAGTTATGGGCCATTCCCTTGTTAGTAGTAATAAGCTGCATTATATTCCTCTTCACACTGATGGTTTTTTCTACATAATGCCAGGGAACTTAAAAAAAAATGGAGGAAAGAATAAAGGTCAGTGAGTTCCAAAATGTGCTTTCCTGAAAAGGATATAAAAGAGAAAGAGCTTGTGTCATTTCTCTGATAACATATGTTGCATTAACAAGCCATTATGTTTTAAGCACTGTTTTTAAGTGTTGTGCTCACATAGTTTGGGATGGTATTATACTGTCCACAAGGGTACCAGATGTTCAGACTGTAGAATGGACTGGGACAAAAAGCAGGGGGAGGCACAGAGTGGATGTCTCCTTTGGTATTGAGGAACTTCACCTCGGTCATCTGAATCAATGGCAGGTCCCAGTAGCTGAAGCCCTCCCAGATTTTTAGCTCTGCTTTTGGAGGACCTGAACTGAATAACAGAGACCAGGACAGTGCATTAGTGCAAGCCCAAAACCCTGTTGGCTTTAAATAACTATAAGAGCCCCCCTCATCTCCCCTCTGCACTTCTGACCTCCTGACAAACCTACAATTAGCACAGATTTTTCACATCTGTGACTAGATTGGAAATTTGGAAGCACTTAATGAAGAAGGTCAGTCACCTTGACCAGGCTGAAGTTGCAGTTAGAGGATGTTTGCTCACATATCCATGAATATTAACGAAGAAATGCAAACACTGTGGTGATGGCTGCCAGGGTAGGACCCTGCATTCCATGTGACTGCAGTCCCAGGGGCTTTCTCCTGTTTGGGGACATTTCCTTCTAAACCTCCTAAGGCAGAGTTTGCACATTAGGACATGACTCCAGGTCCAGATTAACTAGAAATCCAGATTACCAGCCTCCCATATGATTTGGGCAGAAGACCAGGTCCAAGCCACATAATTCTTGCATGGTTGGTCCAGCATCCCATCCCCCATGGCTTTGGTGATAGTGCCAAAGCCTGTGTTCCCAGTAAACTTTGTCTTGGGCAGCTAGCTTTTATAGGAGACTACGTGAATTTTTGATTTGGGGTCAAGATCAGGGCCTCAAGGATTTTTGTTTTATGTTCTTGAAAAAAGGAAATACAGAAAACATCCTATCTGCAATCTTATTGGCATTGAGGTGATCTAAAAAATTAACATGAATACAATAACACACTCTGAATATGGGAAGGGAGGGCCCCTGTGTCTGGTTTTGCTGCCGTGGTATCTTCCCAGATGCCTCCTATTAGAAGTTTGTGGGCTACAGGATGACAGTGGAGACTACCTCCAAAACCTTACATCCAGTCTGGGAAGTGATGAAAGGAGTCCTGTGGATATTGAAAATGACTTGTGAATCATTAGATGATTTCCTGTCTTTCCCTGTAGTTTGGGAGTGTAATGCAGGTTTCTGTGGCACTGGACAATAAGTGCATAACATATTTTTATTTATCTGTTTCAATCTCTCAGATCATGATTGACTATGACAGAAGTAAAAGAGGGAACACACAGAGCAAGTTCTACAATCATTATCTTAGGAAAGCTCAGATTCTTTAATTTCTGGATTTCTTAAGTGCAGTTAATATATAATGGGAGAAAAAAAAAGTTCCTCGTAATAATTACACATTTTGAACTGAAGCTTATGGTAGCAGTAAGGATTATTTCAATAATGTGCAAAGCATCATGTCTTACATTAAAAAAAAAAAAAGTCTTTAAACATTTATTTTTACAGTGCATGTTTAATACTCTCTCACCTTAATTGTCTGGCAAATGTCATATTGTAAAAGCAAATCCCTCTTTTGTCATTAGAATACCATGGCATTGTCATGCTGCCAAGAAATCCTTGCAAGATGCTTAGGAGAGCACTCCCCCTGTAGCAGAGTTTGTGAGCATTTTGTAAACCTTTCATCCCTCAGAGATGAGTGTTGGTTTCTTTTTTTTTTTTTTTCCCCACTCCTACCTCTTTACACCTGGAGAGCTGAAGTGCAAAAAAAGGCCCAGATTCCCTATGGTGCTTAGGGGAATAATTCCCTCTGAGTTATAAGTTAATCCTGCCAGACTTTCAGGAAGTGACTGACAGGAGGGTTGTGCTGGAAGTTTAGTTACCCTTAAAAATCAGTTCTCAACAAGACCACTTTTTTTGCTTTCCCTTTCAGTTCTCTAGAGCACTACAGGTGGTTTGCCCACCAACTGCAGAGCTGAGTCTCCAGCAATGCATGGCCAGATTTCCAAAAGGCACCAGTGCCAGTTATTTGCAGTGTTCATTTTTGTTGTTACTGGGCCAAACTGGTCCCTAGCATGGGCACCATGTGTTGGTTTAATGAAAGACAAGTGTGATGAGCTATTCTTCCTTAGGAGTAAAGCAGAGCAGAGTGAGAATCAGAGCTCAGGGCAGCCAGAGCTGTCAGAGCAGAACCAGCATCTCTGTGATCAGCTGGATGAACAAGGCAGGGACAGCTGGGTCTTCTACAAGATCTCTGACTGCCCATGAAGGTGCCCCTGATGAGGCTGCAGAGAATTTTTCAGGTCCCCACTAGAAAAGGAAATTCAGGACCTTCTAACTTTTTGCATGTGTGAACAGTAGTGCCAGGCTGCTGGTGCTTTTTGCTGTTGTTTGCTGGTTGTCATTTAAAAACAGAGCAAATAGAGCTATGGGCATCCCAGGGGATGCCTGATGCCTTGCAAGATCATGCTCTGGGTATAAGGAATCTGCATGAGAAGGCCAGGACTGGGCTCTCTGCTTGGGATAGAAGCAGGGTTTGTGTACAAATTCAGGAATGACTAAAATTCAAAGTGAGGTGACCAACACATCTGTTCAAACCCAGAAGAAATGCATGCATTGCACCTTTTTCAGCTGTACTGAATTGGTCACACAGCCATGGCCTGCCTGCTCAAACACAGAAATTGTACAGTTCCATCTTTAGCATCCTCCTTCTCATCTGGTACACCTCTTCCCTTTCCCCATACTCCCCTGTTCGCATATTTCTGTCTCCAAAGAAATCACTAAGGGAGAGAGACCTTTCTTTTCAGCATCATGCTGACCCCCTTTCTCCTCTCCTCAAGCTCTGAAATTAATTAAATGATGTTACGCTTGATTTTAACTGATTTGCAAGCAATTCATCACCCTTTTGCTTGTTCTGTTAGTCCAAGTGATCAGCACATTAATTCATTTGTGAGACTAAGCTCAAGGGTAATTACAGTGAGGAAGCTTAAAGCTTAGACTTGTTAATGTCTGTAAATCAGAACTATTTCCTCAGTGTGGAAAAATTGTTAGACAATTACACTTGGATATGATTGCTCTGGTAGGCAGCAGATGCTGTGTCAAGGGGGAAATAGCAGAAGCAAGTAGTGTACTATCAGCAAATCCATCTCTTTGCAGTCTTTCTTTGGGATTCTGCCCAGCTCACCCCTTCCTCAGGTTTTGCATTATGAATTAAGTTGAAAACTCAGCAGCCTTCTTTCTTTCTCAGGTTCAGTTCTGTGGGGCACAGGAAAATAGACACCTCTGCTTTTTTTCTGTTATAATTGTCACTAGCTTTTGCTTCTGGTGTCCTGGTTAATGAGCATGGAGAGGAATAACTGATTTAATAGATGGCACTTTACTTCCCAGTAGACTCAATTTTTCTTTTCCTGTTCAACAATCAGTGCTTTCCAGTGAAGAGATGTTTAAGTGACAAACTTTAAGACTGAGCCTTTCCCTGTTTTGCCCGTCTGATGGTCTCTTCATTAACCTCATAGTGGGGAAGTGTCCTGACAGGGTGATTCTTACTTTAAAGGAAAAGTGGCTGTTGATCAAGGGATCCATATGGGCACAGTAGGACCACACAATGATAGCAAGAGGGCACAAAGTCTTTCTGAAAAAGGACATTTTCTCTCTTGCTTCCTCTTCTGACTGAGCTGTCGGTGCCCTCATCTGACGAGAAAGTTCCTACTGTTATGTCAAGTATCCTAAATGTGTCTATTTCCTTCAGGTCAAGCTCCAGAAGGAAGTGAGAAAATTGCAGGTACTTGTACGAAGTTCAGCTGTTAATGAAAAGGCACCAGTCCAGAGTGTCAGGAGATGCCCTGTCTGTGCAATAACCTTGCACAGCCCCTGTGATATCCTTCAGTGTCATCTGGGGATAACAGCCTCGTGTGGGACAAGAAGACACACTGCAGACAGCATGGATCTTCCACTGTTGCTGCATGAATCCAAGCACTGTGCATTTTCAGCTGGGGAGAGATTTTATTCCAGCTCAACCTGGAGGTTCTCCAGTACACAAGGCACTGCACCTTGCAGAAACTCTCATCTGGGGTAATGTCCCATACATTGATGCCCTTGAAAAGCCAATTTCTTGGTATTTGAAAGCAAGCCTCTGGTTGTGGTGGATTAGCAGCATCCTCAGAGGTCCCTGTGTTTGTGCAGGGAAGATGCTTCACTTCAGTCAAACAGAATGGAGAAAAAATGGAGCATGTTTCCTGTCACATTAGAAATATTCTTTAGCTTTTAATAAAGACAAAAAGAGGAGGAGTAGGTCTCAGCCTCCTGTCACAAGTGAGGCAGGGCAGGAAATGAGTTTACAGTGATGTATTTTGCAGACATGGTGAAACTGCTGCCAGTCACAACCACAAGAAGTGCTGTTTGCTTTGATAGTTTCAGAGGATGGCTAGACCTGAAGGAAGGTATGGTAAATCTAAAGTTTCTGTTGTCATTAGTGGTGCACATGAAGAAATAATGATTGCTTTTCCTCAAGAGAGCAATCCTCTCTGGTCTCCAGCTGGACTTGCAAAGTGGCTGTGGCTATGACCACCTCCTGTCTCCACATCTGATGCTGGCAGGACTGTATTAGCACCTCCCTGCTTCCTCCAAAGCCTAGCATACAACAAAAAACCCTGCTGGGGTTAAGGTCCAAGCCCTCTCTTAACAGAGATCTGTGGCATGTTGATGTCTGTGTTTACTGTCTGCCATCCCTATGCACTCTTCCAGCATCTCACTGCCAGCTTGCCAAGCCATGCAGCCCAGCAGGTGGATTTTGAAAGTATGATATGAAAACCAAAAAGATATCACCTCTTCAGTGAGTTAAAAGGTAACCTATTCAGGGCAGACTCACATGCCTTCTCACCCAGCTTTCAGATCTGACAATAGGGAGTGCAAGCACAACAGAGTGTGTCACAATTCAACCCAAACTCAGCTGTACTCAATGGGACAGAGTAGAGAATCAGAAGAGAAATAGTGAGGAAAATCATGAGTCAAGACAAAGGCAGTTTAACAGGTATAGCAAAAGCTGCCACAAACAGGCAATACAACACAAGGAATGAATTCTCTCCTTCCCATGGGCAGGCAGGTGTTCAGCCATCTCTACGAGAGCAGGGCCCCTTCATGTGTAACAGTAACTTGGGAAGACAAAATGCTGTCCCTCTTAATGTTCCCCCTTCTAACCCCCTGCTTTATACAGCAAATGTAATCTGGTCTCATGGTCTGGGATATCCTTTGGGTTGGTTTGGGTCAGCTGTCCTGACAGTGTCCCCGTCCAGCTTCCCGTGCAGCCCCATGTGCCCATGTTGGGCTGTAATACAAGGTGATCACCTGTTCAGCAGGTCCCTGCTCTGGGAATTAGGAGGTCAAGCTTGATCTGTTGGCTCTGGCACTCAGGCAAAGCATCTCCTGCTATCTTTTGCCTGCCTTTATTCCAAAGTCTTCATTCTCCTGATGAGTTCAAAAGCATTTTAAATCTGTTATTCAGAAAGGCACTGGAGCCTGGGATGTCTTAGCCCATTGTACTGTCCAAGGTTTACTAATCTTCCTTGTGTTGCCCTTGTTGCAAGGAGCAGCAGGAGACATAGCCCATTTCTCATGTTATGGATGTCATTCCTCAAGATTATTCCCAAATTACTGTAGATACTATTAGAAACTATTGAATAATAGCT
Source organism: Chaetops frenatus (assembly GCA_013400775.1). NCBI lineage: Eukaryota > Metazoa > Chordata > Aves > Passeriformes > Picathartidae > Chaetops > Chaetops frenatus. The sequence goes on along the minus strand of VZTR01023746.1, from coordinate 893,783 downwards.
TCTAAAATATCCACCTACTCCTCCTCTTTTTGTCTTTATTAAAAGCTAAAGAATATTTCTAATGTGACAGGAAACATGCTCCATTGTTTCTCCATTCTGTTTGACTGAAATGAGGCATCTTCCCTGCACAAAGGTACCCACTGAATAATTTGCTATGCTGAGCTCTGATAATTTTGGAGCCTAACTAATTTTAACTATTGTGGTTTCAGAGAGCCACTTGGTAAAGTTCTTCCACGCCATTAAAGCTCAGTGGGGTTTTGTCCCACTTACCAAGAGAAACCCAGAACAGTATGTGGATTCCAAGGAAATACACAATCCAATCAGCTGAATCAATTGTGAGATTAATGTCTCTGTCATCTCTCCCACGTTTAGGGGTTGGATGCTTTGAGATCTTTCTGCCCACCAGACTGCAGTAACCTCCACCACACTTTTGGCCAGAACGGTGAGACAACAGGTGTAATAAGAAACAAAAAAAGCTGCCCAGGAAACCTTAGAACCAGAAATCAGATCCATGTGGTGCCAGCTAAACCTGCTGAGCCATGCTGTGCCCAGTGAGGCTGCCCCTAGGGCTCGGGAGCAAGGCACCAGCATCCCCTTGGGATGGGGTGTCTCCCCATGCCTCACTGTGGCAGGCTGTGCTCCCTGACCTCTCCATCCTACCTGCAGTGTTCAGGGACAGCTGCTGATGCTCTCCCACCGAGGTGATGGGCAGGTGAATGCTGTGTGGATACAGGTAACTCAGAGCAGTGAGGTTTTGCTAAGGACAAACTTGTGAGTGTTGTCCTGATTCAGGAGGTGAAATGTTTCTCTTGCCACCCTGGCTGGGATGCAGGGGGTGGAGGCAGACCCCTGCAGCACTGGGGTTTACAGCATCGGGTGTTTCAATCTCTGTACTGGCACACAAAGAGCTGCTGTTAACCTTTTACTTTACTAGTGCCCGGGTTTGGCCCACCTGCAAACTTCTTTGTAAATTTGTGTGACATCAGAACCATCAGGAACTCCTTGCTCACAGATTTTGGTTGCCACGGGTTATGGCTCAAAGAACAAAAAGCCAGCAGGAACAGTAAAGTCCCTGACACTGAATTATTTTTCCATGTCACATATCTGTGTGTGCTGAAGTGGTCACATGTCCACCGTGGCATTGGTACAGAAACAGGGCTAAAAAAAGCTGGAGAGCACAAGACTGTGGGGAAGGGAGTGGCAGCACACCTAAGGTCTCTTTCAGACAAATGATCCATCTCTTCAGCCTCACTGGTGTGCACAGCTTTGCATTCACCAAAGCTGCCTTAGTGAGCACACCCGAGCAGGTCTGGTGTGCCACATGGATGTGTGTGCCCGGTCTGTGCCTATCCCCTGAGGTCAGGGAGTACATGGGGGGTGTTGGTGTTGACAAGCCAGGGCCTGGCAGGGTCAGCTCATAGTTCTGCTGTCCTTGAGGACTTGGGAGCCAGCTCAGGCCATGGTAACTGTGCTGTGGACCAGCACTGGAAAACTACTCGGTCATTTGTCCTGCCTTCCATGCACAATCACTTTCTCCCTTGAGGTTAGAGATACCTTCAGTCAAAATGGGTAAGTTGTACTCTGCTCTGGAAACAGTGCAAATGCAGTACAAACATTTCACTGTCTGATGCTTGGTATTTCTGCACAATCTGAAAGTACAGCATAGAGCAGATAAAGCAGCAGAGAAAGAAAGTTCTTGCCTCATTTCTCTCTTCTGCCCAAGATAGCACATCTAATGGCACGACACACAATCTGCCCCAGATACACAAACAACTCCTGTTTAAGTCTGGCTGATACCATATTTTCTGGGGTCCTCAGAGGCTTTGTGGTCCCCACTTCCTTCCACAACTCCTGGCACCTGGTTGGAAGCCACCACCACCCCACCAAACACTGATTTTAGCAAAGCAGCAAATTCAGTCAGCAAAATATTTCTCAAACAATTCCTCTTTCCTGTTTCCTTGCTCTCTGTTCAGGTCACTCAGACCAAACTGCACAGCACAGCAGTGCTGGGGTAAATGGTTTTGTTCGTGGGCTGGTGCCCCTGCCTCTGTTTGTTTGTGTATCTGGTCAGGGTCTCCAGAAATGCCTTCAGCCGTGGGGAGGCTGGAGCATGCCCAGGACACAGCTCCCTGCAGACAGGCAGGACCTGGCAGGGACAGGCCTTTGCTGGGTTCCTCCTCATCTGTAAATCACGTCCTACAGACAGCAAGGCAGGCAGGGTGGCCTCAGTGTTCGGTGATATTAGGTGTGTATTCCTAGCTCAGGTTTGTTTCCCTTGCTTTGGCAGGATTTCGGGGTGCCAAAGCTTCTTTGAAACATAAAGCCACATCACTATGTGGCATGCAGCACAACTGGAGAACCCAAATGTGCCATTTGTCAGGTTAGAAGGTAATAGAATAGGGAAACAACTCCTCCATGGACAACTACTACCATCCATGTCAAAGGAGGAGCAAAGAGCAGGTGCTTTCCATCCCCAGGTGCTGCTTTGTGTCTCTCAGAGGCAATGGTGTGCAGGACCACTCAGTGCTGACTGACCTGTGTTTGAGTAGTTGGACACTGTTGCTGTCAGGCTGGATTTTGCTGGATCTGTGCCCTGTTTGCTTTCCAGGCTGGCTTCCCTGTGCTATGCAGCAGCGTGTGATGCCTTCATGGTTCAGCTGCTGAGGAAAGCAGGGGGAGTCCTGCAGTGCCCAGCCCCAACTGGACCAGCAGGAGACATCAGAGGCAGAGACATCGAGAAAGACACAGGTGCCAAAGCAGCAGGGCATGAAAAGGTTGCTTCTCACAGAATAGTTATTTTTTCATCCCTCCTCCCCTCCCCTGGGCCCATCCCCTCCCTAATCTGGTCCTTGCTTTGCCAGGAACACATGTTGGTAAAGAGGTCTGAAAAATCATGGTGATTTCTGTTCTGTGAGAACAAAGTATTTCCTTTGTGCAGCTCTGTGCAAGGCCCTTGCAAGGGGCACAGCAACAAACACCCTGTGTGACAGGGACAAAGCAGATTTCTGTGGTCATGGCTGAAAGGAAAATATAACTTCTTCCCTCATTGCCTCAATCTTGTTAACTTGCCGGTGTGTTGCAACTCATACAGATTTTCTTTGCATAATATAAAGGCTTTTCTTGGTGTGAAAAAAGCAGGGGGTTGTGTGGAGGATTTATCATAGGGAGAAGAATTTTCCAGTTGTGCTGCCTGTTTGTCAGCTGTTCCTTCTAGAGCAGTGAGCAGGTATGACAGGTTGGAGCTCTGGAGTGGTTGCCCCTTTGGAATTGCTGAGTGTCCCTTTGAGCAAAGACTTGAGCAGTCAGGGTTAAAAAGCCAGAAATGCCTTGCTCAGATGGGGAAGATGAGCTGGAATGGAGGGTTGCAGACAGCATGGAAAGAGTCTTCTACGTATAATAATTTAACTTTTTTTTCCTAAATAGTCACCTGTAAAGACTCATGCCAGCTCCCTGAGATGGGCTGTGGGCATGCTGGGGGACTTCACTCAGCTGTTCCCAGCAGTATCATCTCTTGGAGGATGTGGAGGCTCCCTGTGGTATCAGGGGCTCTTTTAGGGGCAAATTATTGTCACAGGTATCCATGGCTGCCCACACAATTTGCCTTTATCTGTCCTGTTGTTTCATAACCCCCATGTCCCATGTCAATTTCCTCTGTGGCTGCTGAGACAGACTGGGTGTTGTGTCGTGGCCATGGACTGACACATCTCTTTGGTGGCTGCATTGGAGGCTGGAGAGGGCTTGGACTCACAGAGCAAAACCCCAGGTGAGTGAGGGAAAAAGGTCTGACCTCTTGTTTGATGGTTTTGCCTCCTTTCTGGCCAACTTTTAAAATCATTTTTGTCCCAGGAAGGAACAAACTTTGACTGCAGAGGAACAGATTATCTACTTGGGACAGACTGGAGGGAGCAGGGAATGCACTGGTGCTGTACCAAGACTCCAGAATGTCCCTAGGAACCTGCTTGGGGGGTATCTGTGTAGAGAGCTAAAGAAGAAACCGAAACAAAATCTCCCCCAGTAACACAAACCCAAAAAAGTGCCACTGCCCCTACACCACCCTCCACCAAATTTTCAGAAGGACCAAGAAAATGTTATTGTTGGCTGAAGCCAAAATGCTCCCGGTTGTTCAGCTGGCAGACATTTAGTGATGCATTCTTAAAATGCCTCAGGAAGACACATTTCAGGCTCAGCCTTCCTGTGCCAGGAGAGGATTTGCCAAAACAAAGGGATCAGTGAAAAAATCCAGCTTTTCAGGTAAGCTCCCCACTCACTAAGTTGCACACTCGCTTCCCTCACAGCACCGTTCTTGGCTTTCTCTCAGAGCCCCATGTTTCTGCCCAGGCAGAGTGAATGCCTGGTATAGCCTGTCCCACTGCAATGATGGGCCCCCTCTAAGCCTGGCAGAGAAATTAGGTTGAGCAGTGTGCTAGAGGCAGGTTAAAGGAGCCCAAGGGAAGATTCGTTTTCTCTCTCCTGACTCTTCCTAGCTTCTGGCAGCAGGTTCCAAAATGTTTACTGGCCCAGTTTTTAGGAGATGATATATGCTCCTGAACCTTACCAATAACCTCAGCCTCATCAGTGGAGCTGAGCTGATTTTTACCTGCTGATGGTTTTTACTTAACTGTTTTACTTTACATCAATGCACTGGGGGTCTTGTTTTAAATGGGATGCTCATTTGGCTTCTCCAGTAGCTTTACAGTCCTTGTGTGGTTTGCAAATTCAGTGCAAGTTTTAAAGAGATTTGTCTGAATCCTGGAGCTGTTACAAAAATAGGTAAAGCAGCCTCTCCTGCTAGGAAGAAGGTCCCAGGCCTTAACAGAGGTGTTACAGTGCCAGCATTGGCTGCTTATTTTGCATTTGGAGGGAGCAAAACCAATTTCCCCAGGGCTCAGGGCACAGGTTTGCTGCAGTGGTACAGAATGTGCCAGCTGGCCAGTATTGCCTCTGCAAACCTCAGTAAGCTGAACACTGGGCAGTCACGGGCCAGACTGGAGTATGAGGATACCCTGGGCTGGCTGGGGTGAATGGAGATGACACCCCTACTACTACTACAAAGCTAAACAAAACAAATTCCTCATTAAATCCCTGCAGGTATTTTTTTTTCTTTGAGTACAAAATCAACTTCTTTCAGTGATGAGGCGTCAGGTTTGAATAATTCCATACGTATGTGCCCGTGTGCTTCAGGAGTGACAGAGGACTGCAAAGAACTTCATCACCAGTAATGCAGCATGAAACTGCTTGCAAAAGCTAAACTGTGATTTCAGTGCCACCTTCAACACCTGAACCCTGTGGCCCTTGCCAAGCTACCCTGAACGAGTAGCAGAGAGCTTTAAATTAATATATTTCACTATAAAATAGGTGGTTGGTTTACTCTTTCTTCATATTTTGGCCAGTTAAGTAAAATCCACTTGGGGGAAAGGGGTGTATGCTTGCATGCGTCTATGCATGTGTCTTAAAACTTATATTGCTAATTTCTGAAATGTTGCTGAAGCTGTATTGTGACCTCTTATATTGTGAAGGTCACAGGGATGCCAAATTCCTGCATCAGGCGCTGTTTCCAGTGCATGGGGCTCCAGCAGCTGCAGCCTTGCAGCGTGTGTGTGTTCCAGCCGTGGAAGGGCCTTGTGGTGTGTGGCTGGACATGGAAGGGTGGGCTTGCAGCAGGGCTCTTCCACTTCCCCTTCCCCTCCTATGGAAAATAGACCTTATATCCCTGACAGCTCTAAAGTGTGAATGCTTAATTACATAGCCCAAACCCACTCTGAGCAAGCGGTGTTGTTACACACAGCTCGTGCTCCTGCTCCCTGAAGGCAGTGGGGAATGTTCCAGCATTCCAGCACTGAGAACTGTGTATGTCTGCAATGACCTTTCCAGGCTCCTGGGGATAAAACGTTGAGGCCATTTGTGAAACAAAGCATTGCAATCCAGGGAGACTGGGGAGTTTTAAAATGCGCCTCAAAGAGCCAAGTGACCTTTACGTGTTTCTAGCTAAATTTAAAATGCTTTCCAAAGAGCTGGCAAAGTGGGGCAATGTTCACCAGCCAGCAAGGCAGACTGGGGGCAGTGGGACCAGCTTGAGTTAGGGAGTGTGCCAGACCCGGTGGGAACTAACCAGTGGCACTGGCAGGGAATGCCTCACTTAAACCTCACAGGTCTGCGTTCGAGTCATGGGTTTTAAATGAGCCAGAGAGTGGGCATTGAACTGAGGGCACCTGGCAGCACCTGGGGGGGGCTTCTTCAGCCCCTCTGAGAGCGTGGGAAGCATCTCCAATGTGTTTTCTAACTCGATTTACAGGTGCAGCTGCCAAAGGCAGAGCCAGCCCTGGCCAAGATATGGTGCTGGGGTGTGAGATGAAGGCATGCAGGTGTGGGCTGCATGCCCAGAGGGTGCCCGTTTGGCATAATGGGTTGTGTGGTTCTTGCAGTTGGATTTATGCACTGAATTAATGTGTCTAAATACACAAATGCATCATTCTCTCATACCACCCTCTACCCCCTCCAGCAATGAAGCTGGGGGAATAAATCAACCCAGCTGAGCCAGGGCAGATGTGGGTGAATGAGTTGCAACTGGACACCGAGAGAGTGAGCTGGGGCACAGGGCATGGGCACCAACACCTTCATGGGCTGTGGCTTGTTTTAAGAAGAATGAAAAGCTCAGAATTGCACAACCCTAGGATTGTGGGGTAGGGCACACACGGAGGGGTATGTGCTGTTCAGGGAAGAGGAGTGCTGCTGGAGGAGCTTCTCCACAGGAACGTGGCTGCTCCAGCTGGGGTCAGGTAGGGTGTGATCCCTGTGTGGAGGGCATGTGGGCAATATGGGGGGTTCTGTCTGTCTCTGTGTGTGGTGGGGGGAGTGTGGAATGTTTGGGGTTCTGTGTGTCTGTAGGGTGTGTGTGAGGTTCTCTGTGTGTGTGTGTGAGGAATTTTTGGGTTTGTGTGTCTGTAGGGTGTGTGTGAGGTTCTGTCTGTGTGTGTGTGGAATGTTGGGGTTCTGTGTGTCTGTAGGGGGTGTGTGAGGTTCTGTCTGTGTGTGTGTGGAATGTTGGGGTTCTGTGTGTCTGTAGGGGGTGTGTGAGGTTCTGTCTGTGTGTGTGTGGAATGTTGGGGTTCTGTGTGTCTGTAGGGGGTGTGTGAGGTTCTGTCTGTGTGTGTGTGGAATGTTGGGGTTCTGTGTGTCTGTAGGGGGTGTGTGAGGTTCTGTCTGTGTGTGTGTGGAATGTTGGGGTTCTGTGTGTCTGTAGGGGGTGTGTGAGGTTCTGTCTGTGTGTGTGTGGAATGTTGGGGTTCTGTGTGTCTGTAGGGGGTGTGTGAGGTTCTGTCTGTGTGTGTGTGGAATGTTGGGGTTCTGTGTGTCTGTAGGGGGTGTGTGAGGTTCTGTCTGTGTGTGTGTGGAATGTTGGGGTTCTGTGTGTCTGTAGGGGGTGTGTGAGGTTCTGTCTGTGTGTGTGTGGAATGTTGGGGTTCTGTGTGTCTGTAGGGGGTGTGTGAGGTTCTGTCTGTGTGTGTGTGGAATGTTGGGGTTCTGTGTGTCTGTAGGGGGTGTGTGAGGTTCTGTCTGTGTGTGTGTGGAATGTTGGGGTTCTGTGTGTCTGTAGGGGGTGTGTGAGGTTCTGTCTGTGTGTGTGTGGAATGTTGGGGTTCTGTGTGTCTGTAGGGGGTGTGTGAGGTTCTGTCTGTGTGTGTGTGGAATGTTGGGGTTCTGTGTGTCTGTAGGGGGTGTGTGAGGTTCTGTCTGTGTGTGTGTGGAATGTTGGGGTTCTGTGTGTCTGTAGGGGGTGTGTGAGGTTCTGTCTGTGTGTGTGTGGAATGTTGGGGTTCTGTGTGTCTGTAGGGGGTGTGTGAGGTTCTGTCTGTGTGTGTGGAATCTTTGGGGTTCTGTGTGTGTGTAGGGGGTGTGTGAGGTTCTCTGTGTGTGGCTGCCCCAGCTCAGGGCCATGCCAGGGCTTTCCATGGACACAGGGCCTCTGTGGCACTGGCAGCACTCAAGCCACCTTCAAGAGATTTCACACGTGCACAGAGACTTTGTTTCATATTTTATTGAATTTCATTTATATTAAATTAAAAATATATTTCTGACAGATTCATGTAACAAAAAGACAGAACAGTTTTCAAATTGTTCAGCTGGGATGAGCGTGGGTTGATGCAAGGTGGGTCGCAGTCTACATTTGCCTTAACAAACAGATAAAGCTCTACCCCAAGGAGCATGAGGAGAAACTCTGGGCTGCACACGGGAGTGGGGAATAGAACCACACATAGAGAAAATCCACAGGTTTCTTCCCAGCTTCCAAACAAGACAAAAGGGAAGGGAAAGGAAAAAAAAAGCAAAAACCCGAGAAACCATGAAAAGAAGGGAAATTATGCTAAAATATGTACCTAATATTAACCCAGGTCAGTAAGTATTTTAACAGTGTATAATTCTCAACAGCTAAAATATGAGAAACAAAAGGTTAAAGTAACATTACGCCACACACGATTGGCATACCCTACTGTGTAAGCAAGTGCAGAAAGTCTGAACACACCACAATAGTGCTAAAACACGGAATCACACAGAATGCTGAAAATGGTACTTCTAACGAAAACCAGAGGGTGAGAAGGGAGAGAAAGGAAAGGGGAGGAGCGGCTTAAATCACAAGCAAATTACCTATATACAAATCAACCCTAAGGACAATTATGTTCCAAACAATGGTGTCCACAAGGAAAATAAAAGCAACATTATCCTTATTTACAAATGCAACTAGCTGTGTCTTTAACAAGCTATAAAAATACTATTCACATTTTCAAAGTAACATACAGTAGGTATTGAATTTTTTTTTATTTTTGTTTCAGAAAGGCAGCTAACTCTGAATGCATCACTTTGCAAGAAATGAGTGTCTTCCCCACCATGCTGACACTTCTCTTCTTCTGAAGGTACTTCATAAGGCAGAAGTATTGTTGTTTTACGTTGTGGCTCTTTCAGAACGCAGAGAATTGACAGAAGCCCAGACCACCCCATCTGTGCTGCTGGTTCCTCTGGGCTGGGCCATGCTGGCACCATGATCAGGAGTGACCAGGAGCTCAACGCTATCCCAGTGTCCCCTCCCAGGTGGGAGTCTTTGATTCCAAGGGGACAGTAATGTCATACCTTGGGCCTGATTTTCAGCCTCATCTGAAAAGTCAGTGCTTCAAGACCACCAGGTCAGGAAATACAATCTGGCTATCTCTGTTCTTAGAAAGAGGCTTCTTTTCCCCTCAGTTTCCCTTCCCTATACAAGGGCTGATACCTATTTAGCAATTCCAGCTCACAATATTGGGGAAGTAGCAAAATTTGGGCAAAGGAAGAGATTAAAACCATTGTGAATAATGTATCAAATGGGTACCAATTTTCATCATTAAAAGGCTATAAAAAATCAGAAGTTTTCTCATTCACCTGCATTTTTCTCTTGCATTAGCCCACCATAAGTACCCCCACAAGCAGCCAGTACCTACCTCCCATCCCATGTCCAGAGGAACAGTGGTTTCATGCATTCAAAGTTAGCTACCCCCTACACAGCTGCTCAGTTAATAATCGACCCATTTAACAGCAGGACCAGTTTATGCTACATATGTCAGAGTACCTTACCTCGAAAGAACGGCATACATATCTACACTTAGAAAATACCAGTCACAGTTCCCTACTGTGGTTATCCCAAAAGGGTTTAGTCTTCAGAGTGCTATGGACAATACAGTGTTTCCCCGCTAGGAGAGCTCAAAGGTTGGGCTGGGGACCAGGCTGCTGGCAAACGGCGCTCAGTGACAGCCGATGGCTCTGTGTAGCTGTGGCCCCGGTCACACCCGAGCCAGCAGCCCAAGGGTGCTGGGCAGGATGCACCTTCACCCCAGAGGGGTCATCCACAGCACTGCTGGAGCATGATTTCACGGCTTCTTTATTGGCGAGGGGAGGAGAACTGGGACATAACTACTCACACTGCCTAACGCCTCACAAAACTCCCCTTAAAACCTCTCTCTGCCAAGGTCCACAAAGCGGACTTCTAAAATTAAATAATAAAAATGGAAAAAAAAACAAAACAAAACAAAACAGCTTTGACTTCTTTTGTTTCCTATTGGGATGTCCTTGGGCTTCCCCCTCACACCTTTTCCTGTCTTGCCACGGACACCCCAGCTGGAGAATACCCCGGGTGGAAGGTGTCCCTCTGGCTCTGGTTAGGAGATGAGACTGGTTACAGTTCAAGCCACACTGAGTCCCACCACCATCAGCCAGACCCGAACATTCACAAAGTTCCCTAAAAGGTGCTCTGCATTGTCCAAACTTAGAGGCAGATCCCGGCCACCACTGCAGCACCACCACCAACAGCCTCACCTGCCTGTGATTTCCTGAAGAGCAAGGAGCCTACCATCAGAACCAACCACAATTCCACACAGTGGTAAAATAAAATTGTGCTAAAATAACATTAAAACTAACACGGAGACATGATTTTTGGACATTTTAGAGTGGTGCTTCTAATGACATAGCTTTTTTTTTGTTATTTGTTCCCAGCCTGAAAGCCCCATTTGTAACAGTGACCTTTTCTACCTTTTTAACAAACGCTCAGCCAACAGGCAGAAAATAAAAAAGAGGGAATCCTGCACACACAGTGGTGCTGCCCTGAGGCTACTCTGTGGGACAACTGCAGCTCCCTGCTTGATGGAGAACAAGCACTACAGCCAGCCACTCTACCCCACCCAGCTCTGGCTTTCTGAAAAACAATCTGAACCCAAATCCAAGATTTTTACATAACCACAGATGAGCTGTTTTGTCAGCAGCAGGGGTTGAAGATCCACAGGAGTGAGACTATAGCAAGTGACAGCTGGAAATCATCAGGTGCAGAGACTTCATGTGCCACCACCTTTTCAAAAAACCTTGCCAAAGGGAAATCAAGATGACATCACCCCCTCTGAGGTGCCCTCTAAGAGCCAAAGGGGTGACTGAAAACTGCAGGTCCGGCTCCCATTATTCTAAAGCCTCTGTTTCACCAGTCACCCTCAAGCCAAAGAGCCTTCCAAGCATGTGAACACCTATCTGAGCTCCATAGTTCTGAAATGCACTTGGGAAACCAGGGTGGAAGCCCTGAGACACCAGCTGTGCAGGGTGAGGGGAGCAGCCAACCCTGACTCATGTGCACTGCCCAGCTGCCAGCCCTGGGCACATCTGGTGCTCCCAATCCTTCCTCCCTCCCTACAGGGCTGGCACCCTGGAGTGGCAGTGTCCCTGTGTGTGCTGGCGGGTGCTGCAGTGGCCGCTGCTCCTTCTGTAAGGACAGGCCTGCCCAGGGTTCCCGGGCTGCCAGGGAAGCACAGCTCATGGCCAGCCCCCACTTACCCTGGGGAATTACATGACCAACAGCCTCATTCTGCCTTGGGCCAGTCTCCTCATCTCCCAGATGGAATTAAGGAGCTCAAACAAACCCATCATTCCATTAGCTGTCACCATGATGCGCAACACCTACACAGACAAACCATTAGACAGAAGAAGATTTTTTTTCTCTAATATCTGATTTCCCATCCCCAAAATGAAGCTGTATTTCTAGGCTGACACACCTCACAGCTCATACTTCTCCCCTCTGCTGCCCAGCTCCACCTAGAGCTATGGAAAGACTGGATCCACAGAGTCAGGGCTGAGCTTCCAGAGCTGCCACTTTCCTTCCTTCTGGGCTGGGATTGGTGGTGGCTGAGGGTGAGATCTTTAGTGGAAACAGGTGTCAGATCACTGCATATGAGTCTTGCAGTCAAGAAGCACATTTTCTACCAAGTAAGTGGTACATCCAGGGGTAACACAGCATTTCTTTGTACACAGAAAAGGATTTCAGAGTACCTGAAACAGACCTACATGGTGGGTCCTATAGCAGATTTATCTCCATCTCTTGCTACCTGAGAGAGACAATCTGTTTGAAATATAGTTGTAAATACTCTGCTACATCTGAGCCAACGGCCATGTAAAAATCCCTCCTGGCTGTTTTGCAGAAAAAGAAAAATCTGAAAAGATCTAAAGAAGTAAACGTAAAAGTAGTTGGTTTCAGCCAATTATGTTACAGTGAGTCAATTGGCCCCAGCATTTGTGTCTGCTTGCAATAACCCTCAGGTAGATAATAACAGCTAAGACAAGTATCACTGAAAGAAATCAGGAAAAAATGAGCTGCTGTTCTCTTTCCTTTAGCACATTGCTTTGTGCCTTGGACAATGGCTGATCCACACTCAGGTAAAAATATACTCTTGAAAAGTTGGTCACTGCTCTCCTGTCACACAGGCCATGACAGGAGGAAGAACATTTATAAATGGGAGGCTGCATTCTAAAACCCACAAAACCCAAATGTGCTGGTGCAGATACTTCTGTAGCACTGGAGAGTGAACTACACCCAAAGTACTTTTGTTGATATGCTCACCTGCTGCTTTGTGCTGACAAAATGCAGTTTGTGTGTGGATATACAAGCTTTCCCCCCAAGCCTGTCATTATGCATTAAAGAGCTTGGCCCTGATCTTTCATCCCAAATGAATCCCAGTTGAATGCTTGCCATGATTTCGCCGTGTGCACTTGCCCAAGTTCTTCACCAAGCCAGCAGCAATACCCAGCAAGGCAAAGATGTGAGTTAGGGACAACCAGGTGTTTCTGCTGATTGGACTAAAGCAGCCAAACAGTTCTTCTCTGTTTCCCTTTCCTTTTTTCTTTAGCCATGATTAAATTACCTGTTGCAAAGAGGCAAAACCTGCCAGCGTATCTCAGAACTTCTCATCCAGAGGAAAAGGGCAGGGTTCCGATAACTGCTGCTCTCTGGGTTGGCTCACCAGCAGCCTCAGCACCACACAGGCCTATCTGTTGGGCAAGGGTCAGTGACTGGCATGGCACAGAGCCCAAGGGCCAGTTTTGGCAACTGCAACTCAAACCAGAAGTTCAGAAAATTAATTAAAAAAAAAAAAATTGTGAAGCTGCAGTGTGTGGAGTTGTCCCTCATCCCTACTCACTGTGTTCATCAAGCCTCTGCCTGTCCTGTTATCCCAGACCCCACCTAGCCCGGCTCTGTATGGCTCATCCTGGCTGCCAGGCAGAGCCCAAGCTCCTGTTCCAACTTTCCTGCTGCCCCACTTGCAGGAACCTCTGCATTTCCATGCTACTTAATACATTATAGCACACCCACAGTCAACAAATAAAAGTAATAAATAATTCAAGCCTTGTAAGAAATAAAACGTTAACTGTTAGACCCCACCAGTATTTACATTTGGATTATTCCACGGTCTCATTTCTAACATGAGCACTACTCCATTACCAGAGGAACAGACAGGCCTCACCTTGTGTGAGCAGCTCCATCCCAGTGCCTGGCTTTGGAGGTGTGCCTGCGTCTGCCCCAGCAGCCTTTGAGTTCATATCTGAATTCAAATATGTGAGCTGCGCCAGCATTTTATTTTATGGTTTTTTCTCCATTAGGAGTTACTCTCTGTTACAAGACTTGTTCAGGGACAAGCCAACCTTTCTCCACCCACCTATGGTACTGCAGGCAGCTGCTGTGCTGAAATGGGATGCCTGCATTCCTGTGCTGGCCTCTGTCACCTGGCAGCTTGGCAGCACTGTCCCCGCCTGGCAGACATTGGCCTGTGCAGCAGGTGACACTCCGTGAGCACTGCTGTGGCAAACCTTCCCTGGAGCAGCCATCCAGGGCCTGGTGCCACCCTCTGTGCCCCAGCCCCTGCCCAGTGCATGCCCCTGTCCCACTGAGACCAGAGGCACCAGAAGAGGCCCCTCAGTGCAGGATTGTATCCCTCTATCCCATGACAGTGAGTGGTCTCCTGCCCTTTTGGTTGTATCACCACAAACCACCTTGAGCCAAGATCTCCTTGTAACAGCTCGGAGACCTGTACCTGTTCTTTCTGCTTTCAGAACCTTCAGCTACAACAACTTGGTGTACACCTGGTTGCAGCTGGCCTGGACACACCTGGTGCATAAACAGCTCACTGGCTGAACCAGCACAGTTTATTTTCCATCTAGAAGGGTAACAGCCAACCCAGGTTTAACATCTCTTCACACCTTTGTCAAGCTGACCCTCAGCTACTAAGCTTCAGGTAACTATTGCTTGTTTCTCACTCCCTCCCTCTGCTTCCCTAAGATAAAAGGTGGCAAGCTGTTGGAATAGCAGGAATTTAGAGGAGGGTGATGCCATTTCCAGACCACTGATTGTTGCTGGTTTTGCTGCCAGGTTAGGTCACCCCAAAGATCTCAACCTTAACAGAACTGAAGTGCATAAACTGGAATACTGTTGCATCACCCAAGATTGCCATCCACCAGGTATTGTTTCTTCCCCTTAAAAGCCTTGATTGATAGAGACGGGCAGTTGTCCAAAGGTTCCTAATAGTTCCTTAAGATGTTTGGTCAGAAGTAGCCTCACAAATGCTCTTACACACATGGTCTCGGTGTGCCAGGAGCAAGCCTTGGTGTCTCTGGCCCTTACGCCTCCTTTCCCAGCTCCATCTGCCCCAGGTAACTAAAAACGTCCAGAACTCTAGTTTGAAAGGGATTTCCAAAGAGGAGCAGGTCAGGGGGTGTCTACCTAAAAACTGAGGTTGATAAAAGCAGAACTAAGAGCAAGGAGACTGACTCATACTTATTTACATTTTTGACAGAAAGCTCTGCAAATCATGCACATTTTGACTTCTCAAACCTCATATGCACTGTCTTCTGTGCCAGAGTAATCCTCCTTTTAGAAAAATGGTATTCTGTACTGTGCTGCAAGCCAGAGCAGGACATTTGCCTCCCCTGATCCTTTCCAGGGTTTGCTCTGCTGTCCTTCATGCAGCAGCAGGAAGAGCTGGCTGCTCATCACTGTATTCTCTGAAGCAGTCACTTCATCGGCCTCTCAGAAGTGGCAGACATTGTTCCAAAGACTTGATTTGCTTCATTTTGGCATTTCCACAGTCATCCTTTACAAATAATTTATATTTCTTTTTTAATTTAAAATTATTATTTTGTATTTTGCTGGTCACTTCCATATTGCTTCATTCAAAATCCAGAAAACAGTTCAAATAAAATCAGAGGTTAAGTGCAAACTAACTTTCCAGTGAACCGCTATGTGCGTTTTTTCCAGTCCAGTGTCTGTCTTCCAGTTTAAAGGACCCTTCCCATCCCACCCCACAGAACATGAGTGACCCCATCAAACTCTTCAGTTCTCGGTCTTGTCCTCAGTGTTGCCTGACAGCATCCCCAGCTCCCTCCATGACCATGAAGAAGAAAAAGAGAAGAATCAGTGACAATCTTTTGAAGTGTTTATAGTTAGCAGGTATAAAACAGGAAAGCAAAGCTTTTGGCACACAAATCTTCATTTCTTGGCTTGTTTTTTAGCTTCAAAAGGAACATAACGGAGGTGTGGTTTTGTTACTCTCTTCTGAAAGGTATTTTGTGTTTAAAGTGTTTGCTGTGTTGGCACACAAAAATGGTCGTGTCAGGTGCCAGTTCTGAACAGGAGTCTCTGTGGCTGGGAATTGGCACAAAATCAGGGTGTGGCTCAGAAGAAGGGTTTAGCTGTATGTGTGAGTCACATCATCATTTCTTGGAAAGCCACAATGAAGATCTGAATGTTTTTGAAAAGCTATGTTAGCCATTTTCAGTTGCTGGGATAGAAAGTGTTAGAGAAAGAAATTGGATTCTCAATCTCAATTACTACACTACCACACAGGATATAAAAATTGTCCATTTTTCACCCTGATGGAAACTGCATGGAGATTTCCCGGAATGCTGTACAGACTTTCATCAGTTCCTGCTGAAAGAATCAGCCTTTCTGTGGCCTTCCCTACAGTGTCTGGTTGAATCACTGAGAATGAGCTCGACAGCAGCACTGCCACTGGCCTTTCCTGGTACCACCTGGCTCCGAAAGTGGGAAAGGCCAGGTTGTACATGCCTTTTTTCAGTCTCTTTCCTTCCTTCCTTCCTTCCTGGTTCCCAGCCCAATCTGCAACCAACTCCGAGACATCCTTTCACTTAGAAATATCAAAAATGAGTGAACTGGCAAGAAGAGGAAGCTCATGGGAGAAAGAGAGGAAGGAAGGGAGGGAGGAAGGATGGGACAGGGCAGGGAGAAAGGGGGAGTGAGAGAGTAAGAGTGAGGCAGCTAGAAGGGGTTGCCTTTCCACTTCTGTGAGAGCACAGCCACTACACCACGGTATTGCGGTGTCTGTAGGGCGGCGGGGGCAGCACAGTGCCAGGCTTCAGGGAGAACTCAGAGAGGTATTCAGGATTCTCTGCCACTATGGGCCGGATCCGTCCGTTCTGTTTGTAAAAGTATTTTGTGCTGTACTCTTGCAGGTAGTCCGGGTGCTGGAGGGTGCTCCGTGGGGGCAGGCTGTGGTTCCAGTAGTCTGGGTTGTCAAAGGCCTTCTTGGCTTTCTCTGGCAAATTGTTCTTCAGGTACTCAGTGTTTTCCAAAGTGTTGGCGAAAGTGTTGAGGTACAATGGCTCATTCACGTACTCGTCCTCTGCTTTGGGCTGCCCGTTGGGAGCATTGTGGTACTCTGGGTTGTCCACAGCTTGCAGGTCTCCATTCTTTCGCCGGGAGACAAATGGGTTCTCTTCCACTGGGTTTAGGTAATCTAAAGAAAGATAAAAAATTAGTCAGCCAAGAGTGGTGGTAATCCTTTCATGTAGCATCACGTGACCAGAAGCAGCACTTGGACTAGAGCAGCCCCCAACTCAGCCCTTCCAAGAACTCCAGATGGGATCAGGAGCCAACTATGTTGAACACACACTCGTGAAAAATGAAATTTTTACAAGCTAAACAGACAATATGGGTTAAAACAGATACCTTGGAAGACTGACTTATCAAACACGCTGGCATACTAAACTACAGCTCTTACTGGGCCATAGCCCATGTGCTCCCCTGGACTTGCTCTCACTCTATGATCTACAGAGCCAAACACACTGACCGACTTCTGCCTCTGCAACCTTGGGTCTATCAGCAAACCCTTTGCTCTACAGTCCTTCCATCCAGAAAACTCTATAGGAATCTTAGTTAAGCCTCTCTGAAAAAAGCCTATCCCCAAGGGCTAACTTTTAAGACAGCTTCATTTCTAATGGAACAATTTGCCTGATTAAAAACCTTCCATCCCTGAAGGACAAAGGAAGCATTATGAAAAAAATGTTATACAAATGAGCCCTGGAAAGGGAACAAGAGAGCCCTAGATTAGTTGCAAAAATGGGACTTGGAGCAGGTTACAGTTGCCTTAAATCAGTTGCTGTGGATGAATACCCCATTTCCAGCAGCATGGTGCTGCTCAAAGGCTCTGCACACACCTCCACACAGAGTCCTGGTGCAAGGGATCATCTGGTTTGATCAAGAATGGGGCAAAAATTATTAAAGGCAAAAGTTCAAGACCCAGTGAACACCTTTGAACCTGCAGCTATGATGTCTCTGAATATGAGCTGAAGAGTGGGAACAATTTTTTTTTAGTGATGACAGCCAAGCAGTGCTTTGATTTGAACCCTGAAGCTGGCATGGAACACACGGTGTGTGGCCACACCGTGACAACCCTGTGTTTGTGCCCAGGGAGTCAGGAAGGAGCTGCTTTCTCCTGAGCTGCTACTGCTCCATCCCCAAGGGCTCAGGTGGCTCCTGCAGTACTCTGAAGATCCCCAGGGTGCACCAGTATGTGTGGGCTCACACAGAAAGGAAATCACTGCAAGGGAGATTCCCACAACTGCTACAGCTGTAGGTCAAGCCCCAGGGTTCCCTCCATTCCTCTATCACGTAATACACAGGACAAATGGCTTCCAAATTCCTAGCAAACACACTAGTGACTTGTCATTTACAGTTGCATTTATCAATTTCTTTAAAGCTAATGCAAAGCTTTGGAAGCAAATTAATAATGACACATCCCCTTCCATCTAAATGACTGCTATTGTTATTTAAAGAGGAAGAAATGGGTGAGGGCAAACTGGGAAGTGCAGCATGCTGAGCCAGCACAGATTTAGGCAGTCTTCCCCTTGCAGTGAAGCTCTCTTTAAAGCACATCTTGTTCTTTCAATCCTAGACTTCTCTTGGGTATAAAATGCCAGCTGTGTGTATCAGTTCTGTGGTAGGTTCAACATGACATTTACAAAGCACAATGCCAAGAATAAGAAGATCAATAAGCAGAGCAAAGTTGGGACTATGCTGGCTGAAGATAGATCCTTTCCTTGGAAATAACTGAAGATTTGTGTTTGGATAAGAAGGGGGCTTGGCTTTTTTTCATTCCTCTTGTTATTTCTCAAAAAAAGTAAAAGGGTGAATTACCAGCTGTGACATACTGGCACATTTGAGCATTTCAAAGTAGAAAATTAAGGAGAGAAACCCAAATCCCCGTGTAAAGGAATATTAACCTAGTCACACTGCTTCAGTCTTGGTGGGTAACTAAATAAAGCCATTTTTGATGAAAAGTCACTGTTGTGCAAAGAGAAAAAATGCAGCCAGGCTAGACCAGGAGCCGCTCTGGAAAGTCAGTATTTTACCTGTTTTAGGTTTGTCTCGCATCGGTGTCATGTACCCGTCCTCATCCAGCTCTCCCCGCACGACCCGCTCGGGAATGAAGACGGTGGGGTCAGCGCTGTACCTCTGGGTGCTGCTGTCCTCTTTTGCCAGGCTTGCCACCTGTTTCTGCATCGTGCCATTGCAGCAAGTGTCTTCAAAGATCTCTGCTGTGGCCCCTTGAGCAGCTGGAGCTTCTGGAATGATGCAGCCTGGAGCCCTGTATGGCATCGGCACCTCGGCAGCGTAGCCCCCATCCCGGTATACAAACTGGTTCTGTTGGAAGGAAGAACACAGCATTTGGGAAAGGAAGCTCCTGAGGGGAGAAGCTTAAACAGCAAGTCATGGCTCTGCCTCCTGTGCCTGCCCTGCCACACTGGGCAGGGGAAGCCCTGCCCATGCTGTGCTTCCAGGCGTTGGTGTGGACCCACAAAGCATCCATCTGCCCAGCAGTGCTCAGAGGGGATAGAAATGGGGCAGGAAAACCTGTCTCCCACTAGGCATGTGGAGGCTGGACACACACAGCTGCAAGAGGTGAACGTGGTATTTCCTCTTTGATTACTCTGGCAGCCTCCCCTGATTTCTGATCAAAGCCCTTTAAACCTCCTGTTTGGGAAATCTCCTAACTGGGGACAGAAACCACTATCATCTCTGCTTATTCCTGGGGTGATACTTCTAGTGTTTTCTGTGGTGAGAATCATAGGGTCACCCACACAATGTGTAATTTGTTCAGGAAGTGCATTTCAGGCTGGTGAAATGTGTTTTGGCACCTCAACTCAATGGTTCAACTCAACCTACCCGTTTGCTTGTCAGCACAGGCATGTAAGGGACTTTCAACATCACGACCTATGGATAGGAAGGAAAGATGTACAGATTCTTCCAAGCCTTTTACCTAAATGCTTTTTCAAGAAAAGTTGTCAGAATCTTGGGTATAGGTTCTTAGAGTTTGCACATGAATCCAGGATGAGTCTGGAGATCTTAACTATTTGATTCCTTACATATATACTTCATTACCTGTTGAGTTTTGAGTTATTTATGCAGGAAAAAGGAGTTTGAAAAAGAAAAAGAAAGCAGTGAAGAAAGGAGGAAAGCCTAAAGGATGAAGGCTGAATGTGAAATACTTACTCCTGACATGGGGGTGTAGGCAGGAGGAGGGCTGTGTCCAATTTCATTCTAATAGGAAAGAAAAATGGATGATGGATACATAACAAGAGGCCACATGAATGAAACAAGTCATATGAGCTGTATGAGCTAATTGAGAGAAACATGCACATCAGTCAGATTTCCTAACTAGACCCAAAATTCAAATTCAGTCAGGGCAAACGCCTCACCCCCAACAACAAGCTGTGTGCCTCACCAGTGTTAAACAGAGCCACTGATCCCACTTGGCTCACTGCGAGTATAGGCCATGAAGAAGAGGGAACATAGATGTGAAGAGCGGGTTTGTAGAGAATTCTCAAAGTCAGATTGAAAATCCATGTAGTTTTGCTCATCTGTATGCTAATGTTGAGAAAAAATATGCAGACGTGGGAAAATCATGTGATAGAGATATCATTGAACAGGAATTGAAGTTTGAGCTTCAACTTTGGGAAGAGATCTGTCACGGGCCAAAAGCAGAAACAGCAGAAATACAAAACACAAAGAAGACTCTGTAGTTTGAACAAAAGCCTTTTAAGCTAAAACATAGGTGCCTTAACAAACAAAACATGCACTCAGCATTTGGTGAAGTTAGTGAAAATCTTCTAATGTAGCAATAGAATCTCATGTAGAAAACTGGTACAAGGTTATAGAGCACTGTGAGAATGAATTGTGAAAGTCACATTGTAATAAGGCCCATGTGGGATAATGCAAATGGTAATTGGTTCTTAAAGATGCTAACAAACTGCTTGTCAAATGCTAATTGGCTGAAAAGTTTATTTAAGGAAGTGTAATTTTTGCAAATTCTGCTTCTAGTGCTATGGCATGGATTTAGCACTTTGTTGTGTCACCCTTCCACCATAAGACTGATAAAATAAAGACTTTTTGCATCGCCTTCTAGTCGCCCCATCTCTGTGATTTAAGGGTCTTGGCACATAGACACTTTACCAGATGTTACTTTTTTTAAAGAAAGCAGACACCAACACAGACCGGATACAGACTTTACATCAAGTCTCCAAATTTGCAAGTTGTTTGTGCAAGAGGATTGCTTGGGACAATTGGGAAGGTCCCTTTAATGAGGGAACACCTTGAAAACTGGAGATGCTGTGATTACCTCCGAACCCCTCCAGATTTACAGTCCACTTGTAATGACATGTGGGCAATGACAGGTTACAGTGCAGAATGTGTTAGAGAAATGGATAAAAAACATCTCCTGAGCCTGCCAGGTGCTGCTTTAAAAGCCCTACTGATGGCTCTGAGACACTGCACTGCAGGAGACCTAACCTGCCTTGCCCTCTGATTTTGTATTTACTTGATTTCAGGCCAGCTTTCTGTCTACACTGAAAAGACTGAAGACAGGAAAGTAGTAAACTATGGTCCATGGAAGGTGGTGAAGTTTTAGGCAAACTCATGGTTACATGTAGGATCCAGAGAAGGAATATAAAGTGGTGACTAGAGAGAGACAACTCTCCCAACAGCGAGGAGTCCAAAGCTCTGTTGGGAATCCTCTACCCTCCTTGTAAAGCTCCCAGCTTCCTCCCCCAGCACCTGCAAGCTGTGACACTGGTGAGGAGGTTTCCCACCTTTGTCTCCCAAGGTGGCTGCAGCCCCCCAGCCTGCAGGAGTGGAAGGAGCTGTGGCAATGCTGTGCTGTCACTGCGTGGCAGGGCACAGTGTTTGGCTGCTGTCCAGGGTTACAGGCCCTAAAACAGGGACTGTCACCACTCCTCTTCCATCCCGTGCCACAGTGGGATGTATCACACCCCTGTCATTTACATCTCCCTTTTTCCACAAAGGCAGTCCCGTGAACTTCCAAGGTCGGTTCATTGTTTCTGGATGAAAAAGGACAGAGCTGTCTTGGTTGTACTTTCAGTTCATGTCTTTCAGTGATGTCTTGAAGACAACTTAGAAAAGCAAGTCTTTTGCCTGTAGGCTTGACTTCACCACACAGGGCTACACCCCTCTGCCAGCAAATGTTTAGAAGATTAGCAGCTTAAAAAAATACCGTTCTGGGATGGCCACATTATGTGTCTGTGGGCTCTGCTCCACCCTCAGCACAAAAGGCTAAACCCACTGTCCTGTCTTTAGCTCTTCTTGGCTGGGACTCTAATATTTAAATACAGACTCTGCAACTATAACAACACAGTAACAGGCCCTCTTAGCACAGCCCTGTCCCAAAATGTCAGGAGACAAGCGACTGCCATGTGTTTATTGCTATTTTTGCTGACAAGAGCCTTTCCAGTCAGTGGCCTGCCAACTAAGATCACTATAATTGTGATTTTTCATGCCTCCCCTCCAGTGCTGTACTAAACATATCTGTCTTGCAACACCCTTTACCACACGTGGCTCTTCTGCACCACTGCTGTCTGCACATTTTTTTACTTCTTTACTGTTTTTCCCCATGAGATGATACCCTGTGGCCACCATTCCATTAAAACAGGAGGCAAAGAAAACAGCTGGGGTGCCATTTAGTGGGCTTGAAAATTTAATATAATTAAGTGTCCTTAAATTGACTGGTAATTGCAATGAGAAGTCCTAATTTTGTAGGCTTCCAAGATTACCCTCAGACAACTCTTATTGGTCAGGACATGAATCACACTGTGAGAAGAAAATATATTTGAATTTTACCAGGTAAAACTTAAATAGCTTGTTTTGTATGTGAAATCCAATTTATTTTGTTGATTTAGGTGGGGAGGGTTCTTGTTTTTGCATTTTAAATACTATCTTGAAAAAATTAGTGGGTGTTCCTTTACTGAAAAGCTCTATAGTTTTGGATTTATGATCCTAAAACTCTCACCTGAATTATCATCTGTCTTTTTGAGATAGACAGAGACCTTAGCTGCTGGTTGCTCCAAGACCTCACTACATAAGCCTACTTAAGAAGTCTCAGCTCGTATACTAAANAAAAAAAAAAAAAAAAAATCAATACTGGCTCCCTTTTGATGGTGTAATGTGTGTTACATCCATTAATTGTGGAGTGCACACATCCATCGACAGGGGAACTCATCACCCTCCAGAAGGAGCTTCATTTTTTTAACTGCCCACAAGCAGCCCTCGTCAGAAACACCCAAGATTTCATTCTGTACACCACATGATTGAATTTTTGGCAAAAACATGACAACGCAGAGAAAGGATAAAACCCTGTCTCCTAAAGCCTTTTTCCAAGGCCCTCTGGTATGAAATACCAGTGACTCATCAGCTGTTATAACAGCTAATGTTTGTGTAAAATGAGCCTTGATCAATGAGTGGTAAATAAAATTTCTGTGAATATTGGCTTGTGTTATTGCTTTCTATTCATTAATTTCATTTTCCAATTCCTTGCTTCTAAAATCTCGTAAAGGGAAATATCTCCTCCTTTATAGCAGGGACATTATATTTTCTGGCTGCATCTTAAGCTGTAATGAAATCAAAACCTTGTTGGGTCTGACTCTTCACTGCTGCAGGGCTGGTTTTCCCGGCCACCCACAGAAATGTAGATAGGGTTTCACAATCATTGCTGTTTCTTGCTCTTAAGCAGCCTGCTAAACTCATGGGACTGAAAGATTTTCCTCTACTAAAGACAAGACTTTGCCAGCATGAATGTACACACACATTTGAACCCACTCTGATACTGATCAAACTGCATAAAACCCAACTCCCGCTTCCTTCTGCTCTCCAAAGCACAAAGCACCCAACATGGACCAAGAGTAAAACACTCCCACCTTCTCACTGTGATGCTGCTCCCCAGTCCTGTCCAGGGGCATCCTGTGCTCCATGCCTCAGGCAACTCAGTGCTTTGAGCAAGCTCTGGCAACACTTCTTTGTACCCTTCGTCAGTCCTGGGCTGTGTGCCCCCCGAAACAACTCATTCTCCTCCTTTCCCTAGAAACTCTTTACCTAATTTCAAACCAAGGGAGTATCCAGGCTCGAATCACCAAACCAAAGCATTGTGAGATATGAGATCTTGCTGCAAGCACCAGAATTTCAGCAGTTCTCCAGGAAGGACAGCTGAATAATGTGAGTGGATCTGAATAATGTTTGGGATGGCCTGGTGGGGCTGCAGCCACAGCACACAATGCAGACTGTCCTGCCAGCCCCCAAGCAAACTCCAGCTACATTCCAAGGGAGCAGCCTGGTATTTACAGCTGATCTGAAACAAAATTCAAATAGGAAAGACCACTCCAGGAGAACAGGCACCTCTGCTTGGCAGCAGTCCTGCTTCCACAGAATTTGCAGATTACTCTGCCCTGCTCCAGACAGCAAACATTTCTGTGATGAAAATCAAAGGAAAAAACACGCACCATGAGATCACTGTGTAATGTTAAACAGAAATGGAATTCCCTTCGTATAGTTGCTTGAAGGCTTTGTAGACCTCTGTGGGTTTCTGGTCCCAGCCCCTGCTCAGAGAAGGGCCCTATATAAAAAGAAAGTTTTAGGCAGCTCCGTGGGCTGTTAAGTTTCAAGCATATCCATCCCTACAGCTCACAGCACCTGACACAAGTCTGGCATTCCTTGGCCATAAAGTTCCACTGGGGATTGAGGAGTCTTTATGGGGAATGATGATGCCCCAGCCCCTTTTCCAGCAGTACCCTTTCTCAGAATGTGTCACAAGTTCTAACTGAAACGTTAATCACAAGTATAGAAACAATGTAAACATCAGCCTGTGTGAAGTGTTTGCTCCAGGCTCCAACAACTGCTTCTTCTACAACTGAGACCCAAAAAACAAAAACAAAAACAAAACAAAACAAAAATAAAAACAAACAAACAAACAAACAAAAAAACCCCCACAAAAACAAAAAAACCCACAACCTAAACAATGAGTACGTCTTTTTCTACACCTAAGCTTTTTCTTTGCCAGAGGACAGGCAAGATTTGCAGGCAGCCTGAGCTGTAAGTCAGTTCCCATGTGCTGCCTGTGTCAGTTGGATATGCCAGCCCGTGTCCTGGAAGAATGGTGGGTTTAAGACATCCCTGAACCTGTCCAAAGTCAGTACGGATGTTTCACTGGCTCCCTGGGTTCAGGTCAGTACTGACCAACTTCTTAGCTTCAGATAAGTCATCACCACTTCCTCTTGCATAACTTTCTCTCATAACAACCGTCTGTTTTCATACTTGTTAACTCTGTTTGAGCAGTCCATATACATTGGGATACCCAAACTGCTTTATAGGAATAATTTAGTCTGGACTGTGAACAGTAAATGGCATATATCACAAACAAAGCATGCCTAATAATCTTGGCATAGTGGTATGGGAAACAACACACCTATACACTGCACAGAGTATTTCCTGTGCTGTTACTGGAAAATACTAGATATAAACCATATATTTTCAGTCTAACACTTCACCAAGTAGAGAAGTCAAAGATGACAACACCACCAATGCAAATAATCTCTTAAGAGATACACAGTGTGGGCACAAAACTCAGTATCCATCTACACTGACAGGGAAAGGTGCTTTTCTGTAGCCTCATCTCTTTCAGCCTGATACCTGGGCTGGAAATAAAAGCATTTTCCTGCTGTAAGGCACCAAAGGCTTGGAAAGCAACCCATTCTGTGGACCTCGGAAATCTTCATCCTTTCTACCTTCAGAGGGACTGGCAAATGGATTTCAGCTGGCACAATATCCACTTTGATCTAAGCATGACACCAGAACAGAGACGCAAGGATTCCCTTTGCCTGTTACTTTGTGTTAATGCATCGGGGTGTCAGAGAGCAGAGCAGGAAGAGACAGCTGGCATTGCCTATCTTTTCCTTTCAATCTCCTTGACTCCCCATCCTTCCTGCCACCCATGACTAGCCTTCTGTCACTCTCTTTTTTAATACACTCTGCGAGACACTTTACAGAAAATGGCACCTTTTAACACTGAGCCAATTCCCCACAATTTGAAAGTGAGGAGGTACCATTTTCCCACCTGTTCTAACAATTCCCTGTGGGACAGAGGGGTCAGCACTGCTACTGCTCCTGTGCTGTCCAAAACACAGGAGCAGCAGCATCTCCTTCTCTGTACAAACCTCAAGCTTAAAATCCCAAAACAAGGAAAGGATGGAGAATAAGACCAAAACCACAACATGCCCATGATTTGTGATTGTGACATGGANAAAAAAAAAAAAAAAAAAAGGCACAAAAGAAAGTTGATGAGCGATCCTGGGAGCAGCAGCCTCCTCCTATGTGCACGCTGCACTGCCATCTTCCCCAGCCTGTTTTATACAGTAATCAAAGGATATTCTCAGCCTCTCAAAATGCCATCAACCCTCATTGAAAATGAAATAGAGCACATCTCCATCGAAGCCTTTACAGCAGTAATCATTGCCACATGCTGGCCTGAACAGGGAGCTTTTACAGACAAAGATGGGTTTTAAAAATAAAATAAAAAAGCCTTCCTAAAATCTGAATAGAAACTTGATGATAATCTCCCAATTTTATTATGCAAGGGGGAAAAGAAACCCATAATTGTGCACTCTTGGTCTCTTAAAGCAAAGAATAGGCTTCTTGATGAAATGCTGAGTTGATTTAGAGCAGGGCTGAAGTTCTGGTGGCAATAATAGTCTAAAAGAACTAACCATCGAGCTGATTTGGATAAAATAATCATTTTTCAACATTCTAAATCTACACTCATCTGTGCCTTCTCCCACTTCTCCCAACTGCATCTTTTGGAGAGTCTTTTTATAGCTTTGAAAATTATTTTCCCCTCCCCTCCCACAGCATTCAACAAGAAAGACAGACTCTTTACTCTGGCTAACAAAGGGCGTTTTTCAGGCTGTGCTGTCATTTAGCTCCATTGGATCTATGTTTAGAAAGTACAGTATTTAGTATTTAGTATTTATTTTACAGGATGTTCTGTAGTCCTTCTGCCACCTGGGAGTCCTCCCAAAGCATCACCCCAGGAGTCCCACTGCCCTGGGACACTGAGCACTCTCCACCTTGGGGGTCAGACTGGTGTGTAAGGGGCAACTCCCTGCAGCTCCACCTGGTGCACTTCCAAATCACACCCCCTTGTCTTTTTCAGGTGCTTTTATTATTTTAAGAAAACGACAAATAATGTTCCTCACAAATGGATATTTTCCACTAACAATTTCTGCTTCACATCTTGTCACAGAAGGAAAATTTTCTCCCAGCTCTCATAATTATTTCCTGACTCTCAGTCCACTTTTCCATCTACTGAATTATGTAGAGTTGTTTAGCTTGCTGTTTTCCAAGAATGCCTCATCAGTGCAGTGTAAAAATATTTATTACTTATTCTTTTTATATCTGTTGACTTTTTCTTTTCAGGAGAGAAAAGAAAACAGATCAGCTGTGAGCTCTCTTCAGTGTTAACACAGACAACAGCTATTCATGGATTAAGCAGATGCTGCATGATTTTAAACCAGTTTATATTAAAGCTCAATGAATTTACATGCCACGCATCAAGGATGGAAGCAATGTACAGCTACAGTCTCTCCCAACAATTCCACTGAGCTTGCAGAAGGTGCTGTGAGGTGGTGATTTTATTATTAATCCATATTACAATTTGTAGAAGCCAAAGTACCATCCAATTCCTTAGGAAAGTCTCTATCTCTTTATGCTCTAAAGCTATATGCCTGAATACAGAAGCCTGAATGTGACAGAAAATAGCTAATGTATTAAGAAAGACCAGTTTTAAGGCACTTCCCTGCAAAACCATAAGGCAATTTGACAAGTTGGTCCTGATAATCAGTTCAGGCTGAGAAGGGTTTACTCCTTGGGAGATATCACTGATTTCAGCCAGCCTGGCTGCAAAGCAAGAAACTAATTGCCTTAGAGCACTTTCAAAGAATTTTCTGTGAAGACCTAGGAATTATCTACTCTGTTTTGAGCCTTCCATAGGAATTTTCTTCCTTTCTCCTCTAGCAAGCCTAGCACATTTTAAAAATGTATTTAAATACACCTGTTCTAGATACACGTATTTTGTAAGAAGCTTTCCTTTTTCTTATATAAAGTATTAAGACCAAAATAATTTTTCATGTAATATCTTTTATAGTGTATTTTTGCATGCTTATTCTCACTACTTCTTCACCCTGAGCAATTAAGCTAACTAGTATTAGTCTGAGTTCATCTCCTGCATTTCATGGACAAGGTTGTCCTGGTGCTATCCACATTTTCAACAAGGACTAGAAACAGACCCAGAAGAATTTTCCAAAAGAAAAAAAGTAACTAAGTAAAATACTTGTGATGGAGTGCCAGACACCAACTAAGCACTAACAGCTCTTGGGAAGTACTTAATGCAAAATGCAGAGCAGAACAGACAGGAGCCTCCTACCACCAGAATGTCATTAAAACTTAGGAAAGCAGAAAATGGGAATTGGAGCTCCTGAAAGGGGGCTTGGTGGAATTTCATAATTACCCTAAAGGTCTGAGGGCAGTAAATGCAGCCAGTTGCCTAGACTCTTCTAGGGAAATATACAAAATGTTGTATTTAGCAAAAGACATACAGAGGGGCTTCCCAAAAACTTCTCTAAGTAATCATGCAGTTTTAAAGAAGGGAGAGAGCTAACAAAGAGTTACTCCAGGTAATCATCTGAAATGCTATGAAATTCTTTGAATCAATATCTAGTTTGTTTACAAACCCATCTGTTCTGGCATTGGAGATTTTATTGCCACACTTGCATCAGGAAGTGACAGAGGCCAAAGAAAAAAAGACTACTGAGATTTTCAGAAAGTTTTTGATCACCTTTTAAGGAGCAGCAATTAAAGAAATGTGATAGAAATAACTAAAGAAGACCACAACCTGACAGACTGCCCTAAGAGGCATCAAATTTAGAGAAAGATTTGGTCATATTATTTTTTGGGAAGATGCTGCAGAAGCAGAAAGGTGGCAAACACCATAAACAAACAAACAAAAAAAAAAAAAGACATCTGTGTTGTCATCATTTAACACCAAACACAGACAAATAGTAATATCCTGTTTATCCTTTTAAGCAGAAGAATCAGAGAATCAGAGAATATCCTAAACTGGAAGGGACCCACAAGGATCATCGACCGCAGCTCCTGGCTCTGCACAAGACACCCCAAGAATCACACCATGATAACCAGAGATTTCTGATAGCTGGCAGCTCCTTAAATCTAGCATAAAAAAGTGTGCATGGCAGGCAGGAACAGGATGCAAACTCTGCTAAAAAGTCAGCATTAATTGCCCCGTGAAACTGTGATGTATTTTCCATCCCACCTGATATAATCAAGACAATCTTTCTAAAAGACAAATGCCACCTCAAGTAGAATTTCTGCACTTGATGCAGAAATTAAGAGACAAGAGACTCTTGTCTATGCCATGCCAGAAGGCTGGACAAAATGCTTTTAACGGCTCCATGTAGCCTGGAGATCTCTTCACATATATTTTGGATTAACCTCAAGATGAAGCGGTTTTACTGCCATCAGTCCCATGTGGCCAGGACACACCTGGGGAAATGACTTGGGCAGGAACACTTAATTGCCTTCTCTTACAGGAAAAGAAAAGGGGACCAGGTGCTGCTAAAGCCCTGGTCATAAAAAGTATCATGGTCAAACCACAACTCCCTCCTGCTTTGCCAGGGGCCAAGATACTGCACTGCCAGACATAAGGCCATGCCAGAACTGCTGCAGTGGCACACCAGATACTGCTCAGAGAACTGAAAACTGGCTCCCAGTGTCCCACAGTCTGCTTCAGCCAAGCAGGATAGTCTCCATGGACATATGGATTAGACACCTCTGAAAAAACTGCTCAATATTTAATTGCAGGGTTGGCAGGTGCTCCCATGATATACAGTGTATGGAATAAAATTACATGGGCATTATCAGTGAGTAATAAACAGTATAGACAGTTTTCAGCAGGAATTAGCTAAGGATTTAGAGCAGAAAGCATCGTGGGGCACACAGAGTGCTTGCTGTATTAGCATTATCTCTGCACACACAGGACAGCACTCAGTACAAATACCTGAATGAATCATCTAATGGATGTGAATGCAGGACACTCAAGCAGTAGCTGGGGTCCTGTGCTCATGGAAACACTGCCGAGGATTCAGCTTATCTCTCAGAAGCACAGAGCTTCTAAAACTCTATTTTCTGGAGTATCTCTAGACAGTAGAAAATAAACACTGGAAAAAGCCAAAGGGAGAAAATTGCAAGTGAAGTGTTTCACATCCAATGAAAGAATTCAATTTAGCTCAGGATGCTAATTTTTATTTAAAAGCTGCAGCAGTCCCAGAGTGGACTTCACAACAGAGGCCACTGTTAAGAGTCAGAGCCTGTGCAGGGCTCTGCTCCCAGAGCACAGGTAGGTCTCAAGGACGTGCCAGCAGGGAGCCAGTGTGGATGTGATGGAAATGGTGAAGCTGTGTCTGAGCCTTGCAGCTTCATAAATCTCTGTAACCCCTGGAGGAAGAAGGATGTGAGACTTCCCAGGGAGCTGGCAACTTCCCAGAAGCCTTCCCTCTCTCCAGTCTTCTATCCATGGGCTGCAGTGCTGCAGTGTTAATGCACACCCAAATAGCTCTTCTCTCCCATGGGCAGGTGTGTTTCACACAAACCTCCTCCAGTGGTGCCCCTCCCACCAAGGAGCTGCGAGGATTTAGACCTGAGATCACAGCAGAGAAACTTCAGGGCTTTCCTGAGAAAGCAAATGCTTCTGTTCTTCCTTCATTCCTTGGCTTCAAAGCCTGCGTGTGAGAAGATTCATGATCTCCTTGCTTTCTTCCTGCCCATTTCTATCCCCATGGAGCAGTGCTACTGGAACATTCAGCCAACACTGTCAGCACAGAGAAGGAGCACAGTGCCCTGACTGACTACTCGGCCACTAAAACTGCCATGGGAGCAGTAAGGTGGGAAATACAGTATCTTTCACACTTCTTATCCCTGGAAATGACATGGAGATCATGTAGTTCTTGTCTGTGAGTTTTCCTTCACCAAATTGCCTCACTATCTCCCCATAAAATGCACTTTGCCAGACACAGTGAACACAAACTACCTGAGCTGTATCCATTCATTTGGTGTCCATGGCTGCAGCAGCACCATAATGAGTTTGTGCAACATCAATATGCACCACGCTGAACAAGCACAAATCAGAGACTATCCAAAGGAAACACCAAGACAGAATCAGACAAGTGCAGATAGAGAGCTCTGACAGCATTTCAGTTCCATGTGATTCCTGTAGCTGACATCCATCTGTGCTGAACAATGCACAGCAGATGCACTATTACCTTAAAGGAGTCACTGTGTTTTGTTTAAATCAATCTTCACTAAAAGAACAGTTAATGTACCGAGAAACTGAGTGCTTCACAAAGGCAACAGAAATGCATGTGGCTTTCTGCACACATGCATTACCTCCAGAAAACACCTCTCTGCAAAGGAAACCAGGAGTGCTACAATGGTGCAGGGCTCCCAGCTTGGGCCTCTCTGACCTCTCTGTTCGGTCTGGGTTAGACAACTTGGCTCACAAACTGAAAACTTCTGGCAAAGGGTAATTCCAGGTTTGTTTAAATGTTAGACTGTTGTACAATGCCAGAGAAAAATTCCCAGCGACAGGAGTTACTGAAAAGAGGATGCAGCCTTGCTACTGTCATTAACATTGAATTGCAAAGCAAAGCTCCCACTCTCTTCAGTGGTACAAGATCACAGTTTCAAACCAAGGTGGGAAACTGTGAGCTGAGGAAAGGAGATGTCACATCCAGAACGTGATGGAGTCTCTCTGTATGGCAAAAATAAGGCCTGGGGTCTCTTTCTGCAGCTATGCTGATTTCAAGGGGATCACATGTGTGCAAGCAGCTGCAATGGTGGGCTTTGAAGTTGGGAAAAGGCTTTGTGAATGTTATTTGAATTTTTGTATAGTAACACCACCACCACGACCACTAATGTTCATAATAAAAATCAATGCCTGTGTTTTCACTCCATGAATATCCCAATTACCTCGTTCATTGCCCAAATAACATGTTGTAAATAAATATTTCAGAATATTAACTCTAGGATTTTTAATTGGAATTCCCTCAGCTCTAGTGGGCTCCTCAACTGGGCTGGTACCAAAGACAGAGGGCAAAAGGAACTGTTGAAAAAGCAAGTACATATTTCTACTAATGTGTCCTAGTGTTTCCAGCAAATATGGGAGTGAGATGAATATAAGAAACCCAATATGTCAGACTCTGCCCTCTCAGCCCTGTGTTGGTGTAAATGGCAATACTCCACCGTGTCAAACTAAGCTCCAGTGATTTACATTCCTGTGACAATGAGTACCTTCCAAAAGTAACTGCTGTCCTTCCCTTCTTTCCTCAGAAGTTGGCAGGAAAGGAAACAACCTCTCCAGAGACAGCTAGTAGTAAACCTGACTTATTTCAGATGCCTATCAATTAACTCTTGTAGCCACAAAAAGAGTTTCTCACTTATTGCTAAATCATTCATTATCCCCATTTCAGTCTTTCAGTGATGCAGGAGAAATGCTGCATGAGTCCAGACATCTCCAGTTTCTTTCCCTTTAAAACAGCAGCAACTAGACTATTAAGATCAGATTTTGTCTTCCTTATTCCCAGGAAGCACTGATTTCCTCAGGAGAGGGTAAGGAGCTGGATGCTGGCTCAGATTATATACTCAGCTCTTTCACTCACCTCTTCCTCATCTCACATGCTGTAATCAGTTCACACCTGAGTATGAACTACCTCAGCTAAGGATAAATGTCCAAAAGGTGTCTTAACCATGAGGAATAAACACCAGCATTTCAAAGAGACTATACTTAGTATTTAAACTGTGACTTTAGACCAAAAGGAGCCTGGAGAGAAAACAAGTCCCTAGCTAAAACACACCTGATGCCCATGTGAATGCCCTCTTATTAGTAATGCATTTCACCACCTCCTAGTTATGTGAGAAGGGATGGCAACTGAACTGATAAAAGGCTGGAGCCAAGCACAGGAACAGGCAGAGGTCAGACCTGTTGAAGAGGGAAAACAGATTCCAGACATCTGACTTAGCTCCTCACCTGCAGCAGGGCACAGACATGTAGGACAGGATTCAACACACCAGCACTCACACAGCCAGTCTGAGACTGCTCTGCAGCTGCCAGGAGTTAGTGGATAGAGAAAGACACCCCCAGAAAGTAACTTATCTCACTGGAAATGCTCAAGGTAGGCAGCGGTGTTCACCCATGCTACTCCAGTGACACGAAATGAAGTCTGGGGGAAGAGCTTAGATTGCATCCCTATCCCTTAGATGGTTGGAGCTCTGTGAGCTGAATCCCCTCTGAACACTCTGTGCCTCAGGTCCCCATGTACAATGCAGAGCATTTCCTTCCCTGACAGGGAGGGTGCAAAGATCAGCCTGCCAACATCTGCCACGTGCTCAGCACAAACACACGTTTGGGAAGGAGGCTATGAAAGCACCACATGCAATCAGGAAAAGGGGCTGGGTTGGAAATCTGGCTCCAGACACAAAAGCTACATTATCTGTATATTCCAGCTGCCCTCAGTTACATCAGTGCCAACCCTGCCAAGACAACAGGATGGCAGCAGCAGGGCAGTGCACTTCCTGGCCACGTCACAGTGCAAAGCAACACTGCTCCACTTGAGGAGCCTCAGCTGTGCTTTCAGGACAGGCAGCTCAAGTTGAGCCTTTGTTCACTCAAGGCTGGGCTATTAATTTAGAATTCACTGAGGCACAATGAACAGGGAGCCCAGTGACAACATTTTTATAGCCACTCTCCTTACAGTGGGAGCTTGTAACTGCCAAGGCAGTGCTGGCCTGTGTTTGATTGGTGTACTTAAATCTCCACCTGTGCTTTTATAATGACCAATATTTTCTGTCAGAGCTTGCTCTTACCCTGTTGGAATCAATTCTTGTCCTGGAGGTGTAGATGGGAGGAGGAATGTTGAAGGCTTGAGGAACAAGATATTCTTCAGCATCCATCATATCTTCCAGGTCTTCCTCATCAAGAAGATTTTGGAAGAACTTGCTGTCATTTGGGCTTGGGAGCTTCATACGATCATCTCCCTAAACAGATTGTATTGAGAGAGGAAAAATGTCAAAAGATGGATTAATTTCCCAAAGGTAAATTTTCAGCCTTCCTAAAGGCAGCCAGGCTGAAGGGACCACACATGCTGCTTTGTTTGTTCAAAAGCACTAAAACACATAATTTG
This sequence comes from Chaetops frenatus, assembly GCA_013400775.1. Classification (NCBI taxonomy): domain Eukaryota; kingdom Metazoa; phylum Chordata; class Aves; order Passeriformes; family Picathartidae; genus Chaetops; species Chaetops frenatus. The sequence continues at coordinate 860,075 of VZTR01023746.1, read as the reverse complement.
TGGTGGTGGGTTTTTTGTTTGTTTGTTTGGTTTGGTTTGTTTTTTTTTTCCCCCTGGGAATATGATGACAAAAAGGGATTAACTGCAGGAATCAAGCAAAAGCATTTTTTTTTTTTGCGTTCTTGTGATTGAGCTTTTATTCTTTCTTCTCTCTTTTCCCCGTGTAGGATTGGTTTCTGACCCAAGTTCTGACATATGTTGTGAAATATCTCAGCTATTTAGGCTCAATTAGGAGAGGTGGGGACTAACAAGGAAACTGTTGTGTCTGATGTTTGCTTCATTTTAAGTTGTACCTTAAGGGACTTAGAGGGTAAATTTCTCTCCCATTCGTATGGAAAGTTCTGCAGAATATGAGAGCTGAAAACAACGAAAATCAAACCAGAGAACAGTAGTGCCTTGAAATAACACCTACAAGCTGGAGAGGCAAATCTCAGCTGCACTTTGTTGATGCCACAAAACATCACAGAAGGTAGCCCGTGCCACAAACACCTATCAGCCTACAGAAACAATGCTAAACTCCACTCGCTGGCTGGAAAGCAGCCTCCCACTCCAAAATTATAATGCCATATGTGGAATCCAGCAGGGAATGATGGCTGTGCTGTGGAGTGCATACAGACCCATTTAGAAGCTCAACAGCAAGTTTGGCATTGTTGATTGCACCTGTGAGGGATGGGGAGTGGTGATGGCAGAGGTACCAGTGCAAGGCAGTGACCCTGGTTTCTCCTCCAGGAGCTCCTGCTGCCTGCAAGGAGCACTGGAGAGAAGCCTCACAGGATGAAGCACCCACCAGACCAACAGGGGTGGGAAGGGCAGGGGGAGAAATGGAGGAAAGAGGTATTTTGAATAAGGAAACACGTCCTATCTAACAAAGTCATTTAATCAGACTGATTTTTCCAGAATCAGCAGAACTTAAAATTTACCACAGTGGGGAATACTGCAAGGGGAATTCCACATTCAGCACCAAAAATCCTCCTGACCGGTATTTCACTTTCCAACAATATTTTCCTTGAGCTGAAGCTGGAGGAGAGCAGGATGATTCACAGTGTGCAGGAACACAAGTCATCTGTCAGCTTTACCCAGTGGAATCAAACACCACACTGTGGGACTGGCACTGGACCCACTGGGGAGACATGAAGTAGCACTGGCTGTACTTCTGGAGGCTCTTCCACTAGGGATTCTTAGGTCAGTGTGAAGCTGAGGATCAGCTAGGTGCACGTCTGCCTTGTGCTCCAAGATGTGGAGCAGATGCAGCATGAAACACAGCATGAGAATATCCTTACCTGGATCAAACTACTCCCATGCTCTGGTCTCTGGTGTTTCACCATCAGTTCACTTTTAGGTTTTCATTTTCCTTTGAACTGCTTACACACTGGGCCCTTACTAAGAACCTTACACTTTCTGTGGCTGGAGTCTGAGCTGTAATAGACACACACACAGGTCTAGGCTGCCACAGAACTAGGGAAGGGCTCATGCCTGTACTCAGGTACACACAGCTCCAGCTACCTGCACTCACCAGTACCACCCTGCTGCCACAAAGCACTTTCATGGGGTGGACCCATGAAGGATGAATCCTTCACCACCCTGTCACAGCAATGTGAAGCCTCCAGAGCCCTCAGAGCACAAGGAGAACAGAGAGGGAAGCTCCTCCCTAGCATTCGAGGTGTCATTCTTAGAAGACTCCCTGTCTTCTAAGAAACTTTCATGCTTAGGCTGTGAAAAGAAACCCGTTTGTGATCTCAGCAGTGCAGGGAAAAGATTCAGCCTAATCAATTTTAGAACCAAGGAAGTCCTTGGTCTAAAAATAGATCCACTGTCCACCAATAGACAAAACTTATCCCCAGTTTCTCGGGGGAATGCAAAGCACTGAGAAGCTTGCAAAGCCAGAGATTGTACATGTGCTCATGAACATGAGCTTAGGAAATGGATTTCAGATAGCTGTATCATTAATATTATTATTTTTCAGAGACGAACACTGCTCGTTCTACTTCATGCTTGTATAACACTGTTTCACTGTTTGCTTTAGGTTCAGCTTCAAAAGTTTCAAAGGCAATGGCCTTAACAGTTGGCTGTTGCAGACAGAATTCTTTTTCCCACCTCCGTGATGCTGCAGGGTTGCTTACCTGAATTACCAGGTATCTCTGAGGGTCTCGAGCCATTCTAGAGAATTCAGCAGCCAGCTCCTTGAATTTTGGCCGACTGTCAGCATCAATCATCCAGCCTGGATGAAAGATGAGAAACAAAAGTTAAGTGTAAAGGGAGGAAATAATTTTGGTTTTTTAAATGCACAACTTTGAAGTCCTTGATAGTTCTGGCCCAAAGAAAAGTAGCAACAAAGAACCCAGAAGAATGGAAAGTTAGAATTCCAAGATGTATCAAATGGGAAACACCTGGTTTTGGCCAGATGAGATTGTTCCTTACTCCATGGAATTTTTTCTTGATTTGCTGGGCTCCTCTCTGTCCCAGAGACAGCAACATCACCTTGCAATTTTCTCCATCTTGCACATTTAGATATCAGCACTGACTGTCTTTTATTAAGGATTTGCCTCACCAGATGGGACATATTTGCACTCAACATAGCCCTTGCGTGATTTAATGTCCACACCTCCGTGCACAGTACAACTGTTCTCAGAAGATACTTAATTTACTCCTTCTAGTTGTCCTTTCCTCTTTTTTGTTTTCCAGGGTTTTTGTGTACAAAGCAAAAGGGAAAGGAGTATATATGATGGATGAGATGTCTGTATGTTAATCTCACTTAAATTAAGCCAGGAATATCAGAGAGATATTTCTAATTCTTTTTAAATTAGAAGCATAACCTTGGAGGATGCTGTCATTAATGGAGGTGTCTTGGAGATAAAAAAGTCAGAAGAAACCATGTGCAGACTTCTTCTTTACTAAAGTAAAAATATTAATAGATTTTTGTATTGGAGTAAGAATGTTAAAAAATAATCCTCTCTGTAGCATTTCTTCTATTAATTTTATTTTTCGTTATTATTGCAATCATTATTCTTGCTACTAACAATAAAACATTTGTGCTTTCTTTTCTCAGTATTTGGAAATGGGATTTCTCCTCACATCCTTCACTGGCTGGGCATCCACGAGCCATAATTATGTTTAATACTATCTTTTTTACATCAGAATCAATTGTAATGGAAATGACAAGGATTTACAATAACAATCATACAATTTTGACTTCACAGCAAGTATGTGAGATAACATCTGACAGTAATAAGAAGCTGAGCTAACTCGGCCCTTCATGGCTAACAATTGCAAAATTGCAAAAGATGTGCAGACAGTATTCAAATGGAATTTACAGTGTCTTGGGAAGCTTTTGTTTTGCAGCAGCAGCTTGCCCTGTTTCCCAGCTGTCAGAGACTGCCTATGCAAATGTTCTAAACCAGTGGCCCTCTTGCAGCGAGCACAGGGGTACCAGAAGTGACAATTCCTTACACTTCACCATCACCATATAAACATCAATAGTGCAGATTGGGGGCTGGGGCAGCCGCTCTCCCTTCTCCAAGAGGTCAGGGATCTCTCGAGTTGGGATTCCATCGTATGGCTTCCCACCAAAGGTCATCAGCTCCCAGATGGTGACTCCTAGGCAGAAGAAAGAGTGTCAGTGCTTGAGGTTGCACTACTCAGACTCCCTCACAGTCTCTCACAGCAGAGTATCCCGGCCCAGTTCTGGACTGCAATCTCTTCTTCTTCACTAGTGACACTGAAGTTTGGACTGGGGGGACAGGAGGAGTTGAGCAAGTGGCTACACAGGGCTTAGTTGCCACCTGGGCTTAAACCATGACAGTCTGCCACTCAAGAACTCTGGAAAATGGTGACACAGCACTTTGTGGTAATCTTAAAAAGCAACTTCCCTCATTTTCACTGGTGTCAGAAATGGCATGATAGACCTGAGGCCCACGAAGGAGGTCTGAGAAAAAAGAAGGGTGGTAAAGTAAATGGGTACAATAACAAAAGAATGCATCACGCTCTTTTATCAAAAAGGGAAATGAACGGCTTATGTACTCTGTTATTTTAAGGGGAAAAAGCACAGATGTTCTCTAACTTAGAGCATCAATTTTCCACAAAGGTACAGCATTGAGTAACATTAGGTCGTTGGCTTTGCCTTGTAAGTTATTCACAGCCACTGATATAATTTTTTCCCTTAAATCACCTTATGGATTTAAGTTTATGATAGTGCTGTTCTACAAACCCAAGATTCTCTTTTTGAAAAGCCATAGGATTTGCTTTGGCTTCAGAGCTGGAAATAAAGATCATATATCATAAGTAAAAGAATTTGTGCCCAAACAGAATCTTAAATATTGAAAATGATGCTCTCACACCATTTTGTTTAACCTTTATTTGTATTGCAAAGGTCATTTTAAGCACACCTCCAGATCAGTACCATATTTTGACAACTGTCATGCTAATGTGAAAAGTGATGGGCAAAATTACCACATGAGTAAACCACATTTATTTTACCCTCATTCATCTCCTTTTTGATATTAAATAACTGTAACTTGTCAATTGTTTATGGTCTTTTCTTTTCTGATTATAGATGTTCTAGGCTTCCTGCATTTAAAATGAATTTCATAAATGAAAGCATATTTTTTCCTGAGTGATCCAGGGTATATAGAATTTGAAGAGAAAGAGCAGCTTTACAAGATCAATTGAACTCTCCCAGGCTTTTTTCAGCTGACTAGCAGAGGGCAGCTACCCAACCACAGCAAACAGTGTGTTTTGCTGCTACCCACAGGTAAAAGTGAGTAATGAATAGAGCTGTACACCCTTTTGGTTCAAACTTATATGGCAACAGGAAATGCAAATAGGACTCCATAGCTCCAGATACTGCTGAAAATTTCCATTTACAAATGTATACATGATTTTATTAGTAATAGCTATACCAGATAAACTGGCAGAGACCTCAGCAGATGTGGTAAACAGCTCATCTGAATCACCATTAGCAACACTGAATGAACACTTCATTTCTCAAATATGACTTTTTCTCTGTGTGTGTAGCTCAACAATTCCCAAGTTATTTGTGAAATTAAATAGATGCTTGTTCTAGTTAGTTTGGAGAGCTTGTCTCTTCCTTTTCTTTCTCTTGCCATATTTGCTCTGTATTATGACAAATTCCCTTTTATCTGACTCTAGGTAGAGAAAGTCCCATAAGCCTGAAAATGTTTTTTGACATTCATGGCATTTAGAGTTCAGCTTTTCAAAGATTGCTGGAAATTGTGACCTGCAGCTGTATTTTTATGACTCTGTGGCTAAGCTGAAAGAGGTCTTCTTCTGTCATAATAATCAGCCAAACTGCTACCAGACCAGACCTCGTGGCACTCATCATGATAATATATTTCAGTGAGCAGGGAAGTAAAACAGGAGACAGTAACAATTGCTCCTTAGAGTTACATATTTAAAGGGAAAAAAAAAAAACAAACCCCAAAAAAACAAAGACCAAACGCCTCTGGAATTTACTCCTTTGATAAAAGAGGATGTCTTTAACATACTAACACAACTTGTTTTAATGCTTTAAAAGACACAACTTTTTAAACTAATCACATGAAGATTTACCATAGCTCCACACATCACTCTGATGGGTAAATTTCCTGTAGTGTATGCACTCCAGAGCCATCCACTTAATTGGCATCTAGGGAAGGACAAGAGAAATGTATCTTAGAAACACATTATTAAAACAATACAAACAGATCCTCTATGAAGAAATCAACTTTCTCCCTGCCTCCTTCAATGGCAAACTTGAAAAAAAAGCAGCACTATCTTGCAGGGGAAATGGCTGTTCCTGCCCTCTAGAATGGGGCTGTGCCTCATAAAACTTGGAGGTGACAAAGATAAACCAGTTACCTGCAGAACTTCTAATATTTACTGATTCAGAAGTAGTGGAACAACTTGTGTTTTCATCAAACCCATGTAAAGAGGGACCAACGCAGAAATTGCATATAATTCCCCTAAATCTGAAATGCAGCAGGGAAGGTGGAATGCAGAAGCTTTTTTTTCCTAAACAGTTTGCAATCTCTGCAGCAAGCACTGCTATCTCAACTGTTCTCTAATAAGGCCAAGTTACAATGCAGTGACCATAACACTTCACTGTCCCCATCACCATCAGGCAATGAGGAGAATTTGCAGTACTAGATTGTTAACTCCTAATATTTGTTAGAAATTTAGCCATCCCAGTTCTCTGTGTCAGCACTGCAGTGAGAGAAATTGCTCCCCAAATGAAGTCAGCAGCCCCATGTTCAGTGAATCACCCTCGGGGCGAGCTCATCTCTTCTGACAGAGAAGGGTGTGCGGGCAAACCAATCCTCCCCCCTGCATTACAGCCCACACTCTTGAGTTGGTGTTCAAATGGGATTCATGGTGTTTCCTATTCCTGAGCTGGGCCTGCCAGGCACACCCTTGCAGTCTGTGAACTTCTCATAAATAAACACTGAGGAGATTTTTACCTGGCAGGGACTCGTATGGGTTGCCTCCAATTTGGAATTATGGGAGAGGTACTGGAATAAACCAAATGGATGAGTAACTGCAGGCAAAATCAGAACAGATGGTGGGTGTAAAAGCAGAGGATGTGTCTTCATTCAAACCCTTACGAAACTGCCTTCCATTAAGTTCACTAATGAACATAACCTATAGAGTTACAGCAAAAATAGCACCTTGTAATAAAGGCTGCCTTAACTCTTGCAAAGACAGTTCATCCTCCCCCACTAAACTCTGCAGAAGTGCATTGCTTTCATTCCCATTGTATCCCAGATGTGAACAGTTGCTGAAGGAGCAAAGCTGCCTTGCTCATTATGGGATAACTCAGGTTGGAAGTGATTCAGGAGGCCTCTAGTCCCATCTCAGGTTCACAGCAGGTTCAGATACCTAGGAGATCAGGCCAAGTTACTCAGAGATTTGTCCAGTCTGGACTTGAAAACCTTCATGGATGGAAACTACACCACCTCTGTGGACAACCACTCAATTGCCCAGTCTGCACCTCCCTTAGCATGCTCTAAATAAAGCTTGATGCTGCCAATGTCCTTTGGATTTCACAGGATTCTTCTCTGGACCTGGGAAGTGACACATTGACATAAATCCTGCTCCAGAGCTCTCAGCAGGGTAACAAATTCAAGATGCAGATGCCAGGGAACATCTGGTTTGCCAGGATCCACTCTTTCTCTGTCATTCACTGTTAGATGGAGGGAAGAGGCTGAGGGGTTACTGAGAAGAGGATTGCAAAAAAGAAGGAACCAGGGAAAGCTGCCAAAACCCCACCTTCCCTGCCAGGAAGTATCTTTCCATGGGGAAATGGGAAAGCACTGGTGGCTCCTCTCAAGCTCTTCACCTCCCTGACTGACCTGCCCAGGTGATCCAAGGGCAGCAGCCACACAAACAAGGCAGCAGCTCATGCCAGGGAACAGCACACACTGGCAACATCTGTTTGTCCCAGACAACAGCATGAGTGAGCACAAAAAAACACAGATAGCAAGGAGACAGGAAGCAAACTGAACATCCAGGAAAAGGAATGATAGGTGAAGCAAATCCTTTGGGATTTTGTGACAGACTGAAATGGGGAATTTCAAGATGTTTAGGGAGCAGCCAGAAGCACCACATACTTATTGCCTTCTGAATTTTATCATGCATTAATCTGAAATCAGCAGAAATGAGGTAAGGCACTACATGGCCATGTTGTGGTTTGCTGGAAAGTAATAAGGGAAAATGTCTGGTTTCAAAATTATCCTCAAGCTGGCTTTTTGTGGCATTCAGCATCATACTGGAGAGGTGAATGCAAGACATAACGTATGCAGGCTCTTCCAATGTGATAGAAGAGATAAATTCTCATGTTCTGCCGCCTTCCCTTTTGTTTTCACAAAAATTACTTGTCTGGGAAAATGGGACTGCATGTTATTGAGGTGTACACTGGCCAGGGAAAGAGGCTGGGCAGGAATGCCTCAGAACATCCATCACTCATTGAACCAAAGTATTCAAAACAAGACACAACCTGGAGCACGTGAAAAAAACCTAATTCTGAGTGTGAAAACTGCTCGTGCCATCATATTTCAGTGCCTGGAGAAGCTCACTGTGCAAAAAACGAGCAGCTTTTATGTAGGCTTTCACAACACAATTCTTCTGCAAGCCACTGACAGACTCTTACACAAACAGCAGTCCCACAGGGACACACTGACCTAAGGAGTAACTTCAGGAGGTTTGTCACAGCATGGTAGACTTACCTCCAGACATGTTCAGTACTCACCTTCCCCCCATCTGCATTATACTCCTTTTCATCCCCTTCCAAAAGTCTGGCCAAGCCAAAGTCGGTGATTTTCACATGGTTTGGCGATTTCACCAGGACATTACGGGCTGCCAAGTCCCGATGGACCAGTCTCCTCTCTTCCAGGTACATCATTCCCTGAAGGAGTAAGAACAGCACAATAATGCCAGTAAGTCTTACATGTTTTTTGAGAACTAATTTTCACTGGTGACACGTAAAACGTCTGGTTCAATTATGAGTATTTACAACGAGAAAACAGCCTAGAGGGCAGAAGTTCAACATTGCTCTTGCTCTGAGCAGGAGGCAGGATTAGATGACCTTGAGTTACTCCAGTATGAATGATTCTGTAAGATTTAATTACAAGGGAAGAAACCCAACAAAATAACATACAGATTACGCTTTTGCTTCAGCAAGCTTTAAGTCTGGAAATGTGAGACAAAGAAGAGAAATATTACAGCCCTTGTTCTTCAGACAGGAAATCTGATGACAATAAAAAAATAATCAATTTAGCCAAAGCCCCCCAGAAATTAGATCACACAGGGAAATAATACCAGCTCTGTTACATTCCAGGCAAGTATCTTTAATTCAAGAGGAAGATTCTTGTCCATCTTCAAAAGGTTTTTAAGTTGGTCACAAATTTTCACTATCCTCAGTAGATTAGAAGGAAAACAATTCTTTATTCCAAGTGCTGCAACTCCTTTACCTTTTCACTCCCTTAAAATATTGCCTGTGGTATTATAATAAGGCATTAGATCAATGACCCTTTTTTTATGAGCACATATATTCTATTAGAAGTACTTTTGTTAACAAGCCCATCCAGCTGCCTTTAAAGATAAGGCAACATATACTCAAGCTGCCTGGCCTTAACCTTATTCTTATTCTGATGATGACCAACCATCTACTATCAGTATGGAAATTTGCAACATGCTTTGTGACACTGAGATCAACACCAAAGCTTGGTCTTAATTATATGACACACAAAGGATAGCTGGGTAGGGTTACAAGCCTATAATTTCATTAAAAGGCATTTATGACATTAACTACCATTATTAGAACTTAGAGATGAAATCACACACTTGACAATTGCCTTTAAGGTATCTTTTAATATATTAGCTCTGTATAATATATATGATAATTTTTAAAAAGTCATTGCTGAATACCAAAGAGATCATTTTATCCCATAATACAGATGATAATTCAGAGAGTCACATGTCGTGATTAAAATAACCAGATTACTCAGTGCCAGGGGCCAGATTTTATTATCCTTTCCCAGCCTAAGGAGTTCACAGGTACCTGTCCACACACAGGCTGTCATCCATGGTCTCTGGGCCCAGCCCTGGCACAGGTTGCCCAGAGAAGTTGTGGATGCCCCATCCCTGGAAGTGTCCAAGGCCAGGCTGGATGGGGCTCAGAGAAACCTGCTCTGGTGGAAGGTGTCCCTGCCCATGGCAGGGGGTGGAGCTGGATGAGCTTTAAGGTCCCTTCCACCTCTAGGATTCTATAAGAGTGGATGCCTATACAAAAAGCATCAAATGGAGCCCTAAATTGGTTTTAGGTGAAAAATTTCAGTGCAAACACCAGTAAAAGCTTTGAAAATATCTGGGAGAATGTTTGGCATAAACACTCTTTCATGCAGTCAACATGAAGGGGTTTTGAAAGAGGACATGGATTCTTTGGCAGAAAGCAACTGAAGTTGTTCTTTAGAAGCACTGCTAGTTGAAGCAAACACACCCTCCTGCCAACTGCAAATCAATACTTTTGGCTTTTGACCATCAGAGTTGTAAGTCTTTAAAAGAATAATGTTTTTTGACATCAATGTTTTTTGACGTCTAATTAAAACGACTAGAAAAAAAAAAGGCAACTAAATCTCATGGGCTAAACAATTGTGAGTCATACAAGAATCACACTGTGATACCAGTTGATGAGGGAATTCTGCTGGCATCAGAATATATTATGCCCAAATAAAATTATAATTTTTAATAGATTAACTTGTACCTATCAGCACTGAAACAATATGAACATATTGCAGATTTCTTTTGGCCAAAATGAAAATACAGAATTTGTCTTGTCAAAATCAAAACAGATGACCTGTACCAAGGCTTTAGCCTCCTGTTCTTAGTTAATGATGATAGGATTGGATGGTAAGGTGTGCAAAATCATCCTTCACTGAGAGAGTTGATCTGATTTTTATTATTTTTTATCTACTGTCTCTAATTTCAAGTATTTTTTTAAACCTATAGGCTAATGCTTTAGGACATCTCACTGTTTTTTCTACTCGTTCACTTCCATTTATTCCAATTTTGTGCTATTATTTAGTATCATTTTAGTAAGATTCTACTTTGTTGATCCTAACCTCACACTCTCTCAAGAACTAGAAAGACGTGTAATCACCAACACCTTGTATTGCTCCTCAGCAATACCAGAGCTGGTTTTCTTTTCTGTCCAGAAAGAGGGCAGAAATACCTGCCTGTGTACTGTTGTACTTACTGTTTGCTTCACCTCTGTCAAACAACCTTCTCAGGGCTGTCTCCCACCTGTGTTATCTAAAACCCCTGTAGGGTTGGTTGGCAGCTACAAAATCCTCTGCAGAGCCCATGGTCTGCAAAAATGTAAATCCTCATGGGAATAGCCAGTGTAAACATGTTGGATTTTCCTGATACCCTATCAACAAGCTTTAAATGTGTATAAATTATGTATAAATGAAAAGGTATATATGCATGTATTTTCAATAAATTAGACTATCCAAGTGGAAGGAAAATAATCTAAAAAAGAGAATCCTACAGTATTCACTGCAGCAATACTGTCTAAGCATATATTATGCAGAGAATGACCATCTGAAGACGTTTTTGAACTAGGCAGGAAAAAAAGCTCTATATGAATCTTTAATCTTTTAATATGATACAGAAATACGATAAAAAATACATAGCTGGTGGCATTCCCACCCAAAAAGCCCATGAGAGAATACCAGGAGGACAGTTTATGAGCTGAATAGACTAAAAGTTATTCCTTGAGAGTTATGAAAAAAGATCTTTTGCAAATTTATTAAGGAGTGTTTATAAGTTCTCTGGCACTCTGACAGCATTGGAGTGGTCAGGTTTGCTCTTTTCACAAGAAAAATATCAGACCTGAAAATGAGATAATGTGCTGGCAATAAACTGAAGTGAGACAGCGAAAAGGAGACTTTGTGTCAAAAAATCCATGGGACAAGAGAAAACAGGGATCTGGGACTGCCTTCTGATCTTTCCAAGTGCTGAACTTCAGTGTAAAAAACATCAAATTAGGTTCATAAAGTATTCGGATTTCCAGTGCTATGGAAGTATCACCAAAGCTAGGCTGGTGGAGGAAATAGGAGAATAAAAGGATTTTTTAAAAAAGGAAAATGAAGTTTTTCTGGCAAATCACGGGTTTGTCCCCTGAGATCTGCCTTGAAGTTGTAGCTGTAATGTGTTGTTTCCTTACTTTATTATAACCAGTGTTACTTTCTGCTACCGCTGTAATTTGCCTCCCAGTTTCTGGGGGAAGCTTTCGAGCACAGCCTCCATTTGCACAGCTCAGAGTGTAAGAGGTATGAGCACAGATTATTTCCAATGCTGTAATTGGATTTCCTTCACTTTTTTTGAGTTTTTGGAGTCCCGCCTTCCTGCTGAGGATGCTTCTGGATTTGTTTCAAAAGTGGCAGCTGCTGTGCAGGGAATGCTCAACTCTGAACTGCATGAGTGTTGCCTAAAAGCTCTTTCCCTCAGGTGCCTGGATTTCATCTCCAGAAAAAAAAGGTATTCATTACTCAGGACAGAGTTCAAACAGGTATGTAAGTCATTAAATGGAAAGTCCTTTTGGGATAATTGCTAGAGATGAACTGAAGTGTGTTGAATCAATAACTAAAGTGTAACAGATGTCTTCTGTCTTGCACGACGCAAGACATCATTTTGCAAGAACAAATCAAATTTAAAAGGTAAGTATAAAGACCTTCACCTGCCCCAAGATCTTCAGCAATACCAGCCCACAGCAAAACCCCTATAAACACTTTTTTTCAGTGTGACTTTTGGTAGTTTTCTACACTAAATATAATTGTTTCCCTAAATTGAGGGTGTGTTGATCTTATCTCACTCAGGAATTAAGAGCCGCCTATCTTTCTACAATAATAACTTCCACCCACCAAAGCCAGCACACATGGCAGATTCATCAAATTTATTCTTCAGGTACATGAAGGAAGAAAATTTCAAGTCCTACTCAAGTCTCATGGACATTAATCTGCAGCCTTGGAGAGCGCTCTCTTGCCATCCTAATAAACCAAGGTTTGCTTAATAATGTGAATCACTTCAGAAAGCCTCAAATGATCATCTTTGCCCCTGCATACCCCATGGAAAAGGCGTAATTTTGCCTGAGGCTAAATACGCATTCCAAGGAAAACACTGTGCCCTTTGTTGTCAGGAGCAACCCTGCTGATCCAGGGAGCTGTTCCTCGGGAGAGAAAAACTGCCCCTGCTCTGAAACCCACTGACTCAGCTGCACAGGGAGGATGTCCTGTGTGGGTTGGCCTGGGAGCTGGCCCTGGAGGTCACCCTCACAGCCAAGGGGAGGGCAGGGGGATGCTACCAGCCCCAGATGGGGACACGTCCCTCGTGCCAAGCACACCTCCACCAGGTCACCTGCCAAGGATTTCTGAAAATGCCTGGAGTTCTGCTGGCCCTGGTGAAGCTGGCAAGGGATAACCTGTCCTGCATCCTGTGCTGTGCTATAAGACCAAATATTTAGGAGGTCAATTCACTTATAGGGGGTGAGTTATTATCTCTCTCTTTGGTAAAGGGCAGACAAAGAAAGCTTATGTGATAGTAATGTATTTCTTCCTGTCTCCTGCTCACTTGACAAGCTCTCTGATGGATCCACTTCTCTCCAGTTTAAGTTTGAAACAATATGCTATTAATGTGTAGCAAGGGTAAAAGTGCTTTTTTCTCAAGCTGGCCATCTTCAGAGGCACTTAGGATACAAAGTTGATATAACTACCTGGATTTGCCTACAGCTGCTTTGGTCCTGTCCACCTGAGAAGGACCAGATGATGGAAACTTTTCCAGATCTGCCATCTGAGCAGGTGTGACATGAGCAGAGGGGACACTGCTGATAACAGCATTTTCCTCACAGTCCTGCTGTGCCTTTGCTAAGCATTTTCAGACTTCAGAGAGTTCAGAGTCCACAGAGGCAAGACCAAGACTATCTGTACTCAACTCAAGAGATGAGGCCCCAGTGCAGCTGGATTATTATCCCTATGTAAAGGCAACCAGTGAAAACCCAACTCCTGCACAGGTAACTTTTCTGCTGTGAAAAGAGCAGTGATATTTTGAAAGCAGGTAAGTCTTACATAGCTCCACTTTTGGCTCACCCAGAAGTACAAATTTTGTCTGCTCACACGTGGGCTGGCTCAGCTTAAGCGCAAAATTGGGATGAGTTGGCGTCACACCAGCCACAGGAGGACACAGGCTACCCGGGGCAATATAGAAGTGCCAGCTGCACATCAAAAGAACAATTCTGGATAAAAAGAAGTCAGCCCCAGATATTTTGCTTTGCACCATGCATCAGGCAGCTGCAGTTTATTTGTTCCAGAAAGAGTAGTCCAAAAGCCCAATTTACGACACTGCTAAACTCCGTCCCAGGACACAAAATAAAGATGATGGAAAGCACAACAGGTCAAAACAAATTCAAGAAGCAAAAGTGAAGGGGAAGAGGCTATGAAGCTGATTAGATGAGAATTATGGGAAAAATGCAGTCTATTCCAAAGTGACAGGTGATTCATAAAGGGGGAAAGAGTGGAAAGAAATGAGAGGAGAAGCAATTTCATAAGCTTATGACATTTCAATACTTAATTGACTGGACTGAGCAGACATTTTGATGGGCCCAGACCCACTGCAATCCTAAATTAACATCTCAGGAATGTCATCTCACCCCCTCATGGCATAGGTAAATTGGTCATTGCTGAATTGACTGGTTCTCAATTCTGAGCTTGTGGGGCCCTTGAAATAAAGCTCTCTATCCTGGGTAGGTGCTGAAGCTCCTCAGGCAACACCAGAAGGGGAGTTTGTTCCACTGGATCATCAAACACGTCCTTTGTCTGAACTCCTGTGGAAAGATGAGTTGTCTCCCAGGCTCCCTCAAATTATGCAGCTTTCTGGATTAGGTGGTTCTGAATATAAAGAGTCTGTGAAGTACTTCACATTCTGCTGATGAAAGATGTCACATAAATACATTAAGGAGCATAAACAATGAGATGCAGAGTGGACATGCCGAATGTGGCTCTGAGTTCTGGTCCCACCTACAGCCACATCTGTGCAGATGCTGCAAAGTTCATTCCCAAGGGTGAGATTCCTGAGGGAGGGAGCTGTGGAGTTGTGTCTAATCTCCATTTTGCAATTAACTCAGGTGCTTTCTTAAGACAGCTGGGTGCAAGGTGCTCCCCTGTACCAGCTCCATTCTCCATTCAGTGGGCAAACTGGGTCACACTGGCCAAGTTACCCCTTCACCTGCACCAGGTGCACCAAGCCTCCTGGGCTGTGTGGACAGACCACGATACTCTCCCTTATTCCCAAGGAACTCAAAACGACATGGATGTTCTCCCATCAGCTCTAAAGGAAACCACAGCTCAGGGGACTGCAGCCCAAAGAGGAGGGAGAAATTGCAGCTTGTAGCTGTGCTTACAGGAAGGATCTCACCAGTGCACTTTGTGCAGTTCTGGCTGCAACTGCATCAACAACTTTTTCTGTGAAAGAGGCCTTTAAACAAGAACTAACTGCTTAAATAACAAATTTATTACTGCAAAACTCTCCTTGCTGGGCAATAACACTCACTGCAAAGTAACTACAGTTTGGAGACTGGCAGGACCACAGTCTTTATGACAAAGGCTGTTTCAAATTGCTGTTTGAAAAGCAAATCATAGTAATCTGTGCTAACATGCCAGCAGAATGAACATACCTGTCTGCTGATTTGGGGAGTGATCAGAGACTTCAGGTTTCAGCTCCCACTGGATCACATACTCCTGGAAAGTGTTTGATGCTTTTCAAAGTGGCAACCAAAGAGAGGTATCAATTTGAACAGGCTTTTTGAATGCTATTCTTCCCCCTTACATTAATTGCTTCAGTTAGACCAGCTCCAGCTCCTTCCTCTGAAGAGGCAGGAAGGCTAAAAGCAGCCTATAAAGGAGTTCCCAGTGCAGCTGTAATGGGGAAAGCTGTGACCAGTGCTTTCCTGATCCTGTGGTTCCAAACTGCCCACCAGGGAGATCACTTGGCTTTCCTGGAAGGAAGCCCACAGCAGCAAACTTGAACAATGGGCTACTTCTCCCCCACCCAGCCACTGACCTCTTGCCAATGCAATTACAGTCAGGAGAGTGTATTGTGCTGTGCATTCAGTCTCTCCAATAAAGTGTATTTAAAATGGATTACTTCTGCTCCTTAGGCAGTCCATCAATAGAGATGTGAGCTGCAATAAGTACGGAGATGTCTCTGGGCTGCAGCACTTATCCTCTGTGTCTCTTCAGAAATTAATTAAAAATCAATGAAGTGTGCAACCTATTAATAAGGAACCTCCAGATTAACAGATGCAAGCACAGCCTTCCCTCAGGTTCAGAACAAGCACATGACCAGTGCAAACACTGCAAACTCTCCAGCCAAACCATACCATACCCTGACCCTTCATGGCCATGCCCTACACCTGGTTGAACTGCAATATCCCCAACTTTATGCATTCTTAACAAATGACATGCTGTGTGTTCCAAGTTGGCTAAACAGGAGGAACTGGGGGCAGCATCCAGAGCCTTCAGAGTTTCTCTGCTGGCCTACTAGGAAATTAACTTAGGGCAAAACCACCTGTGTGAAGGTGGGATCCAGCAAACATCTAATAGAGGGTTGAGTACCGTGTCTTCTCTTAATTACAAACTTTTTTTTAGACAGTTTTCTTGGGAAATGACTCCTAAGCCTTTAGCAGATAATTTTCCACGGGAAGTGTGCTGATAAACTGGCATGTCATGCACTGGCTGCAAGGTTCTACAGTATTCATCCTATGTAGTTGCACGTTATGATAACAAAATATGTGACAAACCAGGTCTTTCCTGCACCCTGTGTACTTGGCTGGTTTGGTTGAGAAAGTAGTTTTAGACAGCTGAAATTACTCTCCCCTTCCCTTGGGCAGTGCCCACAGAGCAGAGAGAGAACACTGTAGTGGCACTATCTTGTGTGTTCAGACAAAAATCTCACAGGAAGAGCCCAAAACAGCACCCTGCTTTGCAAAATGTAAATATGTACAGAATTCCAGTGATCCCCGCGAAACACTTGAGAGGTGAAATTTTTTACCTCAAGACACGTGTTCAAGAGGGCACTTCCAGTCCAATTAAAGGCTGTTAGCACTTTCCTGTGACCTCATTAAATTAAGCATGGAGGATTTTATTTTCTTTTCTGAGCAAACAGCATGACTGGGACTGAAATCCTGAGGTAGGCACCTTTATTTGAAAGGTGCCCCTGAAGCTCGCGCAGCTCTGTATTTTCACCACTTTAAAGTCACCATTTCAGGGTAAATAAGGAAACAACAGGACAATGAAAGCACTACTTCTAGAAACCACCACTTTCACAAGCTATTCCAGTGCTAGGGCTACCAGGCTCTGCAGGAGAAAAGTGGAACAAGGGCATATTTACCCTCTCCCTCTCCTATTTCCTTCTCACGTGAGCAGAGCAAGCAGTCAGCTTGTACACGGGCTCCTGCCTAGGACTGCGATACTGTTCCACAAAAGAAAAGGTTCTGAATCTATTCTAAGTGCTTTTGATACTCTGATTCAAGAGAGTTCTTGAATAAATTACAGCTTTGAACTTCCAGACTCTGTTGCCACTAGGTTTCTGAGCACTTCTTAAAAGCTCACATCACAGGTAACTATAGTTACCTATTACATACATTTTCCCCCCCCCCCCTTTTCTAATTGAGTAGCTTATGACACTGACAGAACAGGAGAGGCCAGCCACAAAAACAGAGTGTGCTCTCTGATAATGGCTGGAGAAACCTGCAAAATAATCCATTAACCTTATTCAATAAATAAAGATGAGTGCTGGAATGGGGTGCGTGGAAGGCAGAAATGTGGTTTCAAGAGACACCTATTTCGCCCCAGCTAAAACATCGCATTATTATTAATGGTTCAGGGCATTGCTGTGTTGACAGTGAGAGCCCACAGGGTGTAGGTCAAGCTGCCACGAGCCACAAGTGCCCCCCCGAGCCCCCTGCCTTCAGACTGAACCTCCTCCCGTGCCTGTGTGGGGATCATTAAGCACAGCCTGCCCCCTTTCCCTGGCCACCTCACAGTGCTGGGAATGCAAACCACAGCCAGAGACGCTGCAGGGGCAAAGTAAAGGACAGCTGAGCACTGGGGTGCACGCTCTGTCCCCTCCCCTGCTCCTCTGTCCCTCAGCTCAGCCCTATCCAGACACCGACTCCACGGAGATAGGGGGACAACACACCCAAGCAATTTAAACAAACTCTCCCATCACTTCACAGAAAACAAAGTGTAATTCTACTCTTCAGGTTTGTGCACTAACTAATTATGGAGCACTGACTGCAGTGATATATTTGTGCCATATATTGGCTCACTCTTCCTGTAAAGTTGTTCTGCAGATCTACCAAGGGACCACAATGCTACACAGGGGAGAAACTACTTCTAAAGTAGTAAACATCAAAAAGAAACTTTCATCATGGCCTCTCAACAAAATGGATGTCTTCTTTTTTTTTTTTTTTTTCTAGATCCCAGAAATATCTAAACAAGGTTTGGCTCAAGCTATTGAAATCCATTTATTTTGAGGTGAATCCCAGCATTGGAGGTTTTAGTTCCCAAATCCGAGAACTTCTCAGGGAGCACGAAGTGACTGTTTTAATTGAACTCTGTACAGTTCCCAGCTACAAAAAATACTTTAGTTACAGCTACTTTTTTTGTTAGATTGTCTCCAGAGCCAGGGATGCCATGACTTATTTGAAAAGAAAGAAAAGTACTCATGACTTTGACATCTCGAGATCTGAGCATGTGGGTGGTGAATACATTGGAAATTTTGAGAGCTGCTGAGCTGAAACATGTGACCTGAGTGGAACACAGAGCAAACAGGGTAGGTCTATTTCCACTGATAGTAACATTTTAAGTGTCTTAAGACTCAGTTCCTGATTTTCTGAACTTAAAGGGAGTTTTTCCAGTAATTATAACTGAGACAGGTTCAAGCCTTGGGTCAGTGCTGCTACCACTGCACAGCATCCAGATGGAACATACAAATCAGGTTGAAATGGATTTTAACCATTGGCAGAGTAATTCAGTGGGGAAGCAGAGGAAACCCAGCAGCCCGGGGCTCCTCTAAAATCCCAAGTCTTCTTTGAGAAGACTCATACTTGAGCTTTCTCCCCAGCTATGACCCCATCACCTTTTGCCTCTCACTCTAATCTACAGCCATGATTTTCTTCTGTGGTTTACAATGTCAAACTGCTAGTCCTGGCTATAGAATTGACACAGGACATTGCCTGGAGTAGCCAAAGGGCTTTCAAGAGGATTCAATCTCTTCCTCTAACCTTCTGGGGATCAGTCACCAACACCCTGGCTAAGAAGCTGTCCCTGTTCCTCCTGCAATTCTGCAGCAGCATTTCCAAGCTTCAGACTATTGCTCCAGTACTGCCAATGTGCCAAAACCAGTTCTGACAAATTGCCACAGAGATACAAGAACCATCTTCTTCTTAGTATTGAAATGAGAAGATTCCTAAAAGGGTCTCCTAACAGTAAAATCATTGCAGTGAGTAGAAAAGTCTCACACTGATTTTGGTTCATTTGGATCAGATCCAAACATGATAAATCTCTGAGCACAATTCCCACACTCACTTGGATGGCATTTTTCAGCTGTTCCTCCATCTCTTGGCTGCTTCATTCACAGTTCTCTCTCTCTTAAATACTGCTGAGATCTTTCAAAAAATCAGCTGTAGAAATTCACCATTTCCCCAAGTACTCAATCATGCTGTGTTTTTTCTCCTCTTCAATTAAACCTAAAATGCACCAGGCTCAAAATATTTCTCTACCTTGACTGAAACACATTGATTAAAATATAGGCAGAGGCACAACATGACCCCCCAACAGAAATACCTTTAAGAAGGTATTTACAGTAAAAGGTTCTTTAGGAGCAAGGCAGGAAGAATGAAGTTGTCTCTGAGGACAGGATAAAAGAATCAGGTCAATAAAAGCTGCCCACCAGTCACCAGGTGTTAAGGACTGTGATGGAAAGAGCTTTTCTGGAGGAACTGAGGTGGATGAGCTTGCCTGGGATCACACCTGGACTCCTACGAACTTATTATGACTGGATCATAATACACCCATGTGTAAACAGGCTCTGCCTGTCCAGTAAACTTGCACAACCTCTCCAAATACCACCATGAAAAAATTACTTCTGGCACATAAAGATACATGGCACTTCCAGATCCCAGATATATTCATTGATAAATTCCTAGCCAAGCACAGACAGAATGAATGGTAGTGAAAGCTTCTCAGAAGCTGTACTTCATCTGCTCACACATGACCATTACTATTTTCATTGGAATTGACATTTCCTTTTTTTTTGCCACTCCATTGCCACGCTTGGCTTCCTAAGAAATCAGGCTGATGGAGTTGTGACATGCATATTTATTTTTCTGTCTGTCTCTGAGTTTATAAATGTTTTCAACCTGATTTGGTACCACACTTGCCTCAAAAGTTTTGTGTTTTATAAGTTTCCTGAAAGCAGGTAGGCAAGGACATCACAGTCTTTCTTGTGATCACAGTCTTTCCTGGGCACAAGAGACTCCACGTAAGAGAGAGACATTATTGAGGATACTTTAACGAGCACTAGGAACATATTAAATTCCAGATAACCTAATCACAAGACATAAATCACAGGCAACCAGCCCTCAGCAGCTCTACTGCTCACAGAACTGCTGTTCCAAAGAGCTCCAGGGGGCCTCATTGATCACAAATGCATGAAGTTCTACTGGAAGAAGGAATGCAGCCCTATTTACATATACTGATCCTGAACAAAAATTAGGGTTTCCTGCACCTTCTTTGGGGAGCTGCAGACCAGCACACCCCTACCCACGAGATGCTGGATCATCTTTGCTGGAATTGCTGAATTACACTAAAGGGCAGATACTGTGGTGCTGGTAAAGGGGTCAGAGAGACCCTGTCTTCAGGAAAACTACTGTCCAAAACATTTGTTGCTTGCTAGGTCAGCTGCTTATTGTGATGTACCTGTTTGTTCAACACATACCAAGACTCTGCTCTTGGGGTGGTGGAAATGTGAACACAAACATTAATATTGGTCTGGGATCCTGTTTTCCTTGGCACATCAAGGCCACCCGGCACCGTGGGGCCACGAGATATAAATTATCCATTGGCACTATGAATACTGCAGTAGACATTAGAACAGACTGAAAACATGAACTAAACTTTTAGATCTTTCAGGAGGAAGTTTGAGAGTCAGATATTTGGGGAATGTCTTTATGTCTTCTCACACCTCCACCCTGCTGCTCCTGGTTGTGTTGTAAACCCCCATTCCTCAGGGGAATTTTGAAGTCTCCAGCTCCATGAGCTCTTCTGATTTCATTCAAAGAAAAACCAGAGAAATTTTCCCTCACTAACTCTGAAGCTGGAAGTACAGGGTGTGTCATGCATCTTAGGAAAGCTGGCTACAAAGCAAAGGCCAAGGCTGGATGCAGAACAGATGTTTTAACCTCCTATGTGGCTGTGGAGGCAGCCCAGGTGTCCTCAGCCTGGAAATACCACAGCAACAAGCCAGGACACTGGATCTGCACCCAGCTGTTCAGTCCTGTTTGGGGCACTGCAGAGTCCCACAGGCAGGTCACAGGTTCCCTGGACATTTCTGTATCCCCTTCCATCTGCAGTGGTCACTGACCTGTGGAACTTACCTTGTAGCAATGGTGACATCCCCACCCAAAAAAAAAGTTTTTCTAAAGCTTATCACAGACCAACTTACTCCTCTTCAAGGATCTCTACCAAAACCAATCAAAAGTCCCCTGTAAACTGTGGAGGGCTGGAGAACAGCTGGTTTTGAGGGATTTATATCCCCTTCCAATGCTGAGTCCTCTCTGAAGGTGTCATGCTGGTGCTGCAGGTGCACTGCTATCCTGCTCTAACTCCTGCTGCAGATACATCCAGGACAAAAGGCACAGGCTCATTCTAGTTTGCTGCTCTCCATGCTGGGATACTGGGCAATCTGTATGGCAAAAGGAATGGAAACAGGAGCAGCCAGACACTCTGAGATAGTCCGAAGGCAAGTTTTCCCTGGCAGTCTCCCTCATGGACTCTTAGCTGTTTAATAATGTCTTGAGCCTACAGTGCCTTTTTTTCCTTTAGTGGGAGTACTAATCACAGTCTCATCTATCTAGATGCCTATTTTTATGAAACTCATACAAAGATAATATCTTTGAGACCTTTTCTCCCCTGTCCAATCTGAATAAATTCAACCAACATTTTGAAAAGCTATTGGAAGGGAAACTGAAGAGAGACACAGATTGCAATGGGGGTAATTTCCATAGAAAACCAGCCTAAGTCCAAAAAGTTCTAAGAAAACTCAAGCCCTTACACATATCTTTCTTTTACAGGAAATAGTTTCCCTGCCGTTTTTTAAAGGTGATTTAAGTTACCATCCAGCCCTGTCCTGAGGGGAAAAAGCCTGCACTACATAAATACACTTTGGCCCTTATTTTATGGATGGCAAACCTCAGATAGCTCTGATAGCTGCCATCTCCTTCTTGCTGACGTGTGAGCTATTGCTCAGGAGAGAGACTATACTGGAGCACCTTCATACCACAAACTGGACCACCCTGGCACATCCAGGACAGCAAGCCTGGCAGATCTTTCTGATCTTTTCTGTAAGAGCAGCAATACTGTAATCCCCCAGAAGGCAGACTGCCACAGAAGTGGGTCCCCCAGTACTCCAGAGGGCTCACTTTTACACTCATCATACAGCTACATTTCATGTCTTGGTATGAACTGGGGTTACAACCAACATAACAGACACAATACTGCCAATGTTAAACACTGGAAAATCAAGGCCAAAGTCTCTTTCTTTAAAAACAAACAAACAAACAAACAAACAAACAAAAACAAAAAAAAGTTAGAAATACTTACTGGGTTCTGTTCTTATTTGACTTTTGGCCTTCCAGACATCAGGGTATATTTTAACTCTGTGTGCATGCTCACCCATTCTTTGATTTTTCTTTAAATGAAATCAAAAGAGTTCATGGAGCTGGAGACTTCAAAATTCCCCTGAGGAATGGGGGTTTACAACACAACCATGAGCAGCAGGGTGGAGGTGTGAGAAGACATAAAGACATTCCCCAAATATCTGACTCTCAAACTTCCTCCTGAAAGATCTAAAAGTTTAGTTCATGTTTTCAGTCTGTTCTAATGTCTACTGCAGTATTCATAGTGCCAATGGATAATTTATATCTCGTGGCCCCACGGTGCCGGGTGGCCTTGATGTGCCAAGGAAAACAGGATCCCAGACCAATATTAATGTTTGTGTTCACATTTCCACCACCCCAAGAGCAGAGTCTTGGTATGTGTTGAACCAACAGGTACATCACAATAAGCAGCTGACTTAGCAAGCAACAAATGTTTTGGACAGATCCTAGCACATATATTTTAAGTAGGAATTTGGTTTTCACGTTTCTTATGAAAGAATTAACAGCAGCAAAGGAGAATGAATAATACTATTCCAGGAGCTGTGTGAAACAACAAGGGAGCAGATAGGAGTGAAAACCAGCTTTCACTCAACAGGAGAGTGAGAAGACACTCAGTCTGCTGAATGGATTAGGTGGCTGAGGAAGGGAGGGATTTTACCCCCAGGAGGCCAGCCAGGAAGCCCAGATGTCTCCTGTGGGGTCAAAACACAGCCATGCAAAAGGGGAAGGACATAAAGCCAAATGGATGTCCATATGAGACTGCACAATGACCTGCAGGAGGGACAAAGTTAGAACAGGACTTTCAGCATGACCTGAGAATGATGGATGCTGCAGTGAATCCAAGGCAGAGGGAAGTCAGGAGGTGTCTCCAAGGAAGAAGGACTTTTCTCAAATTAACTACAAGTCATTAAGGAAAAATTTGTAACATATAATTCCTCTGCTAGGCTCATGTAAACAGTGTAAGAGATCTCAATTTTTGGCTGATCATGTAAGTCAGAAGTCACTGACTTTCCACCTTTCCACGTCCCTGTGCTTCCAAGGCACTGTGACACAACAAGGGACACTTTTCTTGGGAGAGTGAGACACGAATACTTTTCAGAAACCAAAGGGACAAAACATTAAATACAAACAGCCCGAGCTGCCAACATTTATGGGGTTTCTCAAACACAAACCCAGACTCTCAGCGAGCTGCTATTCCCTGCTGACATGAGCAGGGCAGTCACTGCCCCCTTCTGCAGCTGCTCTCCTCTCCTACCCTGGGCACCCACAGCCCAGGTTCTGCTGTAACTGCTGGGCTTTCTCCTGCAGCCCTCAGCTGATCCCTGAGAGGTGCCTCAGTCCCTCTGGGAATGGAGAGAGCTGAAGAACTGCAAATGAAAGGCAGGGAGGGGTAGAATCTGCTGGTTTGGGCAGAGGGATGTGGTTCAGCAAAGCCAGTGAAAGTGACTGTAACTTTTGTTTAAATATTCCTAGGCAAAAAAAAAAAAAAAAAAAAAANATACAAAAAAAAAAAAAAAAAAAGGCAAGCATAAAAACAGGGAAAGATAAATTATGAAAGAAATAATCATATTTTCTCTTGTAAATAGCTAAGTATTAGAATCAAAGCTAAACTACCTAGTTGCTATGTTTTTACTATTCTGGGTCGTGATTATTTACATGTGTAATACAATTTTAATACTTCTACCTTTTACAACGGGACTTAGTTCAGACCAAAATCACTGTATTAACTGTTTTTTCTTAGCCACAGAAAGCAGTCCACTTCATTAGTGCAGAAACAGCAAGCCTCCCTAGTCCATCATTAATTCTTACTGTTTTCATTACGAGAAAGAAAAAAACCCCATTCTCTCTGGAACAGTTTGTGCATAATGACACCGTAAATACAAATCTTAACACAAAGCTACAAGGTAAAAACTAGACGAGTCAGCTGCTAAAGTCAGGTTCTGGTAAAGATCAGATTCAGTAGGAAATTAATTTTTCCCTCTGCCAAGCTGGTCTTATGCTGCTTTAAACCCACTGAAATTTACTGCATCACATCTCTCTGCAGAAGAACGTAGCCCTTAAAAGTGTCCTAACAATGAGTTCAAACCACATCCCCATATCCTAATTTGAAAAAGTTCAGGGACATGTCAGCTCTGAACGTGTAGAAAAGAACTATTTCTATAATGAGCATGATTCTAATCCCTAACAGCTCTTCAGTGTGGGGAAAGTTTTGATGAAGATGTGAACTTGGTCTCATTTCTAGTCTGGGCTGGTTTCTTCAGCTACTTTTACAACAGAAGCCAAATCAATATACCCAGAGCACATCTATAATAATACAGATCTAAGGTGGATGGGATTTTCAAAGGTATGAACAGCCTTAGTTAAGAACACTTCAACCCAATGGCTTTTGGATCTCAAACTGAAGCATGAGACAAGTGCTACAACACAGAAACTGCATGTCCATGTTCCCAAAATGGAATATTTAGAGTCCAGCCTGTGCCTATGTGGCACCTCAGAGGTAACAAGTTTGTATGTAAACTAGGAAATGTACGAAGCTTAAGGTGATGTGGATGAATGCAGTCCATATATATGTATATGACTGAAAGGCTGGAGTTTTGATTGCTTGTTTTAATTTTAATAATCAGTGATATAAACTGTGATATTTCACATTTCAAAGTGGTGAGAATTAACCAAAAGAAGATAAAGTGAGGGAAAAAATCTAAATGTAAACCACAACCTTACAGTGAAATCTAAGATTCCTCCAGGTTGAGATTTTGATAAATACTGTTCTCTCTTTGAATCTGGAAGAGGCAACACAAATTACCACAGTCAGCACCCAAGTCCAAGAGATACAGATGCAAACTGAGAGGATTTTTGTATCAATTCCTAATCCAGCCCTGAAACTTTCTGTCTGAGAGCTATGCCTGACTCAAATTCATTTGCTTCCAAGCACTAAGTCTTCCAATACTGGAAAATAGATGGGATTAGACAAATAGATAAGAAACTCTAGGGATCTTGTTTCCTGCTTACTCAGGACTATTTTAAAAGAGTACTAACAGAAGCAAAGAGGACAACAAGAACACCTGGCATTCATGCTAATAATAATTAAAGCAAAATCAATTCACAAGTTAAAACAAAACCAGAACCAGAGAAATAGATTCTTCTACTAAAAGAAATATATTTTTCTTCTATTATCCATTTTTACTACTAATGACTGCTTGTACCAGGACATTTTATTTGTTCACATCCTGGTTACATTGCATTTAGTTCAACTACTGAACTGAAAGATCTAGCAAGCATATTATTGGATGTAGGACAATCTTCTACAGAACACAGTAAGGGAAAAGCTTCTTGCATGTATCTTTGCTGATTAACAGATTCTAACAGTATAATTACAGAATAATTATTTTNATTGAATAGTTATTCTGATACAGAAAATTTCTTGAGAACCTGACCTGTCAGCAATGATATCTTTTTAACTTCTGTGGCCTCTGGATTAGAGTAAAGTGAGAAAGACAGGGAGCTGCTGGGAGGAAGCATAATGTACCTTCACATCCTGCATACCTTCAAACACTGCATAATTATCAGGTTCAGTTTTTCCCTCCATCCTCATCCCAATCCTGTGTAGTGCCACTGTGATCAAGAGGCTGATCGGACCCAGCTCCCGAGACTCCAAGAGAAGACATGCATCTGCATTTCCAGCATGGACAGAACACCAACTGAAATCATGGAAAAATATCCATACCCTGCTGGGCAGAAAACAAAGTTCTGCAGCCCAGACTGATTGCTTTTCATGGGAGATGGATGATAGAGTTGGTATAGAGACTTACTCCATAAAGAGCAAGAGTCTGTACAATGGGGCCACCTCACTAGGTGAGAGATAATTTCTTTAAAGAAAGACCTTGTTCTGGCCCTGAGCTGTCTCTGTCTGCTCACCTGTATTTTGAGCAGCTGCTCACCTCTTTCCATGGGCACCCTGTTCCACAAAATCCAGTAAGGCTGCTCACAAATAAGCAGTGACTGGCAAAGTTCACAGGGAACAAAACTTAAAAGAGACTCCTTCAGAAACCCTTAAGCCTGAGGTATCAAATGAAAAGGACTTATTTCAGAGACATAGTTACAAACAGCCCACAGTCTTGCAGCCACTGAGAAAATTAGAAGAGCCTTCCATGATCTTATTTATGCTGTATTTACTAAAGTACAGCGTGTTAGGAAAAATGTAGACTTTCTTTTTACCTTTCTCCCGTAAAGGTTTTTCTTTCTGATTTTGTATTTAACATCTCAGGGCTCATGACCAATTTTCAGCAACACAAAGAATACTGGTTGGGGCTTTTTCTTTTGGTTCTGAGCTGCCAATGAACATGGATATCAAGAATTTAAAGGCTGAGCAAAGGTAATGCACCAGGAATTACTTATTCATCTCAAACAGCTTCCTCTTCTCCCCTTGCCCCACTTCTGATCAGGACCATGGCAATTGCCATCATTTAGTGGGAAGGGGTTCTCAGGAGCCCCGGGAGCTTTCTCAGGGTGAGTGGCAGAAGAAATCACTTTAGCAGTTAGGCAAACAAAATCAGCTACTGGTTCTCACAGGGCCTGTGAGACCCACATGAGCTGCTCTGTCCCCTTCCTTTGCTTAAGTTATTTGCTGACTGGCTGGCAGAAGAATGCTATCAATGTTTGCTCACTGCTTATAAAACATTTTTACAAAGGTGAAAAAGCATAGTTCCTTCACCTCTCGCCTGCCAGCCCAGACTCCAAGCAGGACCCAGCTCTCTCCTGCCTGCTCTCTTCTCTCCCACCCCTCTGTCTGCCTCTCTTGGACTGCTTTAAAAATCCCCTCTGGTGTGTTTCCTTTACTACGTACTGGCACACATTTTAATGCCAGTTCTTAGTCTGTCATCAATGAACTCCGCCAGCTCAACAGGGCTGAAACTGCTTGCAGTTGGCAGCAAAGATCTATTGAAGTGCAGGGTAACATTTTTTCAATAGCAGCCTTTCATGTAAAATACTAAACTCTAGTGCAGTCTTTCTGCTACAGGCTGCGATTAAACTGTAATTCCCTGATAGACTTATAACCATGATTTCCTACCAGCTGGCCTGGGAAATGATTCCAGTACTTCACCCGGCAGAGCTGCTCCTCAGACGGCACACGGACAGAAATGCACGTTTGGATTTCAGTTCCCGGGCTGGGAAGGCAGGAATGCTGCAGCTTTCCACAGTAGATGGCAGCACCCAGAGCTCTGAAACTTTCCAGCTGGCCAAGCTGTTCCAGAGGCTCCCAGCTTTTGTGGTTTTATTTCATTTCCACTCATTACCCACAATGGGGACGTCTTTCTCCTTCCCTGCCCTATCCCTGCTTGTAATAACCTCAGTTTCCTTCCAAAAGTCTTTCCCTATGCCACACCATTCCAGAGCAGGTGATGCTCAGTTTGTTCTGCCAGAAAGACTTCCAGGGTGAGTGAGAACTGAGAAACTGGCTCTTTGCTGGCTCTTATTTAACAGCTTTATTTCGTCCCATAAAAAGAAAACAATATGACATATTCATCAGGGCATGAAACTTTGTACTTCACTTGAACCATCTGTGGAGTGAAAACAGACAAGCAGTAACAGGTATTGCTTACACAGATTTCAGGCCAAAGGAAATGAAATGTGGAGAGGGAATAAGCTCCAAGCAACCCTTCTTGGCTTTGAAAACTGAGAGCACAGTCTATGTTGTCTTTATTATTCTCCCACTCTGGCAGAGAGATGTCCCATTGCTTGTGTACAGCAGGGAACTGGGCATGTTTCCCTCTGTACCAACTCTGTGTCTCCTCACAGAATCATAGAATGGTTTGAGTTGGAAGAGACTTTGAAGATCATTAACCTGCAACCCCCTGCCATGTGCAGGGACACTTCCACTAGACTGGGTTGCTCCAAGCCCTGTCCAACCTGACCTTGGGCACTTCCAGGGATGGGGCAGCCACAGCTTCTCTGGGTAACCTGTGCCAGTGCCTCACCATACTCACATGGAAGAATTTTTTTTCCTAATATCTAATCTAAACCTCCTCTCTGTCCTGTCTGAAAAGTTTCAATTCTCCCAGCCTTTCTAGACAGTTCCCTTCTGGCTGCTGGCTGTGTCTCCAGCCTGCTTTCCGTGGCCTGTTACACCTGTATAACTCACACAAATGCTCCTGCATTTCTCTCAGGTCCGTGGAACAGTAACCACCACCTGCCTGAACTGTTCCAACCACCTTGGCTCATTTAGCCTAAAACCAGCACAAGGAGCAGTGACAGCCACATGGAGAGCAGGGAGCTCTTCAAAGAGCACAAGCACAGCCAGAGGGGACTGTGTCCCCCAGCACTACAGTCCTCAGAAATAGAAAGGGATGGAGGAAAAGGCTGCAGGAGACATGAAGGTGAGCTCTCACTTGCAGTGACAGAGAAATGACAGTGCTGCTGCACAGCAGCTTTCTGTCTGATGTCTCTGCACAAGGCAGAGGGCTGTACATCCAAACCACAATCCACCACAGCATGGCTAACAGGGGTCACTTTGGGAGGCAGACCTAGTTTAACCAAAGAATGAAAAGACCCAAATCCGCAATTAAAAAAAGTTAGCACTTTATTCTGCTCTTTTCCTGGTATTGTCTTCTAAAACCCCTTTGCTTTAGTTTGTGCTGATTTGGCAACAAATCTGTTCCAGAGATTTGCAGTGGCCCTGATACCTGTGTGAAGCAACACAGGCTGGTTTCTTCTTCCTCCAGTTTTCTCTGTCAGTGTAATGCACTTGAGAAAAGTACAGTGAGACGAATATGAGTGGGGAGGGTTAGTACTACCTCTAGTACTACTCTGCAATCATACTGTAGTGTGTATAAGCTGATTCCTCAGTGCAAATGCAGAAGCCATTGCTCCTGCAAATAAAGACCTGGGATTATTTTCCTGTTATGCATCTGATAATTTAAATTTAGGCCTTAATTTTTCCTGGGGTGCATTTCTAAACCTGGTTTAAATCCCCATACCCCTCTGTTTTGCCTCGTGCATTCGGAGGTTTTAGTGACCAAGGATAGGGAAGAAAAGGAAGGTAGCACTGTTTGCTGTGGCTTTCATTCTGCTCTATTCCCTTTCCCAGATGAATGCAGTAACTTTCACTGCCACTTTGTCAGCAAGACAGAAATATGCAGCATCAAAAATGCCATGTTAAAGTGCTGTCTGGGATATGAGCTGAGGGAGCTTGAGCCTTTGCTTGTGTCAACAGCATCTTTCACATCTCACAGGCATGGGGAGATGAAGGTCACTGAGGAAGAGCACTTGAATCAACACAAATCCAACTGACAGTGGTAAGCTTGAAAGGAAAAATTGCTCCCTATTTCTTTTTCTCATTTTTGACCAAAACTAATAGGAGGAAGGTATCTATTTTAAAATATCACACTGCTAGCAGCCACTAACCCCCAGACCACCTGCACTTCTAAGGTAACTAGCAGCAGCAGTGTGAACCCTCCTAACACACACATCCCTGCCTTTGTGCTGGACTGGGACTGGAATGTGCTTTTGCTATTCTCTAAAGCCACCTTGCCAGCCAGATAATAGGATGCCACTGGGAAAAGCTGCTGTATCAAATACCAAGAGGATCAGCAGAAAGTGACAGAAGGGGACAGAAATGCACGTTCAAGTCTGACCTGTGCACCAATTCAACAACGTGAGGCAATCTCAATGAAAGGACAGCAGATAATTTAACCTGGCAGCTACACTCTATTCCTATTTTGTCTTCCACAAATGAATTCAGAGAATATGAAAAAACCCAGGTAATGAATCACTTTCATTATGCTTATATACTAATTAGGTTAGGACTTCCACTGGCACTGCACAGTGGGGAGTTAGAAGTGCAGGAGAATTAGGAGGCCTGCAAAAGGTGGGACAGGAAGTCCAAGGGTTTATCACAAAGTAGCCCCTAATCTTGTGCTGTTATCACTGCCTAAAGATATCCCACACTTCCCTGCTCTTGATACAGCATGATGTTAACATCAAATCAACAGCAGGGATACTGGTCTTCCAAGCAACTGGGAGTTTAGTCCCTCCCTTCAACAATCAACACAACAGCTGCTCAAATGCAGCTGCAGGCCCACCCAAAGATGGCAAATCTACCACACTATTTCAGGAGACGGCAAAATCAAGGCTAATAAAGAAACAACCCAGGAATGCGTGGTGTCCATTTCAGGACAATGTTGAACAGCAGCCAGCAGTGCACTCTTGTTTTCCTGAAGATGGGTCCCACACTGAGCCATGCAGCAAGAAATAACCAGCAGTTGATCAGAAGAGATTATTCCCCTCTGTTTATCTGACATTGCATATGAGTATCCTTAATAGTAAAAGACAGATGTCAGCAGACCAGAGAGAGCCCAGCAGAGGACAGATAAGATGGTTAGGGAGGGGAAAGAACCAGAAAAAACACGAGGGGAGGGTGAGGAAATGGGGGTTTGTTCACCCTGGGGAGGAGGCAGTCCATGTGGGAATCTAACTGCACACTTCCACTGCCAACGGGGCACTTACAGAGGCAAGAGACCTCTGTGCAAGTTGCAAGATGGGGAATTGCTACTGTGTAGAAGGCACCCTGTTTGCAATTCTGTGCTACCTTCCCCTTACAGCTTGATTTATTGGTGAGATGAGGGGGGGGCTGAAATGTTTAATCCAGGCAACGAGACTTTTTTATCAACAGAATGTCCATCAAAAAATGAGAGGAGGAAAAAAAAGAAAAAAACCAACAGAGAAACATCCAGAGGATGGTCCTCAGGTGTGTGACTGCCATGGAGCAAGGAAAGAAGATGTCCCTCATTTCTGGGCCCAGCTGTGCATATTTGTCCCCCATGGTCAGTGCATGGTAGGGCAGGGTGCTGCCAACCAGCAGAAGAGCCCCAAGAGGGACTCTCCTTACCTGCAGGGCTACGTATTTTTAACAAGTTTTTCAGGAGATTTTAGAGAAGGTATTCCTATGCCTCCCCAAACCTTTCTGTTTGCAATTTAAGCCATCATGGACATTTTCTCTGAAGCACCCCTGGTTGTTCTGGCTGTCAGACATAGAGGCTTAGAGCTGTCATGGACAAGGAATCATGCAGGCTTCTTTGTGCTTAAACCCACCCCAGTATTCTATGTTTACTCACCAGCTGCCATTAGAACAGAACATCATCCTTAGGATGAAACAAGAAGCTGACTTTGATACCACTTGAATTACAGAAAGAGAAAAACTGCAATCCCCAAGTCATTGCAAGTGAGGAAACTGCAGATAAACAATAGCTTCTGACACAAGGGGGTGATAGTCAACATGAACCTCTAAAAGCATCAGCTTATCATTCTTCTTATCAACCAAGCACCCACTTTCCACTTCTTTGTAGCATGCTACTATTGAAAATGAACACGAGGATTACATTTAAATCAGTAAACAGTAATGAAATACTTCACAGAGAGAACCTGTTAGAAAGCTGGACCCTTAGAGAGTCACTGGAGTGGTCACATGATGGCCTATTCCAAGCAGATGGGAACTCTGCAGTTCACTTCAGTTTTCTGACTCTGAGGAAGAACACTTCTTTCATATGTGAATATTCTAAAAGCAATGGGGATCTCTAAAAAGCAGCATCAAATGAAGGTTCTGTCATGACAATTTCAGACTTTACTGCTTACAGATCCAGCTTTGGACAGTAAAGGATTATCTCATTTTCCTGGGAACCCTGCTCTACAGAAGACCTGTGCAACTGTGCTTTTTATGACATTTGTCTAAAGACTGAAAGCTCCAAGTCATGTGCAAGAGCATGGGAAATTGTAAAAGTGTCTGTGGGTTACTTCCAATCTTTCCATGAACAAAAATAAAAGACCAACCTAGCATTACAGCAAGGCAGGTTTAGCAGCCCTTGGGAAAGATTTTATAAAACCTTTACACAGAATTGTTTTTCCCTTTGTAAGTCAGTGTTGTTGTTTAACATAATGGCCTTCACTTAACACGAGCTGAGGGTCAGCAGCCTTCCTGTGAGAGGTAAAAAAGGTGCCTCCCAGCACTGTGAGGAGCTAAGTAGATAAAACATTTTGGCTGAAAGAGAAAATACCTGCCTGTAATGACACACGAGTTGTTTTATGTGCTGCACTTGACGTGCAGCTCCAATGCAACTCAGAAGGCTCTGAACAAATTCATTCAGAACCTGAGAAGGGAAATGCTGTGTCTGGAGCTCCCTCGACCCCAGGGGCTCATCTCAGCTGGGGCTGAGGATGCAGAGGCAGAGAACAGTGACAGTGGCTGCAGCCAGCTCTGCCTCTTGCCTGCCCCTGTGCTGGCTGGGTGTAAGTCATCATCTCCTTGTCAGTAACAGACATTTGACACGGTCTTGATTTCACCTTCTCTTTCTCAGCAATTTTTGTTCTGTTTCTACATTAAAAATTCCTCAATTTGCAGAACCAGGAAAAGGAGTGGCTGAGATCTTCAGGCCCTTATCACATTTACACTCTGGGGGAGAAGAACACTTTTTTACCTGATATCCCCCTATATAAAATTTCAATAAAAATGTGGTATAGCATTATAATATAATAGCTTGTCCTTTCTCTAGGAAGAAGTTGGTCTACCAACAGGCTCTCCAAACAGCTGACGAATCTTAAACAGTTTCTGAGTTTTGCTTCTAGAAATCTGAGTAATTTAACTAATTAGCTCTGCAAAGCTACAGTGTAGATGGCATCTACATTTCAGCATTTTGCCTTCCCCTCTCTTAATTCTTGTACTCCGGTCCCATGCATGTGAGCTTTTGCAAACACCCACAGAATAACTTGCCTAGAAAGGACTTTGCTTAAACTACATAAATGTCTGTTAGCAACTAAGGTGATGCATAGCAGACAAGACTTCCCAAAGAGAGACAGAGAGCAATTAATTCTACTTAGCTGCACATTTTAAATAAGCAGCAAACAACAAATATCCACAAGAACATACACAGTCATCCCAGAGGACAAAACTCAGAAGCAAAACCAGGAATGACAGAAAACAACCCTGCAGTATTGCTGAAAAGCATCCAGCTTTAGAAGTGGAGATCAAATGTTTGCCTGTGAGAATAGACAAAAAAATGACAACGGGATCAGAGAACACCCTGTTGTGAGTGGGATTCCTGCCATGATATGGAATGGAGAATGTTCAAATAATAAGGTTCTTTTGACAATAAGAAGTATTGTACTGGTAGGCATTTTGTATGAAAAGCTTAAAGTACTCCCCAAATAACAATAATAATAATAACAACTTCAGGTGTCTGGTTGCCAGCACTAGAATTTCCTAGGTGTGAAAGAGCATAAGGATGTCTGCTTCTATGATTATTTGTTGGACAGAAGGGGTATCTATGATACTCATGGATTAAAAAAAAAGTATCCTGTAAGAAGATATCTTTATACACCAAATGACTAGGAAGGTCAATGCTAGTGACTGACTGATTAAAAATGAGATTTATAAAAAAGAATCAGCTGAATAGCTTGTATATGTGAAATATTGCAAACAACAGATAATGCACCAGGGGATTTGTTACTAAAACCAATTTGATTTTGTAAGCCTTAGGTAATTTACAACCTGCAGCTGAATAAGAAACAGGCTGTTCTCCAGAAAACAATTCTCTTGGCAAAAAAATAGAGAAAAAAATAATCAACCAGAGAGGGAAAGAGGAAAAACCCACAACCCTTAAGGTAGCAGAGCTCTGTGCTCCACAACTTCATGTGCTGCATTGTCAACCAGTCTGGCGGAGAGGAGAAAGCTGACAGCTCTCCAGAGGAGCTGTGCAGGAGTCTGGAACGGCACAGACCTGATCCTGCATGTAATGAAAGAGAGAGCAGAGCTGGAAGGCAAAATCCCCCCCTGGCTGCAGGGAAGGCACAGCCCGGCTGCTGCCGAGCCCCACCTGTGCCCCTGGCACACTCACAGCCTGCCTGTGCTGGGGGGAGCAGGGGGACCAAAACCTCCTGGCTCTGCTTGCCAGAAATGCACTGCAAAAAGGCATTCAATTATACTGCATTAAAAAAACCCCAACCTGCACTCCAAGTGTCCCACTGGAAAATCCAGAGAATAGACAGCCAAATCAGGGGAATACTGACATATCTGTGCTCCTCTTTTATGCCTCAGGTTAAGCGCACTGGAAAATCCTCATTAGCTGACAGTTTGAGCTGAAGATCTTGTGCACTAGGCTAGCTGAGAATATTAGGCCTCATTAAATTTAAAAAAAAAAAAAAAAGAAAAAGAAAAAAGGAACAAATGTAGCTGCCATAATAGTCCGTTCAGTTTGTCTAATTCTGCATTAATTGGTACCCATGTAACAGATCTCTTGCATTCCTTGTGGGACTACACCAAACACAGGCACTTAACACATCTGAACACAGCAAACACAATCAATCCATAATTTTGCTTCTGCCAATGCTGTCCCAAAAAAGGCTCTGAAGGAAGATAGAGACTTCTCATGACCTCCCAGCAGGTGAGGCAACCCAGAAAATGTGGCTGTGGTGGCAACTTTGACTGGAGCATCTCTCTGATGAGGAAAGGCTGAGGGAGCTGGGGCTGTTCAGCCTGGAGAGGAGCCCCAGCTGAGAGGGGCCCTCAGCCCTGTCTGTCCCTGTCTGCAGGGAGGGCTCCCAGCAGGGACCAGGCTCTGCTCTGTGGGGCCCAGCAATGGCACACGAGGAATGGGCAGGAACTGATGCCCAGAAGTTCTACCTGGACAGGAGGAAGAACTTTTCCTGTGCAGTGACTGAGCACTGAAACAGAGACCAGAGAGGGGGTGGTATTTCCTCACTCTAAGGCCCATCTGGACACAATCCTGTGCTGTGTGCTCTGGGATGACCCTGCTGGAGCAGGGAGGTGGGACCAGACGAGGCACTGTGGTCCTTTCCAGCCTGAACCATTCTGGGATTCCATGAACCTGGAACCTTCACCCTTCTTTCTGGCAGCCATGCATAAGAGGGTGTTTTGCAGGATGGTTGTACCACCTCCACATAGATGGCATTAATAAACACAGAGCTGTATATTAAAACACACGCGTGTGTATCTGCATGGACCTAGAGAGCATCAACAGGAGACAGAGAAAGAGAAGGAACACACAGTTTATTGTTTGTATAACACTCACAGATGTGATTTTGGGTTGTATCTGTTCTGACACGTGATCTCTCCCATGGCATTGAAAAGCAGTGATACAAAAACACCACTCGAAGGCCCATGAAATCCTTAGGAAAGGCAGTTGTGCCAGTCAGCATCGAGTGGAGATGCTGCTGGCATGCAGATTTTTAAAGGAAAGTATCTCATTGGCATTCCTTTGTGTCCAGAGTGCCTCAATTAAAATCAGTCACTGTGCAACGATTAAAAAAAAAAAAAGAAATACCAACAGAAAAATAAAGAATGATTTTACAGCCTCATGCTTGTGGTGAGTAGGATCTGTATGAGGATTATGATAATTCTGACAAAATTAATAAGTATTATCATGCTGTAATTTGAGGAAAGACAGCATACTAGAACAGAAAGGAAGATTATGGCCAGGGCCATCAAAGCCCCAAGGCTGTGCTGCAGGACACTCACACTGACCCTGCTGACATGGGCTCCAAAGCCCTGGCACCTTCCCACTCCAGGCAACTTCCCATGAAGTTCCTCTGTCTAAAGTCTTTAAAGACAGTAGGATGAAAAGTCATCAAGAGTTTAAGCTAGAAAATGCTTGAGAAGGGGAAAGGATGCAGAGCTCCACTTTGAAAAGTGCTGAGTGAGATCCTTTTATTTCCATTGGCAGCACTGCAAAATGACTTGAAATAGAGGAGGGAACAGGAGTTTTCACTCTTTGCTCAGCCTCAAAGACTTAACTACATTAGGTGCCCTAGCACATGCTTTTTACTGCATATCATGAAACGAAACCCCTCAGTTTCCACTCTTGTATCCATTCTGGCCCTGCTCATTTTTGCTAATGTGCCATGTTCTCTCTTTCTGCCCTGTTCTGCCACAATGTTGTTTCCTTTCTCTGGATGTAATTAA
The DNA here is from genome assembly GCA_013400775.1 of Chaetops frenatus. Classification (NCBI taxonomy): domain Eukaryota; kingdom Metazoa; phylum Chordata; class Aves; order Passeriformes; family Picathartidae; genus Chaetops; species Chaetops frenatus. The sequence goes on along the minus strand of VZTR01023746.1, from coordinate 823,626 downwards.
TTATTTCATGAACTACAGCAAAACTAAGAAATGAGAATGCAAACCAAGAATGAACACTGCTCTGGAAAGATTAGTTACTCCTTTTAAACATCAACTTGCATGCCAATTTAACTTCTCCTGTCCAGAACCGGTTTGGCCCTCAGAACTTTGTTCAAAAGGACACTTCTCTGGGACAGATGTTCCCTGGAGTGGTCTGCATGGGAAAATCTGCCAGTGGTGACGATGTTTTGACAAAAACATCACTTCCATCCTGTCACCAGCCCCCATGATCAAGGGATCTCTGACACTCACCCTCAGCATGCCCCAGACAGATCACACAATCTGTAATATTCTCATCCTCTTCTCACATCACTGGCATCCAACCAGGTCACCTCTTCCATACAGGAGTGTTTGGGCCTCTTTGAGGGATGTTTCCAGCCTGTGGAGATCATGGCTTATTCATCACCACCACATGCTTCTCTGCATTCTCTTGACTTAGCAGGTCACGAACTGACAACATCTTAAAGGGATTTCTGTCTCTTTGCTCTCCTCAAAGCCAGAAGAGACAAGCATTGCTCAGAGCTCCCCTCTGTTTTCTTCCTGCCCCTCTGGAATTATCATCTCTGTTAACTAGACAGGAGCAAGAGAGCTACAGGCCTCAGCTTGAGTTTCCTCTTCTGACACCTCCTGGAATCTTTGGGAACTTGCACAGCCTCCAATGGCCTGGTACAACTCTCCCTTCTCCACTGCCCCATTCCCTGGCATGCACACACAGTCACACATCCAAGCATTCCTAGGGCTTCATTCCTGCACTGCTGGCTGATGAAATGAGCAGCATTATGGAAAACTCCTCTGAGACTGACTGTACATTCTGCAAAATGGCCTCTGCAGCAAGGAAATAATGCCATCCTTGCTTGTAATTTAGACTGTAGTTTTCTTTTTTAGCAACATTAGTAACTCTTAGTAACTTTACTTTTTAGTTACTTTTAAGTAACTTTTTAGTATGCTTTCACAGCAGCCACTGATTCAACAGTTCTTAATAGGAGGCTTATATACTATTTTCAGGGGACTTCAATTATGAATTAAACCGTAAACTTTTTTTTTTATTTGTTTTTTAGTTCCTCTAACACTTTACTAAGTGACAGTGTATACAAATTGCTCTTCAAACAGACGTACTGCTTCAAATTTTTACTTTAGGAAATAGGGCTATCCTCTTCTTGCCTGACTACTGCTCTCCCCAGGGCATCAGATTAAAACCAAACCAAACAGAACAAAATAGTGAGCTAAAAACATCCCAGGCACCAAATAAACACTGACCGAGAGGAACCCTGAGCTTCAATTATTCAATGTTCCTTCATCTTGCTACATACAGCATATTTAGTTGAAATAAATAGAAACACTTATATTTCACATTCACCTCAGTTCATTTAAATGGCAAAACACATTTGACTTTGTAATGAATTGCAGAGCTGTTCATATAGTTTCACATTTTGGAATTAAGCAATAGGCCCCACAAAATCACTCATTACCACCAAGTCTGTTGATTAGAGCCTCAGGCAAGTGTAAGGGCAGTTAACTCTCTAACACCACAACTTCCAAGCCCAGCAATGACGTATTCCCAGGTCTTTCTTCTGTTACATATGCCATCCCTACCAGCAGAGAGCTTTTACAAAAATGCCTTAAAATTTACATCTCTGACAGATCATCCTTTAATAGACATGAAAAGTAAATACACAGGGTACAGTTACTGGGAGAAGGTATTCTCCTAGAACAGCCAAACAACAGGACAATCTTAATTTAGAGTCGGAGTCTCTAGGCCAGCAACAAGAAGCCTGGCATGCCTGCAAAACCGTACCCAGAATACACTGAATGTATCAAATGTCATCTGCCCCTGTTTAATGGATCTGACTGACCCGTGAATGCAACACCTCAATACACTGGGAAAGGGGGGCATGTCCTGCTCTACTGGGCTCCAAAGGGGAGAGCTGGGAGGCCATTCCCATCATGGCAGGACAGAAACTGACCACTTCATTTTAAAGTAAATTCTGCACCCCAGATTTACAAGATTGCCTTCAGAAAAGGATCACAGGCTACTTAAACATGGTTCTAAGAACTGAATACATTCAATAAAACATTTTGCTTATTTGATGTCCAGTTGGTAAGTGTATATATAATTCCACCCAGTTATGTAAATATGTATTTATATTCTATGCATATTTTGTTTACAAATCTGTTACAAAAACACTCCAACTTTAGTTTATTTAAACCAAGAAGATTGGCTTGCTTTTTTTACATATATTCAAAACTGTTTTTTTCTAGTAATATAATGTCTGATGGACTGTGACAGTGGATGCCACAGCTGCTAAGTTCTTAAGAGTTTGGTTTTGTGCCTGCAACTACCAAGCTGTTAAGGCCGTGGCTCAAAGCAAGTCTATTTTCAGTTTTTCTGGTGTACACCCAGAATCAGCCACATTTCACACAGAGCTGATACTAGTGTTCAGACTTCTTATCAACTGGAAGTTTAATATCACACGATAACATCACAGTGTGCTGTCAGTGGAATCAAAATAGGAATTCGCTGCTAGACAGCAGTAGGGTTTATTTTCATGCTCTCTAACCACACACAGCCACAGAAATATGTATCTGTGGGACAGGGAGGGAGGGAGGTAAGTGAGCTTTTTCAAAGGTACAAAGACAAATTTCTCACTCATTAGATATTATATAATTATGTATTATATAAGGTAAAAACATACCTATGCACTTGTATGTTTCAGAGAAAAATATACACATACATGAATAAAAAGGTATCTGCAACACTTGCACTGGATAGCACGTTCAAACTTTCCTGCTTGGAAACGAAGCTGAGGTAGTGAGTTGAATAAAATTGCCTGTACTTGCTCTGCTCCTGACGTGGAGAAGAACACCCGAGAGCAGAAGTGAACCCACACATATTATGTGCATTTTAAGGCAGAGATAGAAACAAAATTCCTCGAAGATCTCCTTTTGGGACACGGCAGCTCCAAGGAGCCCCCAGCATCATCTGCTGCTCACGCCCTTCCCCAGCTGGAAGCACAGGTTGCCTCCCACTCGAAGGCTGCTGGTCTGGCAGCCAAGCCTGACAGGAGAATGACAGCAGCTCGGGAGCAGCCCCGTTCCTGTAAATTACCCTGACAGCCAAGGGCTGCTGGGGGAAAGGGGATAAGCCACGCTGCTCAGCCACCGGCAGCTGCAGTAATTAGCTGGTGTAATGAAGAGTGAGGGAAGGAGAGGAGCGGAGGATGGCGCAGCGCTGTACTGTCAGCAGTATCATCCTCCAAGGCTCCGCAGAACAATGCCCCGCTGAGCCCCCGGTAATCTCTACACATGGCTACCCGTGAAGAGAGTAATTAAGAAATGTCATTGCCTCCTTGGGAAAATACCACCGTGTCTCAAAAGAATGATGATAATCTCCATAACAGCCCTGTTCTCTTTCTCTCTCCTTTTTGTTTTGGTGGGGAGTAACTTGCGTTACAACGCAAGGCTTTTGTTCTTCCTTTTGTCACACACCAACCCAAATCAAGCCGTGCTGGCTCAGCCGAGACAAAGCTGCATTTAGAAGCGAATGCAGACCCTCCCTAAGTCTGTATTGCCGAGGAAGTCACATCTGCGTCGGGCATCCCTACTAAAAAAAGTATTCGAAAGTCAACTGCCAGACACAAGGCAAGTAAAATCTTATTAACTCAGGTCTGCAAAGAGCAAGCTTTTACAGGAACTTCTGGATCCAACAAGCATCCAATAATTTGGTGAAAGAGCAAGGGAAGTCCATGCAGGACTGCTGCTTCAGGTGTGCCTCCTGAAGAGCAGCACTCCTGCACAGGTGTGCAGTTGTGTCACCTGGGAAAAAGACCAATACCTCCAGGCCAAGGAAAAGCAGACAAGGGCTGTTTTTCCAGCACTGGGACAGCCTTGTGCCATCCTTCACCTTGATGCTCATTCTTTATCAATCAGCCCAAAAGCCTGTCCCTGTTAATTGACTCTGTGCCTAAAAACATGTATCTAAAATTGATCTCAGTGGTTGTGACCTGCAGCTTTCTAACAGACAGACAGACAGACAGAGAGCTCACACTGCTGGGGAGCAAAGAGTATGTACTGCCAGAGAGCAATGCCAAGAGTCCTCCAGGAAGCTGGAAAGATCTCTGCCATTCTTTCTCTCCCTGCCTCCTCAATGTCTATCACTGGAAATGCATGAGAGCAAAAAAATATCTTGCTTGTCACAGCTGTACCTGAATAAATACCAGCAACACCCTCACACAAGGTGTGACTAATTACACAGCAAAGATTTCAGAGAAAAAAGGGTTATTGCATCAGTCTGCTAATGAGGCTGATCCATTCAAATACTTTCTTCCTTCCCCAAAATTTCATTCCAGGTTGTTTACTCTGCTCTCTGAATTTAAGCAGTTGTGTCTACACAGCTAACACACTTGATTCTCCAATTCACTGAACATTTGGATTGTACTGGAAGTAAATATTTGCAGCTGGAGAGTAGACAGTTGAGAGTTTAAATATAACTATTGCTATTTCTATTAATTCCAGCCTGTTTTTCTGCCATAATGGAAGGGATAAGACAAGAAACTTTCATGGAAAAAGTATTTTTTGGGTTGCACAGTGCAAAAGGCCCAGGTTGCCTACTGAAGGTTTGCAGCTGCCAGCACAACATCTAGTCAGTATCACCTTTTGGCAGAAACACAGCACACATTCATGTGTTCTGAGATCCTGAGTGGGTTTTTCTTGCAAGTACAATTACATATAGACTGTTGATGCCATGGAAAAGTAATATATGAGAGTAAAATAAAAATAATAATAATGAATGCCCTCATTTCCCACCCTCCACTGATTCTGGTGACTGTCATTCTCCAAAGGAGCCTGATGGGTCCCTGGTAACTATGCCTAGCTTCCCAAATTCCAGACATTATCTAGTGACACTGCTGGTTTTAGTCTGGCATTCCCCTCAGGATATAGCTGAAACCAATCAGGTAAGTAATTAGGCAAAAGATGATCACAGTGAGGTTAAAAATATAATGGAAAAATGAATATTTAAAAAAAGCTGAATACACAGTTTGGAGAAAATGTAATTGATGGAAAATGACAGCTCCTCACGGGCAGAAAGAAGGGTTGGAAAAAGTAAGGCTTTTAAAATGGCTTTTGGAAGAAGGGCAAAGTATTTTTAATTTTTATACTGGATTATTGCAAAAATACTAAAAAAAGATTAAAGTCTGTTAAAAGTCCAAATGCAGAATTACCTCTGCATAACCTAGCCTGATAAAGTTGCAATCCTTGCAAAGGCTATATTAAGACTTTTGGCTTCCTCTGTATCTCTTTCTTGCCTCTTTCTACAACAAATGCATTTTTCTTCAGCTAGGGATTGGTAGGTTTGTACAAATATAAAGGGAATTTTCTACATGAGTCCTAAACTTTCAGTAACGATGTCCTTGAGTCTTTTATTCTGAATGAAAGTTGCAGAAAACCAGAAGTATTACAGGGACATGTGTAACTGATACAGTCTGCAAAAGCTGCAAGTATCCTAAATCTCCTTCTGATTCCAGGTACAAAATCAATTCTGAAGCAGTGGCTATGCCCCTTACTGCCCATTTATATTATTATTGTGTACAAGGGTCCTGAACCAGGTGTTGGCAACAAGCTCAGATAATTTGGATGATTACTTATCAAGTATGGCTGACCAGGAATCCTTTTCAAAAGCAGTGTCCTTCGTAAAATGATTGAACACCATTGCTATAGCTGACCTCTCATATTATTTTTATTTACTTTGAACAAATCCCCACAGATGCTTTGACTCCAATGGATTGATTTTATTTTTTTTTTTTTTTTTTTTGCAACTAGAGGGGATTTGCTCACCTATTTTCAAAGGGACTTACATAAAAGTTTTGGGTCTATACTATTTTAACTAAATACCTGACTGAATGAGGAGATATAGCTTCATCAAAAAGCCACTCCATGTTCTAACATGGCTCTGAGGAGAAAGAAGAGATTTCAAAGCACTGGAGAAACACTTGGCTGAGCACTCCAGGCCCCAGTAAAACACTTATTTTGTGGGCTGCTTTGCTATGAAGCTGTAAAATGGGAAAAGAGAGAAGTGAAAAAAATGGATGTGGTGGAGAAGGGGGGAGGAGGGTGGGAATTACATTTAATAGGGATATAAAATTTCACCTGACTCAGATCAAATGCTTCTGTCATTGCTGTCAAGCAAAATTATGGCATCAGTATTAACAGTGCATTCTTCCGAATCTGTAGTCCTACTTTTCATATTGATTTTTGGCAAAGGGTCAATTCAGAATTCCTAAAAATGTACGTGTATGTATAGGTTTGGATATTTGAGTGGCAGGCAGCAGTGCTAGGTGTGTGTGTGCAAGCATGTACAAATTCTGTTTCATTTTTCTCTCATTTGCCACATGAACATCTTTTCAAACACATTCATTATTGTGACAACAGGTTGAATCTGCAATTCACCATCTGCCTAAACAACATTAACCTTCATGCAACCTTACATTATTATTGTTTGGCTTTGTCTGAAATTCAAAATCCCCCTAATATAAGGTGGAGGGACAACCCTTGCACTTGCCATCATCTGTTCTATTATACACACATCCACCTGGAAACTTGCATTTGAGATGGATTTCCAGCTCAAATTTCTTAATGTCATTTGGGCACAATGTCTCAAACACAACCACAGAAGCTACAATAAAAGAAGCCCATTAACCACTTCAAGGTTCATTTCATGGTTTCACTCATGAAACTGCCAACAGGAAACTGAAGCAGTTCTTCTCAGATTTTTGCAGATTCTGAGATGAATATTTCTGCAGTATTAAAGATATCTTTATATAAAACATAAACTTTATACATTAAATGGTTGCTTAGATAGTGGCAGTAACTTGAATTGCTTCTCAACTACATACTCAGCATACTTTGATCCAGAAAGGAGAAATCCAGGAGTGCTTTCAAAAGCATTTTCAGAGACAATACTTGGCATATTTTCCTTATTGCTGAAAAGAACATGCTGGGCCTTGGCTTTCCACAAAAGTAAAGCCCTTCCCTTCTTCTGTTCCCTCTCCTTCCAGACCACACTGCTCCATGCCATCCTCTGCTCAGTTCCAAACACACCTTTCCACTGTCGCTACCAATATCCCTTACCAAATTATTTTCATAAATACTGTACAATTCACTTCCATCATCCACTAACACTCTGCACTTAACACTCAGAAATCAAGTTGGCAGTGACTGGCCCCTGCCCCCAACTCCTTTGAAATCTAACCTTGTAGGAAGGAGATGTTTTGTAGTGATGAGGTGTGAGCCTGCTTGCTCATATTTTACCTTTTTTTCCCCCACTGTGTAATTGCATTGGCATAGGATGAGCTGGTGTGGAATTAAGAGACTAGGTGGCCACTATAAGCATGCCCCCAAACATGCTAGGATCTCTGGGAAGGCTGGATCTGGGTCTGAATTCTGAAATTTCTGCTTCTCTCTGGTCATGACTGAGGATGTGAGCCATCAGACCTATCAGTAGGAAGTGCTGCCCTGGGAATGTTGGAGTCCCACCAAGGGTGAATGAGAAATCTGAGGATTTAGACACCAGTGATGGCAAAGATGTGTCACTTTGAAAATAAACATCTTTGTTTTGTTTCTGCATGCTTGTTTGCTCTAAATGCCTAAGCTAAGCCTCAATAGCAATATTTCACTGTAAGAACATTATCTCCTGACAATTATGCAATTCTATTAACATCATTGCCTTTTTAATCTATGAAAGGTTACATTAAACAGAAAGAAGACACACAGGAGACTAGAGAAAGGAAAGTACCTAGCCTTTCAGGAAAAAAAAAGAGAAAGATTATTCAAATTATTATCCTGACATTTATTTTTATATGATGGAAAATAGACCAAGAAACATAACAGTGTTTTGGTGACCTGAACGCCCTCAGAAAGTAAATTAAAACTCACAAAATAAATGCAAATGACAGGACAGATTCTTCCCTTTGTTCAGATATGTTTACAAGGGTGGGGTGAGCAAGATTAAATGGGAAATGACTATTTTGCTGACCTGTCTGCAGCAGCCATGATTGAACTGTCTGACAAAGCAGATGGAAGAGGATGATTTAAGGTGTGCTACCTTACAGAGACCCCTCGCTGCCTAAAGAGTCAAGGAAAACCAAAAGCAACCACTACTTTTAAATATTAGCAGTGTAAGAGCCTTCAGTGCCATAGGGTGAAAAACACTACCAAGTGACATTTATGCACTGCCCAGCATTGGATGAATATTCCAGCAAATTTTCCAGCAGCCAAGCCCTGCCCACAGTACAACCTCAGGAACATGCATTCCAAACCCATACACCCAAGAGAGTTGCCCGGAGCAAAGAGGAGCTCCAGGCTTTCTCTGCACCTGGAGGTGCAACCTCACAGAGTCGATGAGAACACGACAGCTGGACAGAATTTGCATATTTTTCTTAATTCACAAAGCTGGGGAAAAAGTCCCTAATTAATCTAATAGGTTATACATTGAATTCTTTGCTCAGTTCTCCCCAGAAGGTTCCTAATCTTGGCTACAATTCAAAATCCTCTGTGTCAAACATCCCACTGCTTTAGTTCCTCCCAAAGTGCCACCTCCCAGCTGGGGTCGCTGGCCAGCAGCACATGAACCTCTGGAAGCTGGTAAATGCTTCTCTGACTCCTCAAGTACTTGTGGCTCGTGGTCTTAAAATAACACTGGGAGAAGGCAGGCAAATGCATGGAAAAAAGAAATTGTGCATTTTTCTTTCTAAAGCTGAAATAAATGTGCACATGTGTTTTTTAACAAGAATGGGCAAAAGACAATTGAGACAGCAGAGACTTTACTGATGCTCAGGACACTGCAATGCACTGGCTTTCCTATTTCAGAGATCCCATTAGTTATTAGTTAGGAGGATTCAGAAAAATCTGTTTATGGCCATTATCTGTTCAAGTACATCTGGAATGGCTTATGACCTGTACTTAACTGGCTCTTTGCATCGCTCAAGGACTCTTAATCCTCCCCTTCCAATGCTATCCTGCCTTTGTACACAGTGTAGGAGGGATCTGCACTCACAATCCCACAAGTACAGACGAGGCAGGGCAGGTACTTTCCCTGTGTTCTGTCTCTGCTTGAGAAGCTGTACAGTGAATGAAGGAGGCACCTGAAGCAGGAGGGAAAAAGGAGGGCATCTTGCTTGGGAGCTGGCACTGTGTTCTGCAAAAGTCGAACAATGGCAAAATTGCTAAAGAATTGTAGAAATCACAGCCCTATTTGCCACTGGGGCAAAACCACTAACAGCCAGGTTAGGACACACTGCACATGTATGAGTAGAGCTATTATGAGCTGGTCCTTGGAATTCAAACTGCTATCAAGCAAATCACATTTCCTTTGAAACTGTGTATACTCAGCCCTTTAAATTTTTTCAGTGTTCCTCACCTCACACTTGCTCTTTTCCTAATTTTTACTTTGAGATTTGTGCTCTGCACATGGCTGCTGTCAGACAAAGGCAAAGCAATATTAGTAGTTCAGTATGCAGGGCCAGCATATGCACGAGAGTGCAGGAGTACTTCTTAGACTTTATTTTGTAGTTCTGATAATGTGCCTCATCATCTCCACTAATTGGAATTTTCTAATTGTTATTTCTAATGGGGCACCTCACAGAAGTATTTGCTTGCCCTTTACTAAACAGTCAGAATTACTCAGCCAGGAACTCCACTGTCTTACTTTTCTTTACTTCACCTCAAATGACTATATTTATAATAGAAGTGGAGGTTAATGCCTGTTGCAAGTCACAACCAACAAAGACCTAACACTTAGAAAAATCCTGTACAGAATCTTACTTTGGTCATTACTGGACGTTACTTGGGTTTGGAATACAGAAATCAGACAACAGAGAAACTTCTACCAGCCCACACGTTCTGTGTGAAGAGCTGTGAACAGACACAGAAATGTTAGAAGGACACTCTCAAGGCCACTACTCCAACCTTCTTCTCAAAGCAAGACTATCACCAGTGCTGGGTCTACTATTTAAATATTTGGTCTGTTTTTAAAGCAAACTAGCAATTGGCAAATATTATGTTTTCTAAACAATTTATTTCTTCATGGGCAATGAGTAAAACATCTATGAATAAAACCATCCCTGGAGGTAAAAAGGGATCACACATCTCCCTCTAGCTGGAAGAAGGCCTTTCACTGGATCTGCAAGGTGACCAGTTGTTACTTCAACTTACACTGAGCTCAACCCATGAAAAGAGTAACACTCCCACTTGCAGTCACATTATTCCTACCAAAGTCTGCTAAAAATAAAACTGAACACTGAAATAACCAAGACAACAGGGCAATATTTGAGAGCACCACATTTTCTCTTACTCCAGGCTGATGTTTTTACAGAAGTCTGAGGTATTTAGCCACTAAAACTTTGTGATATTCCAACAACTATGTTACAGAAGTGTCACTCACACATTAGCATCACCTACACACACCAATGGCCAATAATGACACAGTTAGGCAATATTAATACAGCCTGTTACTGCAGAAAACATAATTTAGTCCCTGTGGGGAGTAGTCTTATGGGCTGTAATTTCAGCTCAAGCTTCTATGACAATACAAGCCAAGAGACCGCAGTCTGAACCACGCTGAACCTAATGAGACATGGCAGCTTTGGAAAGCCATCTATAGTTTTCCTTGTAAATGGCATGCTGCCCTAATAAATGAAATGGTTTTACATGTCTTTTACCAGTTTCCACTAAGGCTAGCTCGATTTCAGAACTCTTTAATTGTGATGTTATCTGAGAAGAAGCCTTTCCAAATGCCAAGGTAAATGAGCATCAACAAGGTGATGGATGAAAAAAGGAATGTACTCTGCAGGCAGACATCAGAATATAGAGACAGATTCAATTACATAACATTTACCTGGGCTCTTATGTTCCAGTCCTTCTATTAGATCACCATGCTTAAGCCCAGACACTTTCAAAAGATTATAGCTGGCCAGGAAAAACTGCTTGCTGGAATGGGAAAAACTTTGGGTATGTAAACATGCAGAGGAAGTTTTCCTCTGACTGCTAATTAGAAAGAAATGCCATCCAGCTCCATATGGTACCCAAGTACTTTAGCACCCTTGAGGCAGAATTACCTGACTCATTATATGGCTTAGCAAAAAGTGTGACTCTTCTGGAGACTGCTGATGTTCCACATGAAGGGCTGGCTTTCCTTTGGGTTTTCATGNTGTTTTGGTTTGTTTTTGTTTTTTCCCTAAAGAAACACTGGAAGTACTTGACAATAAGCCAGAGATTCAGTTTTAGAAGCTGTAGAGAAAACACCTATGGAGTTGTTTGTTCTGTTATAGAATTGTACTGACTATCAGAAACGTTAGAAAAAGTAGTGTGTTACGGATCTGCTGAGTTAAAATACCTGCTGTTTTTAATAATCTCCAATTGCTGCTGGGCTCAAAATACCCATTAGCTGTCTCTCTTCAGGGCAGTGAAATGTTATGTTATCAATTATAAAAAGAAGACTACTTGTAAGTCTCTGCTACCCATTTCTGATAAGTTTTGGCTTCATAAAGCAACTACGGGCCATAAATGATGTGATATCTCATGTCAACTCAATCTGGAAAACTAAAGATTTAAATTACACAGTGTAAGTCTGCAGACACATATCTGTATTCCTGATCATTCTTACTCATGGTATTTGTGACTATTTTAACTGGCTCAAATACTTTCGACTTTGCCAAGTTATGTTCCTCCCAGTGTGAATAGAGAGATAATGAAATTTTTTTAAATGGTTGAGGTGGAAATAGAAATATGCCCATGTAATTTGAGAAAACCAGCTATGTGGCATATTCAGCACAAAGACGTCATCCTGATTTTTATGCATATTCCACATGTATTTAGACAGGCATTATCACGCCTCAGACTTGCCACCTGCCAGCTCTGATTTGATAAAACCCTGCACATGCTTGCTGGAACCCCTGTGAGTGCACAGCAGAACTGGTTAACATAAACCACCTCCATCTAAAAAGCTTACCTAAAAGGGAGCTCACATAACCACCCTGTTGGTGCAAGCCAAGAAAGCTGTAACATACAGCTGAATTTATCAAGATATGCCAATTTGCACACTCTCAGGCAGCCACCAAGGTGAATGCTGTGCCTGGAAATTGGAATCTGGCTTCTGCACTTCAGGCTGATGTAAATAAACAAACCTGTGACAGGTCTGGAATACACAATCTTTTGAAACTCAGCTAGAAGCAGCTGAGTAGTAACACTTGGCATGTGTGTAGTGCATTTCATTAGATCCTACAAATGCTCTATTTCATTAAGGGTACAAGCCCATTTGCTGAAAAGAATTCAACTCATGTCTAAACCTCATTTAAAAAAAAAGAAAAGAAAGAAAAAAAATCTATGAAACAGCCAGAAATAAAATATATCCCTGTCTAACCTTGTACATCGTCTTTCCCCATGAAGATAGAGAGTCTCATTTGAATCGTTGCTCTGTGAACTAACACGAGGTGCAGGTGCCACTGAAGAAGGCATGTTAGGCCCAGGTAGGTTTGAGCTCAGGAATCAGTGGCATTTTGCTGTCTACTGCTTTAAAATGTAAGTGATCTTTTCTTCACCTTAATTTGTTCTGGGGCAAAAACTCAAGATTGAAAATTGTGTCTCTCCTCCCTGTGTGCAGCCCAGATGGAGAGAAAGGTCATCAATTCACAGATACCATGTGGAAGCAGAAGGCAGCTCCTGACAGGTCTCACACACAAACTGACTGTGAAATGAAAAACCCTCTGAGGTTACCTCCAGGGAAAGTGCCAGGTGACTTCACAAGCTTCACTCTTTAGCTACAAGCCACCACCCACCTGCTTTAGCAGAATTCCTGCACTGCATGAGCAGGAGACAGGCACTGGGCACCCCTTCAAGATTCCCTGCAATGCACCTACTCTTCTGCTTCTCATTTTGCAGATTCCCAGTTTAGATCCATTCATTACAAGAAGCAACACAACATTGGACCTTACCAAGAAAATAAAGCCAAGAATGCTGAGTATGGTTTCTGTCTTTTGTTTGCTGGGCAAAACACTGAGGGCCTTAATATTTTGCTGCCAATACAAAAACATGCATGTGCATGCACTAAAAAAAAAAGGGCTTTTAACTTTTCTCTTAAAATTTCTCTCCCTTTCCTCAAGGAATATTTTATATTGTTATGACACGTGGGATCCTGTAATAACTCTGTAATTATAATGTGACACCACATCATAATAAAATACATAATGGTGGTATCAGTTTCTTTGTGTAAAATTTTACAATATTAACAAGCATTAAGAGCACCTACTACCTGAAGAAAACTGACACAGCTTACTTCTTTGCTGAAAACATGTCCCTGTCTGTGTTGCAATGGAACAGGCACTAATAAGGAGTATCTTCACAAGATTTAAAAATTTATTTTACTATATATTCTGTCAGAAACAGATATGTTATCATATGATCCACCTGACATTCCATAGTACACCTTCGAGGAAATAAAGTAAAAATTATGGATATATTTAAAACTCACTTGCTTGAGTTTACTTCTAGCTGAAATATGCCAAGTGCATTTTTGCAGCTTCTTTTGGAAAGTATAATCTTGTTCTCTATTCAGATGTTAGAATTCTGATCAGTGGCCAGCTCTGTCAGGCAAAAGAAGCTTCCTCACATGTTTTTCATCAGGTTTTTTAATCCCATTCATGCAACAGCCAAGGTAAAGACTGGCAGTCAAGCTGAAACCTGCTCCAAGGAAGGTCAAACAATATGCAAACAACCCTTGAGATTTTTACAAAAGCATACATCACCAGGCGAATTGGGCTAAACCACAATTTACTTAAATCTGCCACGATTCTGCCCCCATAGAGGAAACCTTCCTAACTCATGTGGAGGAGACAGAGAACACAGAAAATGAGCATCATGTTAGACTGCACAGAGAAAGAGCCAAAAGCCTGCTCACTTTCATTTATTTATTATAATTTTCTGCAAATTAACCCTAAAATAAGTGTGTTTCTTGCAATCTCTGGCTGAACACCACTTAGCTCTGCCATGGTCCTTGAGGAAGCACAGTTCTAAATGAAACTCAAACAACTTTGCAATTTTCTATGCACAAAATAGAAATGCTCAAGTTAAATCTATGCTTATCCCAGTTGGGAGGCAAAGCAAAAAAAGCCCACAACACAGTCCCAATATAGAGCTGTCAAAACAAAGTTTTCCTATCATTTCTATGATTAAACTTCCTTTCTTTCTGACATTCATGCTTTTAAAATGAGATCCAAAAAGGTTTATTATTAGTCTTAGTCTTATATTTCAAGATACACAGAGCTGTATAGAGCATAACACCATTATTAAGATTTCAGTCTCAGAAAGACAGAACAGTGGGAAAGAAAGTCAAGTAAGAAGAACATTGGAAAGATTACAGAGAAGGAGGTAACAAGCTGTACTTGTACGAAGCAGAGTAGAAAAGAATTCATAACTAATGGGAGGGATGCAACAATGGTGACAGACAAAATGAGACATTATCCTGTGAATACTGGTAATCCAAAAAGATGTGTAGGTCTGAATATCTCACCAGAAACAATGAGAGTTGGAAGGCAAGATAGATAGGAAAAGACTGGGAAAACACAGAATAAAGTCCCTCTTCACTAAAATATTGTCCAGGTGGGCGAGCTCTGAACTATAATGAAATGTTTTTAAATGTAGCCAAAATCAGAGACACTTTTTATTTTATCTTTTCTCTGAACTGCCAGTTTTTCAGAGTGTTTTAAATAATTAGTCTCCAACACAAACTATTATATTTAAATGTAATAAAGTCTTCATTAAATAATTCCATTATGGTTTTTTTTCCCCCCTACTGTACACATACTTATGAATTACTGATAGCAAGCCCTAGGAAAAGGCAAGGTAGAAAAATAGAGAGATGAACTGAAAGACTCATTTTCTTTCTTAGGGTGAAGCCTACTGAACACACCAGATTGATTCTGATGTGTTTACTCACAAGAAGAGCACCACCATTGCATGAATAGCCTGGCTGATTTCAATGAAAACTGAGTGATGCATCATTCAGTTCAGCTAATGGAATGAGAATCTGATTTAATTTGAATTAAGAAGGAGTAAGGTGAGCAAGTAAGAAACAGAAAAACAAGAAACAGTCCAAAGTGCAAACCACAGCTTGATCTCTATCTCCTGAAGCTCCAGATTCCAGACCTGGGCAGTCTCTGGGCAAAGTGTGGGTACACATTCTTTCATTGCTTGTTCTTGTCCTGTCACTACCCAGCTTTAAAACAGGGAACTAAAAGCAACTGTGTCATCAAATTGTGCCCCTTGAAAGCAACTGTGCCATTCAGTCCACACCTGCCTCATAAACTTATCATCTTAAAAGTCATTAATTATCTTGCATTATTTCTGGGTTACACTGGGTTTGAGAACCTTACCACTTACAGTAGCTAATAACTGTCTCCTAATCTCCACTCTAAATTTATTCATGGCCAGTTAAGACTCATTCATTCTCATGCCACTGCTGTTTTCTACCTTACACACTTGTTTTTCTCTTGGGTATTTAACCATGCTAAATTTATAGCTTACACTCAGCATACAAAACTGCATTTAGCTCGACTAAATACACCCAAACATTTAAACTCTCTTGTGATGAAGCTCACATACTCCCAAACCACTGCACCTTTTGCAATTTGACTTCCTTTTTTGAGTATAAGTGGATGCTTTTCATTGTTATCTAAGGGAGGTAAAGTCAGAGCTTTATATAGTGATGCCAACACACCTTGTCTACATCAAAAGTGACCTGTCTGGTGTACTTTAGACTTAAACTTACCTCCATGTGAGACTACAAAGTTCATATTTAAGTCCAAAAATGTGAAAAAAACCCCAACCAAAAAACCAAAACAAAGTCATTGCAGAAGGAGCCCCTGTCCATTTCAGAAATACGAAATTCTCTATTTGTCTTGTGTATACAAATACAATTAATGCCTCGTGGAATGAAAAAGTTGTTCAAAGGCTAGGAAATTAACCCTAAATATTGGAAAATAAAGTCGCCTTCTCTAAAACTGACTTGGTTTATTCATATGAAACAACCTGACAAAATACCATTTTGGAAAAAACAGCTCAAAAATGCTTCTGAAAGAGAGCTATATTTTTTTCTTTCAAAACAATTTTAATCATTAATTTTAAAAAAGGTCATACAAATCCAAAGACTTTTCAAAGGTCTCAGAAAAAATCTTCATTTGGAAAACTCAGAACTGCTCAGAACTGTTTCAGTTTAAGGTAATGCATTCTTTTAATGCTTGGTATTTTCCATGGGACACATAACCCAGTTTTATTTTCCCTCTCATAAGAAGATATTAATATGTTGCAGGAGTGTGGAATATGATCCCCTCTGCTGACACAGACAGTAAATGAAAACAGAAGCAGCAAGGATTTTATTCTGGCCCATGGACTATATATATAAAATAATACATATTATATGATTATACAATAATACCTATTGTATTTAATAACATATATATATATGTAATTAAATAATAATTAAAATTTAATAATAATAATAAAACACAACACACATGATATCTATATAACTATACATACATACCTATCTATCTATCTATCTATCTATCTATCTATCTATAGGTGTTCCTTGCCCCTTGCCCCTTATTTTTTTGTAGTTATCCAAGCAGCCCAAGTTTTGTTATAAAATGCAATGTTGAAAGAAAGGTACTCACTGGGGAAAAATGCATTTTAATTTATGGGTATATAGAGAGAATAATCCAGCTTTTTTTTCTGAAGTTCTGCAAGTTTAAAAATAGCCAAATACATATATTTCTGGAATAATAATAAAAGTTTTGGGCTGAGACATTTTATGCCAAGTCACAGACCTGCAGAATTTTATGGTTGAGTTATAAACCTGAAAAATATGTGCTTATAATGGAAATCCTGACAGACTCTCGTAGGGGCTCCTATAATATCTTGAATTTGATTTAAGAGTGGTTTTCAATAATGCTTTCCCAAGCCAGTCTGTTGGGGACTAGTAGGAAAAATGTAATGTTGAGTGTGTCCCACGTCCCCAAACGCAGCTCAGTGTGCTTGATGAGAATGCTGGGGCATCAAGACAAAGCCTCCAGAGCTTCTGTAGCCCGAGGCTGTCAGCTCTCTAATATCAGAAACCCCATAAATGTCAGGGCTAAGTGCACCTTTCATTTAACAAAACAATAAATTGTCTATCTCTGTGCAATAAATCGCTCATTTCTGTGCCTCCACAAGGGCTGATGTGATTTGTAAATGACTGGAAATTCTGCTTTGTTTTTCTCCCTAACAGTCATGAACCATGCTTTTGGGAACACTGGATTTTTAGAGAGAAGGGAAGAGGGAACCTAGATAATCCAGGAGTCAGATTAAGACTAGAGAAAGTAAGATTACAACCCACTATAAACAATTCCCGTCCCTCACTATAAAACCTTCACAACCCAGGGCTTTGTTATTTATGATTATGAAAGGAATGAAAGAACTGAGTCCTTTCCAAACCCTGGAGTGAGACAGGACAGCCTAAGAACTCAGATGGGTGGCAGACACGATGCTCCTGTGCTCCTTCAGAGCATGGAGCAGGTACCACTGAAAGGGAGCCAAGCAGCCAGGGAATGAGAGGGAAGGAGAAATGCTGACACTGGAGGAAAAGCAGGAAACAGGCACTGACACAGAGCACTGGGAAAGTAGGGAAACACAAAAATAAAGAAGGTGAAAGAAAAACACAGCAAAAGGGAAGACTGGGAATTTAGTGAGTGGACAGTTCGTCTGAAATGAAAGGAGAAAGGGAAATGAGAAGAACGTGGTCAGCATTTAAGTTGATGAATCTTCTCATGCTTGCCTTAATTTTAATTCTTTCCAGAGGAAACTGCTGTGAAGGTTTGTTAGAAAAGTTACTAAACCAGTTCAGTACTCCAGAAGAAGTGACTGGTGAACAAAAAAGGGGAAGAAAATGGCACGGAATTATCTAAAAATAGATACGTAATTGTGCAGAAAAACATGGAATGCTGTGCCCATCAAGGAAATACATGAGGACACAGATAGTGAAATTGTTTTGAATAGGATCAATCCTCTGATTTATCTGGAGAATTATTTCCAGGCACAGCTGAGGGAAGGGCAGCAGGCTCTGATGCTTCGTCTCAGCCTACTTGCAATGGCTGTGCTCAAGGTGCCCACATCAAACTGGGAATGGCAGATCAGACGTGAAGACCAAAGTCCTAACATTTACTTACTGCCTTGCCTTACATGAAAAAATATATATATTTGAGATGATCAAAAGAAACTTCCTCAGCATCTCACATAAGCCCAAGATAGCCCAGTTCATCACAGCAATAAAGAAGTATGAACCCTTCCATCACTTAGAAATTAAAAGCTGGGATGAAGAACTCTGCAGAACTCTGGAAGATCCACTTGAAGTTTGCTGCAAGGGCTTCTCAAGTTTGTATGAATTTTGGGAGCCAGCCAGCAGGGTACCAAAAAGTCCCTGGGTATAGGCAAGGTTGGGTAATGCTCCTCTGAGACTTGACGGCATAATGTTTTCTGAGAGTGAGAGCTCTCCAATGACACCAGAAAAGGATCCTTCCTTTCCATCTGTGAATATCCAAGCTTTCCAGCTGAGTGAGAAAAATAGTCATGACGAATAGGAATAGAAAAAGGAAATTGTAGAGGGATTCAAGAGAGGAAAATGACACTTTCCCCCATGTATATTGATTTTGCTCCTCCACAAAATTAAAGCCTTGTTTCAATATGGTTTTAATTTCATAGCCCTTGGTTTAGATTCTACTCTTCTGTACTTTGCATTTCCTCATGGAGCAGCCCCATTAGCAAACTACATTTATGCTAATGGACCTGCTTGCAGTGATAATTATCACAGGCCTTGGCCCTGGTCCTGGCCAGTGTCAGCACAACAGGAGGGGCTGGGAGGGCATTATGACTGTACAATTAGCCTTGTCATGGCAAGGAGCTCTGGGAACAGAGACATCTTGAAGCTTAAAATGTGGACAGCTGATAGATGACTGCCATTAAGCTCCTTTGCTCACTCCAGGATGGAATAGCCACTGAGCTGTAGGGTAGGCTTCTTTAATGAAAAAGACCTTGAACCACAGCCACCGTCCTCCAGCTCTCCCCAGCCTGTCCAGTTACCTCTGATTCCTCTTGTTTCTCATAGCTTCTCTCTCATCCCATCTCTAGCAGAGCAACAAAAGCTGTCTTTAACAAATTGTTCCTAATCCATCAAGTCTTCATGGAGAAGAAAGGCTCTTCACCTCGCACTGCAACCTCACTTGTCCCCAGCCCTCCCTGCTCAGAGCCTCCCTCTCTCCAGACACGAGGGGTGCAGGGCCAAACCCACTGGATTTAGGATTCTTCTGGATCAGCTGCAAAAATCAACATCGATCCTTTGAATTTCACGTAGCCTGTGAGTTTACACCCACTTGAGCAGTGCAGTGGTAAATGCACCTTCCCAAAAAGCCTGGCACGGAGAGAGGGCCCCTCAGGACAAGCCCCCCTTGGCCAAGAGACCTGCAGGAGAGCACAGAGTCCTGGGACCCACACCAGCTAAACAGGACAGGTAGTGGGGTGGCAGAAAGAAGCAGCAAGGAGGCTTTGCAAGAGCCCTTGGTTTGGTGGCTCCTGGAGGCTTCCAGCTGCAGCTCTGTACCTCTGGAAGGGAATCCTTAGAGGCAGCAATGGCTCCAAGTGTGCTGGAATAACACACAGTAGACCTGAAGATGTGCATCTTCTTCATTAAAATTTGATCCCCAAGTTCCTCTTTCTTTTTCCTTCCTGGAGTGTTCTCAAACATTGTTTTCCTACATACCTCGATAACCAATGCTTTGCAGGGCTTTACTTAAGGTAATTTGAGAATTCTTTTATATTGAAAAGGTATAAAAAATAATCCCCTGAAGTACTTGATTTTCCTTCCACGACATTCCATTGTAACCACCTACTTCTGCTTTGCCTCGTTAGTATTCTGAGGGGTTAGAAAAGAATTATTATAGTTCAGAACACAAAAAACAGGTCTGGGGGATACAGGGCAGAACAGTATGGGGCCCTGGCTAAGACCCAGGAGAGCTGAGCTCTCCTGCACAGCCTAGGTGATCATCGGCAAGCTGCCTCATGTTACAAAGTTTGCTTCCTGACTCTTCCTTTGCCTTGCCTTCTTTGGGGCAGGAAAAGTTCCTCTGCCCTCGAACACTGCTCAGCAAAATGAGTGCAGATGTAATGCAAATCAACAGCAGCAGAATGAAACAGTAATTGTAACAGGAGAACAAACTAATAAACAAACAAAAACAGTAAAAGAGGAGATGGGACTGCCCAGGTCTATGTTGAAGTGTGCATGTTGTATGCAATGTTACAGAAGCAAAACTGCATTTTTGGAAGCCCCTGAGAGAGACAGAGAGAGTTTAGCACAGCACAAGGGCCCCCTATCGTAATCCCAACAGAGCTCCATCTTATTTTCCACTAGAGTAACAGAGAGAAGATACAGCCTCAAATACAGGTCCCTTAGACAACGACACCCAGTGGCAGAGTGCAACCAACTTTTCCTGAGTAAAACCCTTCAGATGTGTCTTCCCTTCTTGAAGGCATTTCCATAAGAATGTCCTCACCCTCACACCTCCAAGCTGAGTGTGGGGGTGTGTTGGGGGAGCCCTTGCTGAGAGAAATTGCATCAAATGCATTGAAACATCAATGCACACAGCATGGGGGTTTTTTCTGTTTGTTTGTGGAATCTTCCTGACTTACTTGTACCTGCCACATGCTGGCTGAGAAGGATGTGATTCACCCAGTGAGAATTTGTAGCAACAGGGCAAGAAAGAAGGACACGGTTTAACCACAATCAAGAGAACAGCAGAGGCCCCCAAAAAAGAGGACCCATTTATTATGGATACACAATTTATAGGGTTTGCAAAGTGAGAGAGGATTGGAAGATGAAATCCCACCTCTCAACCAGACTGGTGAAGTGACCAGTCCATCAGATTCCCTTCTCCAAGAAGGAATGTAAACAAAGCTGGTGTTTTTAGTCCAATGTGTGAGAAAATCTGACTTGAGAATATAAACTTTCCAGAAGGCTTTCAAAAACAGGGCGACATCAATTCACTTCCAGGTTTGTGCCATCCTTACAGAATTTGAGCTTCAATCCACTCCTCAAGTAGCCAACACTATGGGTGTTTGTGAATTATTATTCCATCCTTCCACAACCTGAGGTCACCAAGGTGGACACTCTTGCTCCCACTACAACCCAGTTCACTGCTTTACTGGACAGGAAACTCCACACCAAATTGCCGTGCTGATCTCACTGCTAAAAGGTTAAACATTCACTGCTAAGCAAGGCAGTCCCCACCAAAGTGAGACACCAGGAGATGCCTTGTATCTCTGCAAAGCAGAAGGGAAGAGCCCCCTTAGACACAGCTGCTGTCTAACAATCAAGTTTTATGCAGAACGCTTGGGGGCTACTCTATTTTTACAACTTTCATCCATAAAATTAGAAGCTAAAGCTTTTGGAAAGAGAACACAATTACCCTACAATGATGTAACATCAGAATAAATTCAACACAATCTGTACAAGCAAAGAGAAAAAGCATCAATTGGCAGTAGATAATACTTTATAACTGCCCTGTCATCAACCTTCAGAAGCTATCACCAGAGCCATATGTGGGCTGGCAACCAGGCAGAGTGGCTAACTAGTTTTGCATCTAGTTGTACAGAAGTAGAGACATATGGAAATGAACAGCCTGGCAGAACAAGTGAACTCTGAAGCAATGACTTCCATAAATAAGTGCCTGCACACTGGCAGATGGAAAAAAGCGCAGTTAGGGAGGGACTGTGTTGCACCAGCAACTTGATTTTAAATAATTCGTAAAAATCAGCCTGAACTTCAGGGGCATTTCCAGTGCCTTCAGTCCTCTTCTTGCTGGGGAAAACCCTCTCCCATTAAAAGAGGGAAGGGGAAGGTAGAACAGTGCATCCAGCAAAAGATACCAGGAGCTGCTTCAGGGAGCAGAGAACAGGGCTGGGAAGTCACTGATCATTTCTGCCTCCTACTATTCTGCTAATCGTGCTTTTGGTAGCTTTCAGAAAGACACAACGAGTCCCTCCCCACAGCCTGGAAAAGTAACACATGGAGAGACACTCTCAAGCTGCAGGGCAGTGCCTGCAATACGGGCACAGTGGATACAGGAACGTGGGATACACACACAGACCTCTCCTGCAGTGAAAGGGAATTTGTGCCTGCTGCTGCCTTCTGCACTCATTCCTCTGAAGATCAGTGTATTTCAAGGCAAACAGTACCTTTCCTGTTTGCAGGCAGCAGACTGACTCCTAGGTACTGTTAAATGTGACAGATTAATGGAAAATGAGTATTACTTTTTATTCCACATTTTGGGATAAGGGGACTCCTTGTCTGGTGATCTGGAAGAATTTTGTTCTTACCACATCTGAAACAATTTTTGTGTACGCTCTCTAACCTCAATTGACGTGATTATTGTGATGTGGAAGAAGATAAATTTAATTAAATTTCAATAAACTAGCTAAACTTCACTAAACTCTCTCAATAATATTATTATCATCTCAATTTTATTCTAAAGGAACTCTCTTTCTCTTTCTGATACTTCATCAGTTGATAGTACATGTATGATCTCACTTCTGTGCACTGGCTGACCCCTCAGACCTCAAATATCTGTGATACCTCATCTTTTCCTCCCACATCACAGGGGTGATCAAGAAAAGCAGCAGGCAGCAATTTTCCAGGAAATGTCCCTAAATCCAAACCCTGCATTAAGCTGAAACCATTTACAATGGCAATCATTTTAGAAGCTGCTTACCTGCCTTCCACAGACCCTCCCAGAGATCTGCCAGCTCTGTAAGCTGTGGATCAGGCTGTCTGCTCCACCCCAAGGTCCACTGCAAAGCCAGCACAGCCACTGGCCCAAGGAGCCAAGAGCCACAAGCACACACACAAAGTGAAAATTACAGAGGATTACCTCTACACAGACCCCACTGTGTAAATATTGTGCATTAAATAATGACAGCCACTATCAATCAAGAGTGGAGAACAGATGGGAAGGAGGTTGTGTTGAGAGAAAGGACTCGAAAAGGAATATGGACTTTCTCTTCCACCTTTCCTGGTCTGGTGTCAGCCCTAAATAAACCTTTGCATGTCTCCACACAGGCAATCCCCACCCATGTGTTCCAGTGCTCCCCAGAAACTCTGGTTGCTTTGCCACCACAGCACAAAGTATTAACACATCTACAAAATGCTGCAGTGTCAGACTGTGGGGTTTGGGTTCCTCCCACCTCCTCTATGGACCAACCCCTCTACCCAGCACCATGGTTGCTTCATCTACTCTCTCCTTCAGGAAGGTTTAACAGCAGATCTGATTCTGGAAAGGAAACATTCCCTATTCATGATGCTCCTCAAACTTCTGCTCTTCTTGAACAGAATTCCTACATTTTCTTACTTTTGTAAGAACATATTTTGTATTTAAGTTTTTAAAAGAGGCAAATGTTTACATGATATTTGGTCCAGCAAAACAATTGCTGAATCTTCAGGTTTCTCTTCAGTGCTAAAAGATTAACATTACAACTTGAATTAAGATTTTGTAATAGATGTTGTAGGAAATTTGCTTAAGGCTGCAGATCTAATGTAAGATAGCAGTCTGTGACACATGTTTATAACAAGCATTTCCACCAAAATAATCTAAAAATTTAAACAACTTCCAAATAACACAATGCAAAAAGCAGGCTTCAGATTGTCACTTGTAGTAACATAATTGCAAACCACCCCAGTTGTTCAAAAGCACCTTTAAAATGGGTAAGTTATGGCCTTCTACACTGCAAGATCTTGTTATTCCTTGCATCCAATTTTCTTAGTACTGAGTACTTGTTCTTAGTACAACACTAAATACCTAAATATACCTAAAACCAGCTGTAAACCATTGTGCCAAGGATAGTTTGTGACCCAAACACAGCAGGATCACCACCTGAGGAGTGACATGAAGGAGATGTTTATCTTCCTGGCAGTGTAGGGGCAGACAACTGATGACATATCTGGCAGTGCAGATCCCGAAGGGCTGAAAATCAGTGTATATATTAACAGTGAACAACAGAGGAGGCTGAAAAATCACCATGCCCAGCCCCAGATTTCACACGGGGGCTTCCTCCCTCACTCACCCTCCCCCCAAATAGCAACATCCACCCCTCATAAACACTGAGTTGGAAAGACAGTCAAGAAAAACATTTTGGCTCTCATATTGACAAGTCATCTATAATACTGCAGGCAGCCAAAATAGTGTGTATTTCAAGAACTACCCAACCTTCCTGAAAACAAAAACAGGCCTGAAAAAAACCCAACACAAACAAAAAGAAAAGTCATGTTTTAAAAGTTAGTTATGAAAATTATAAGAAATTATTAAAAAAAAATACCACCATGAACTACATACCTTAGCTATTTGGACACACCAGTTCAGCAGGAGCTGGGAGCCAATATTATCCTTATGTTCATGAACATAATCCAGGAGGCAGCCATGAGGCATCAGCTGAGTGACCAGCTGAATGGTCGGGCTCAAGCAGACGCCCAGGAGTCTCACCAGGTGTGGGTGGTCCATGCTGGCCATGATGAGAGCTTCCTGGAACAACAAAAGTGACCCAAACATTACCCCAGTGTGCTCAAAGACTCGACACACAAGAGTGGCTAAACAGGATCAGTGTCCCCTGAGCACCATGAATTCCCATCTATCCAGTGCTGGCCATACCTAGGGAACCTCCAGCCTGATGTAAGGCACTCTTGATGTTCTGAGTCCCAAAAAACAAGTCAGACCATCTGCATAAATCTAAAATTCTGCACCGTCCCACATTCCCTGTCCCATTGCAGCCACAGAAACAAAGATGTAGGTGTGACACACTTCACTTAAAGGTCTCCTTGGTCTTCTTTTACTTTCCTCAATTTTGCTTCTTGAACATGTTTTCCCAACTTGTAGTCAATCCATCAGGCACCATTTTCATGTTTTGCAAGCAAACTATGTGCCTTGTGTATGGGAAGATGATTTTGTGGCAAGGTATTTGATGAAACTGCTAAAATTAAAGCACAGATAGATAATTTATGCTCAGTGTTTGATAGATTCAAGCATGTAACAACAGTATATTGATTGATGCTTGCCAAAGTCCAGCCTGCAAAGGGTTGAGAATCAGGAAGATTAGTGTGGGCTTTTCCAATCTGCCCGATGCTCCTGAGTCCTGCTGAAAGTCAGCAGATTTGTGAAGCCATTGGGACACAACCATCCCTGTGTCTGCTGCACAGCAGAGCCTAAACCCGGGGCTGGGACTGTGCAGTTGTAGCCCAGGGGCAGCAGCACTCCTCCCTGTCTCCTGACCCACAGGTAAATCACTACTGGAAGCAGCAGCTTTCTAAATCTGAGCCTCCCAGTTCAGCATCTGATTCTTCCATATCCTCTCCCAACAGATCTTGGATGAGTTCGTTTTGGTTTTTCCACACTTTAGCTCTTCACACAGAAAAGACTTTATTTGCCTTTTCCAGACCGTAAGAAGTTTTCAGCTACGAAGCTGTTCCAGGACCAAGGACCAGAAGGTTTTTATCTTGGCTATGCTATTTGACCTTGAAGTTCATACCCCTGACCAGTAGCCCAGAAGCTCCTTATAGAACATAACTGTTCTTAGAGGTAATGCTGCCATCACTGGCATGCAAATATAGCAAGGAGAAACTCTCTCATTCACCGAGTCCTCCATTTCAAGGCCACTCCATCATGGCAATGAAACAATGAAAAGTGAGATAAAATTGTGGCTTTGTAAGGCTATTTTGGCTGTCTTCTTTTTTTTTTCCCCTCAAAAAACCCTATATGACATCTTTCTGACAACTTAGAGAATAACAGCTGTAATAGTGCCAAAGAAAGAAAGAAACAACAACAAAAAAGGATGAGACAAATTTGCCACCAGAGGAGCATAAAAGTTGGGGGTTTTTCCCCCCTTCCCTATATTAAGGCAAAAGAAAAAAAAAAAAACGGTTCTGGCAAGTAGGCTGAGTTTGTATTAAAGGAAATTGCTCATCATAGTACAAAGAATATTTGAAACCAAATTGCAGATATTTGCATAATAGTTCTTTTACTTTCTTTCTCCCTCTTTCTCTTTTTTTGGTAAAACAAAAAGATGAACAAGACACTAATTGTAGGTTTTTTTTTCCCTCCCGATAAGAAAAGAGCAGATG
This sequence comes from Chaetops frenatus, assembly GCA_013400775.1. Classification (NCBI taxonomy): domain Eukaryota; kingdom Metazoa; phylum Chordata; class Aves; order Passeriformes; family Picathartidae; genus Chaetops; species Chaetops frenatus. The sequence continues at coordinate 797,354 of VZTR01023746.1, read as the reverse complement.
GTCCTCACTGGGGGGAACGACTCCTTCCCTTTCCTTCAATGCATGTGAAGAAATAAACAAATGAATAAATAGGAGCTATTTGATAGAAAAATAGAGGAGCAGATCTGAGAAAGGTTCTAATACAACAAATTAGAAAAGGGATCTGAATTTAACTAGTTTTGCTCACATTCAAATTAATACAGTTTCCACTCACTTAAGTATGGGGATTCCTTGAAACAATTTTAGCCTTTCTTCTGCTGTGACTTGAAAATGTCCCTAAAGGCCAGCAGAATAAATACCTGTAGACAGGTGAATTGTCCAGTTCCCAGAGCACAAAATTACTCTGCCTCATTTTTATCCTTTTACTCCATCTATTTTTCTCCTGCAGATGCATACAGGGATAGCACTTGCTGCCCACTCCCTCTCTGAGTAAAGGTAAGAGGTTCCCTGGGAGCTTGGAGCTGGAGTACTTTATAATCCAGACTGATTAGAACAGAGACAAATTATTATTTTTTTTTTGTCTTCCAAGGGCCCAGACAGAAAGCTTTGAAGCTTGTGTCCATTAGTCTCCAGCTACTCTCCATTGCCAAGCCTATCTGGGTCCAAAGGAAAAACACTTCTGTACAATAATAAAAGCCAGCAGGGCCATTTGTCTCATTCTGATGTTACAAGAAAGCATATGATTTCCCAATAGTTTTGGGCAAGAGTTTCAGGAAAAAAAGTAAAAATGTTTTTATAACATATTATGGACTTCTCCATAATGAATTCAGACACACAACAGAGAGCAAGGAAATCTTCATTATAGATCTAAGCCACTAATGGATACTAATTTAGCACAAATCCTGGCTTCACATAGTTATCCTCATTAGCAAAACTATTGTTATTTTTATTGAACTTACATCTACATAAGAACTAAAATCAAGGCTATGTGTATCCAGCACAGCACAAACACAAAGTAAAAGAGATTGCAATTGTTCTGCTAGGGCCTAATTACACAAAACAGACAAACAACAACAACAGAAACATTATGACTTAGCAGCATTCTAAGAATCTGTTCAGCAAATAAGGAATACAAGTCCCTAGTTTCAAACTTGTTGGGACATGAAAGACCCTAGAGCTGCAATGTTTGTGGCACTTTGACACTCAGCAGCCTGGTTCCTAATATAATTGTCTAAATAATTTTAAGCACGTGAGGCACTAAAATTCACAAACTTGGCTGGTGGCACTGGCATCTTTCAAAACCAGCCACTGCAATTTTCTGGACTTTTTGGTAGCTGTGTGTCTGCAGCTCTTGTCTCTACACTCAACTGGCACAATTATATGAATGAGTTTGAAATTCTAATTTAAAGGGGAAGAAATTGAGGTACCAAAAAGGGTACAACCTTCCATCCAAAGTTACATGGGAAGTCTGGAGCACAAGTGGAAACAGTGCCCCAGATAACTTTACTTTTCTCTTCTGAAAAAATTTACGTCCATCATCTCTCTTCTGCTCCTTCTCAATGTGGTTACACTATGGCTGCATTAAGCTCAACTCCTGTGATTTATTCATACAAGCCTGTATTAAACAGTAACATTAAACAATGACATAAATGTTATTTTAATGGTTCACACCCAGCTGCCTGCCGTGTGCACTAACTAACAAGAGAGCAGCCCAAGGAAGGTTGAGCTTGCAGAGGTCCCAGTGAGGAATCACCAGACCTATGACTGGTTTCTGCCAGCAGAGCTACGTCAAAAGGGCTCGGAGGAGGTGCAACTACAATTTGGAAATCTCATCTAAAACTGTTTCCTAATCTGTCTATACTCTGCAGTCATGTTTGAAATATCTTTAATTTGGCTGCTGTTTCTGAAAAGTAACTCAAAATCCAACTAAAGCACGATTTTTATTTTGGCCTTCCAGGATAGGTAAAAAAAACCCCAGTTCTCAAGACTGTGAGAAGAAAGAGTGCTCTGTGTACACCTACAGCAGATCTTACAAAATGGTATTTAACTTCCCTCTTTCCTACTTTGATATGTTATTGCTAACAATTACAGCTGACATCAGAACATAAATATTAGCCAGCATAGTGGTTCCCAAAGAACAGCCTTTGATACTGGTTTTGTTTCCCAAGCCACGGAGTTTGGAAACCAGCGGTCTCAGCAAGGTGCATGTGCCAGTAGCAGTAAGATAATGCCATACTTTGCCACACTTAGGTCCATGTTGACAATTTATTTCCACCTCGAGTGGGCCAGGGCACAACTGTCTTCAGCTCATGCCCTCACTCATTAGCACACACACAGACACAGGGGGACAGTCACCCACAGGCAGCCACTGTCCCCTCCCAATGCTCCACACACAGCTGCTCCCCTCAGAGCCCGGCCAGGAGAAACGTGCCCCCTGCTCCAGGAAAGTGTCACAGGATCTGCCTCCCCACTCCAGGCAAGCCTAGAGTAAATGTTACTGCTCCTCTTAACCCAGATGAAGATATGCACCTGATAAAGAGTTAAGTAAGCACAAAGTCGGAAAAACCTGATTTCCCGACCTTCTGCTTCTAAATGTTCTTGCCATAAAACGCCCTCAAACAAAGCAAAACAAAGGATGCCAGAAAAGAACAACTCAGCTGTTTTTCCTAATAATTGTCGAGTAAATTAATGCACTTAAAAGCTGACTTCATACTGCACTGTGCATTTTTCTGAAAGCACAGCTGTGCTAACAGGAGAGATACTACACTGAATACAATGCTTTTTCATTAATTTTAGAATTCTTCTAGTGGCTGGGGCAAACACCTGTCTGAAATGCATGTCTGACCTGCTGCAGGGCAGAACCAATTACAGTCCAGCATTTAATATATTTCAGTGCCTTTTGTTTGTCAGCTAGGTCTTACAAATTGTTTAGGTGGTAGCTGACTCAGCCTATGCAGTCTGCAGAACTACTTAAGCCAGGAGACAGCACAAATATACATTCAACAACACACATGCCCACACTGGTGGTATGAGAGTGACACCCATCACTGTATTTCCTCTGTACTGCCTATGCAGGATGTTGCTTTCATGGCTCTCCAGCACTGCTGTACTTCAAGCAATTTTTCAGGAGGCAGCTAAACCTGCTGGCAGCTTGGCAGGGTCATGGTTGTGTCCCCCTCCAGCCTCACCACAGTTGAGTTCAGTTGAGCCTTCCATGATCTGCTGAGTCCTACCCTTCTCAGACATGCTATTTGGTACAAAGAAATCATGTCACACTGATCGTTACTCTCTTCTGGCCCTTCTCAATGGGGCTACATTATTGCTCCATTAAGCTCAGCTCCTGTGATTTACACACCCAAGCCTGGCTTGTGCCAGTATTCCTGAGGAAACAGGTTTCTGTGACTGCACCCTCCTGGGACACACTGGCCAAACCCAGGCTGAGCACAACCTCTCTCTGGAGAAGTGAGACACAGGAGGAAATGAACAGAAATATTAAAAAAAAAATAAAATCTTTCTATACATCCAGGTCTATGCTCCAAGCATAAAGCAAGGTGAATGCTTACAGAAGTACAGGTTCATCAGAGGTTGTTGCATGGAAGTGCAGCAGTGCACATCCAGGTCCAGATCCTGCATTCACACTCACCTGGCCAATTGCTTTTTCTATGGGGAAATGCTGAATTTGGCTGGCCCAGCAGGAAACAACTAGAGGTCCAAAAGCCCTGTCATTAAGGGGGGTTTAATGAGCTGTTAGCCAGAGTTTTGCACTAACCACCATGTCCTTGAAACTCCCTCCATGCTTGTTTTGCTTTACGAAGCCTTGTTAAGGAACCTCTCTGTAACCAGAGAAGGTCACACTATGAGTCCTGTTTGCATGTATTTCCTCTATAATATTGCCTGTATTGTATAGAGCCAGAACAAACTCTTAGCATTAAGGAGGCTACATGTTTTGAAGGGGTGGTTTTGGACTTCATATCTTTTGGTTGTAAGAGATTTGAGCTTTTTTGAGTTGAGTTTTCAATGAGGACCTTAAGCAGAGGTTCACTGGGTAGTCAGTGGAGTCACTGCATACTTAGACCGGAGTACAGGTGTGCTGCACCATTAAATGGTGAGACTAGCTTAGTTGTTGAGAAAGATCTGGAAATCTATCTGCCAGGTGTGCCACTACTCTAGGGTGAAAACTAAGATTTATATAAAAAATAAAATTCCACTTCAGGGACCACACCCTGCAGTTTATTCATGCACAAATGTGATGGAAAAGGCATCAGACAAGTGCCACTGACTTGACTCCTATCAAGCCAGTGCCACCAGGAGAAGCTGGCCCCAGGTCAGTGTCCTGCAGTCTGGTGAGGAGCCAGGCATGGCATGACACTGGAGCACTGTGCTCTTCACTGCCCACCATCAGAGCTGGTCTCTGGCTGCTCTCTCATGCTGAGAGCCTTTTCTGGAGGTGTGATGTGTCTTTAAATGTGCAGCATCTCTCAGAGCAGGCAAACCCTCTGAGACTGCCCTGCCTGTCGCAGCACTTGCACAGCAGAGAGGGTACCAGCCTGAGTGACTCCTCACAGGCACTGCCTGCGTCGTTGACACTGAATTCAAACGCCAGCGATGGCCCCACGCGATTCAAATGCATCAGAGAGATGCCCCACTTTCCTCCAAACACTCAAAACCAGCACTAATCAGGCATGCAAAAGCTCTCCCTCTTGAAGGTCATACTTGCAGACTGCTGGGTCAAACATTCCTGCCCACCTCAGAGAAACACTAGGTCCTCTCACACAGGAATAGACACCTTCATGCACTTACAGAAGCAATTCTGGCTCACTACGTATTTTGGACCAACGTAAAATAAATTAGGAAAAAAAGCAGTACTGTGATCCCCATCCTGCAAACACTGAGGGCATGGACCACTGTGCTGACCCCAACAGGGCTCAGGTGCTGAGAATTAATGCTGAAATGCTTGAAAGTGTAGGAGGTAAATTTTGTAGAACCCCCCACCACATGCTTCTTCCTTCTCCCTGCTTTGTGCCAATTAAGTCTCCCAATCCATGAGAGCCTCAGTTAGCAGAGGAGGAGCTTCAGTTCTAAAGCAACAGGCCAGTAGTGCACAACAAACCAGGTGTAGATTTTCCATCAAACATCTGACCAGGGACAGCTCCCACCAGCATTTCTGTGGATCTTGCCCCAAAAACTGATCATGGTGATGAGAAATCTAGCCCATTTTCGGATTACATTTATGCATAATAGCCAAGGACCTCAGCAACCAGAATTGTTCCCATTGAAAGTTCTCAGGAGAAGTTACAGTGGGCTTCATTCTGGGGATTCCCTCCTGGCAAGATCAGGAGTGGGTGGTTTAAGGGCAAAAATATTGTGTCATTCTGACAAGTGTTTTACTTACAGCCTGTGACACATGTCATTATTTCAGAGCAGTCTGTCCAAAGTGATTTGTTTCTTACTATTTTGATGCAACTGGCAAAAATACTTGAAGTTGTAACCATGTGGTCTAACACAGCCATCATTTCAGCAGTGCTCAAACAGGAGGGTAAGCAGACATTATCACTGGCCAGCCTATATGTATTTCCAGCCTTGGCTGCACATACTTTTCCAAAGGAGGGAGTTATTGCTTTGATTTTTGATTTATGGCAAGGTCTCTAGAATGAGAAAAAAAAAAAAAATCTATCAAGTTCTCATACCTTTTTGAAGAGTTTTCAGGCTTTGCTTTGATATTTTCTGGTATCACTGAAAAGCTTGACTTTATAATCATACACTCAAAGCCCTTTCCTTCTTCAGGATTAATTTAAAGGGATAGCATCAGATTAAAACCTAATTTCATCAAGTGTATAATCAACATTAAGAATTGTTTTAATCAAAGACACATTATGCCTGGTACTTAATTTCTCACAACAGAGAATTCAAATCAGCCTGATCTCCACCTTTCCCTCATCTGTATTCAGCTGCACAAGAGCCTCACACTCAGGACCTGGGTACTGCAAAAGGATGGTATTTGGACATGGAAAGTTTCATCAGACTGTTTGCTTCACTGTTAGATTTTTATTCTCCTGACAAGCCGGCATTAGTGAGCCACAAATTCCTCAAAAGCTGCCTCATGCTCCCTGTGCCACATCAACATTGCCCTGCCTGTGATTTCCTCCTCAGTTTCTACAGACCTGCCTCCTACCTCTTTTCCATACTTTCTTTTACCATCCTGCTGATCTACTCCTCACCTGAAGATAAGATTAAAACCTCTTTTAAAAGACTCTTTAAAAAACCTATGGCCCTTAAAGAGCAACGGGCAGGGTGGGGGACAGCAGGGGAGGGGCTGGGGCTGCCCAGGCCTCATGGTTGGGGTTGCTAACACCAGCTCAGCTCTCAAGTATTTATGCTCATTGGCAATAAATTCAGCTAAATTCCCCCCTAGATTTACACAAGATTTGGGCACCCTACTGTCAGGGTAGTACATCCAGACATATGTAAAAATATAATAATAATAATAATGACTCTTTTTTTCATGTTGATAAAATATTGGCACCTGCAATAACCCCCAAATCGAAAACAACATCTAATCTGCTATGTACGGCCATGCTCAGGTCCTGGCATCTGCCAGGGTGAGTCAAACAGCTCCCAAAACAGACATGTTTCAATGAGTGGTTCCCTGCTACCAATACAAACACCTCACTCAAATCCATAAATGCAACTGTATTTAATACTTTTTATTTGTGCCTGTGTGCATGCTTTCGAAAAGGAAAAATCTCAGTGAATTACAGAAGGCAAGCAGGAAGTTGTAGACAAACACCATTCAAACTTGCAGTACTCCAGGAGGGAATACCGATTTTATAAGTGGTCTAATTTGAAGATGCTACCAAGAGGGTGAAATAATTTATGTCATGATTTCACCCTCCTTTGTGAATGATCACAATATCAAGATCATTAATTATGCTCATAAGATGGCCTGGTATCACAGATCCTGCATTTCCAAAGGACTATCCAACTAATAGGACTCTACAAATCAGAACCCAAACATTTTTTTTCCTAGCATTTCCTACAGCAAACTTTGGCAAGGCCAACTGGGGTGAATCTGCTTTCTAACAGTTCACAGCTGTCTGGGAAAAAAGGTGAAAAGCTCTTTCTAAGTGATACTGCCAGGGAAACTTCAGGCACAGGAAGAACTAATGGTGTCCCCCAGGGATCAGTGCCTGGGCCAGTCCTGTTTAATATCTTCATTGATGACATGGATGAGGGTATTAAATCCTTCATTAGTAAATTTGCAGATGACACTAAGCTGGGAGCGTGTGTCAATCTGTTGGAAGGCAGGAGGGCTCTGCCAAGAGACCTGCAATGGTTGGATGGATGGGCAGAGTCCAATAAGATGAAGTTTAATAAGTCCAAGTGCCAAGTCCTGCATTTTGGCCACAAGAACCCCCTGCAGCGTTATAGGCTGGGTACGGTGTGGCTGAACATGAGCCAGCAGTGTGCTCTGGTGGCCAAGAAGGCCAATGGCATCCTGGCCTGTATCAGGAATGGCGTGGCCAGCAGGACCAAGGAGGTCATTGTTCCCCCGTACTGGGCACTGGTGAGGCCACACCTCGAGTGCTGTGTCCAGTTCTGGGCCCCTCAGTTCGGGAAGGACGTCGAGACGCTTGAGCGCATCCAGAGGAGGCACCGAGGCTGATGAGGGGCTTGGAGCACAAGTCCTTTGACAAATGACTGAGGGAGCTGGGGTTGTTTAGCCTGGAGAAAAGGAGACTCAGAGGTGACCTTATCACCCTCTATAACTCCCTGAAAGGAGGTTGTAGTCAGGTGGGGATCGGTCTTTTCTCTCAGGCAACCACTGACAGGACAAGAGGACACAGCCTTAAGCTGTGCTAGGAGAAGTTTAGGCTGGACATTAGGAAAAAATTCTTCAGAGAAAGAGTGATTGGGCATTGGAATGAAGCTGCCCAGGGAGGTGGTGGAGTCACTGTCCCTGGAGGTGTTTAAAAAATGACTGGACGTGGCACTCAGGGCCATGGTTTAGTTGATCAGGTGGTGTAAGGTCATAGGTTGGACTTGATGATCTCACAGGTCTTTTCCAGCCTAGCTCAGTCTGTGATTCTGGGAACTCTTAGGGGACCTGGAAGCTCAAGGCACTACCACTGAGCTGAAGTTAGTACTAGAGACATATCTACAACAGCTGTGTCATGTCCCATGCAAAGCTTATTTTCAGATCTGAAGCAGGGTCCATTTGCAGCCTGATGACAAAGCAGTAACCACTGTGGAGCCTTTTGTCTGCCAGCACCTATTTTGCATCTTACTGTCAAGATCAGCAGTGAAGAGGCTGCCATTTATGAAAAGGCAGGAAAAAATATCCATAGCTGTTCCACCACAGCCTTTCTAACCAACACAATTATTATTTGGCGTGACTTTTAAAAAGCAGAAGTATGGTAACATATCCTAATATTACATATCCTAACACATAATCCATCTATTCCTTGTTGCATGCCTTCACGTTTTTGTTTCTTTAATAGACCTAACACCACCATGGTGTGATCACCTCACTGGGATCAAAGATGATGCTGCAACTCTGAGGGGCAGCTCAAAACAACATCACTTGTCAGCTGTTTGGTCATTCATACTGGACTTCTGTGCCAGTGAAATGCCAAAGCCCCAGAAAGCTGCAGCACGTCACTAAGAGGAACACCCCTCACTTTTTTGCAGAGAGCTGATCTGCAAGTTTGAGTGGAGCTACAAACATTTAGAAGGTGACACAACATGGTTTAAGGCGTTTTGTGGAGCTCCAGAACACTTTGAGATCTTGCCAAGCAGTTAAATTAACACTGACATCAATAACTTTCTTTTTGATCTGGAGTTTCACTCCCATCTGTGCCCCTCACCTGATGAAGAGATTTGTCACAGAGCAAGCAGACACATCTCCCACCCCTGCTTAAAACTAGGCAAGACACAGCATTCAGATCCTCAGAAACAGCCTCACCCTGGAAAATGGTTCCCTGCTGTCCACAACTTAATCACATGTACAAAGCATTTAACATTCCAATTTGGATTTGACAACGTTCTTGCCTAATGAACACAGTCTGAATTTTGAAACAACAAATCTTCAAAGGAGGAATTCACCAGCGTTCATTCAGAAAATGGTAAAACCAGGTGCTTCAATTACTATCATATTTCAAAAAAAAAAAATCTTCTGGCTGAGGAATTCACTGAAATATATCTCCCATTCAAAAGCTTCAGCAGTAACTCTTTCTTTTCATTTCAGCAAATTAATCAATGTTTTATCAAGAAATATTTGTTCAATATTTTGCCGAGAAAACAATTCCAACAAGGAAACTAATTTTCCCTCCTCAGTCCAAATACCACTTTTTCCAAATGCTTGGTTATTAAAATAGCTTTTCAGAGGGACTTGTGTTTTAAGTGGATGACTCTAGCTATTGAATCAAAACCAACAAGACTTCATTTAAAAAAACCCAAACAATTTGCTTGGCTTCAGAAAACAATAAGCTAAATTCTGCTTCTGTGCATACTAATAATCCCACTGAACTCTTTCAAAGGGCACTGCCCAGCCAGCAAAAGCATCCTTGACACTGGAGAATGTTTCCAAATGAATTCAGCCCTGGGGCTGCCTATCCACCGACATGGTTCAGTCAATCAAAGCCCTGGGAACTGCCCATAGCCAGTCCCTGACCCACATTCCCCTACTTCATTGAGATCTTACATCTCCTTTAGATAAACTGTTCTTTGTACCTCAGGTGTTTCCTACCTTTGCACTGCTCCATGCCTCGGAATTTACCTGTGCAACTTCATCAAGGAGAGCCTTGGAAGCTGCAATTTGTCAGCATACCTCAAAAATCTACATAAACATACTTCCTTAAACATTTCTGTGTCCTTTGGCATGTAAAGCATGAAGATAAAAACAGGCCCTGGCCTATGAGAAACCGATGCAATTCTATTTTGAGCAATGCATATTTGCCTCTGTAATAAAAAGCCTGATATCCTGTATGAAGCAGAAACCTTCAGGTTACACTTGTGATCACCTCACAAGTAACTAAGAGGGAAGAATACCTATCCTCTCTCTCCTGTTGCTAATACACAATTTGCTTTATATATCAAGTGCCATTCAGCATCTTTAAAACACCTGACTTGGGCAAAAGCTAATGGAAACAACATTTTAGACACATTCTCAACGGATAAGTAGAGATACAAAACAGATAAACAGTAGAGAGATAAAACAACTTTGTCTGAAAAAACCTCATTTAGTATTTGCTTGTCTACATAAACATCCTAAGGTAATTTAAAACTCAAAGATAATTAAAAATCAATAAAAAAATTAAGTAATTTGCTTGGAGATTATGGGATCTATGTTGCAATTCAGAGTTCCATCTATAAACTGTTATAGTAATAATCATTCCTCTCCCCTCTATCTGTTGTGTCTATCTTGGCTGAATATCTTTCGGGGCAGGGACAATCTCACCACAATTCCAACAGGTCCAAGAGATGCTGTATTATCACAACAAGAAGCAACACCAAAGCTAGTATGGAAAATACTGCTCTGCAAAATCTCCTAATTTTTGGAGCTACAGCTTCAGCATTGAAGGACCAGGCATTTCAAACCAGCATCTTCTGCTCTGTGCACTGCCAGCCCCAGTGTGACCTCAAATCTATCTGCCAGTTATTGCACTGATAGCTAAAAAGTACTGGCAGAACATTACAAAGACTATCAGCAAGCCAGTCAGGAACCACCTTTCCCTGCCTTACTTCTTCCATTAAACTCTGTGACAAGCAGCAATAGGAATATCTGATTGTCACTTGTAAATAATAGGTAGACTATTAATGAAAACAGACATTAATTATTTTTAGAAATCTGTGACAGTTGCTGATGTATCAGAGGTGTCTGGATCAGTGCTGAGGCACAGAAAACAATTTTTGAGGGATTATTTGCAACAAAGCACTGAGGGAGAAGTACTGCAAACTATGGTATTTGGAGTTAAAATACATTTTGACAGTGATACTTGAAATTCGGCTCCTATAAGCCTGTGTTTCTGTACCCTTACATTCCTATTAAAAATGGTCACAGCACAATCATTTGTATGTATATATGGATTTTTTTTTCCTCTCTACAAAATAAAAAGCCTTGCTCTCCCTTAACTTTAAGTTGACTTGGCACCTCATTAGATTTGCTGTTAACTTCAAACCAATGATGGCTTGTTTGGGATGCATTACAGTTAAGCTTGTGGAACCAGTACCTCTCTTTTATTAACAGGGGTCCCATAAAACCCTGCATTTTTTATCAGTTTGGCAACATTCTGGCATACACAGTGCCCTTTAGGAACTTAAACATTAACATGTGCCTATTTTATATTGCTAATAGGAGCTGGAGGCACCGAGAAAGAATGTAAAGCAACAGGATATTTCTTAACTACAGGTTTTCAGTTTTAGTGATAAGGCAACACTTGTCACCCTGTTGTCAGTGCCAAACTCTGCTTTAAAACTGGATATCTGTGTCAGCTTCTTCTCATAACATATCAAGCATTATCAAAGAAATTTATTTTCTTTAATTTAATAATTTTACCATGTTTTATCACTTTTATTTCTGCACTTTGCATCTGAATGTCAAAAACTCTGTGAGAAGAATCCCAGTATCCCCAGCCACTTTTCTGCTGTTTAAGGAAGACTTTCTCATCTTTGTAATGACAAGCCTATGAGCTACAGCCTTCCACTCCAGCAGGATCTGTGCCTGCAGAAGTACATTTCCTCTCTGCCTTGAATACCACCAACTACAGGTTGTGCAGATGAAGAAAACCTACACCTGCAGGCACTGTCCTCTTGGGAGGAGACCCAAAAATTCATGGCTTTACAGCATCCAAGTGAAATTTTTATTGAAGTCTGTAAGATAACTCCCCTAAAAGCCCACATCCAGGTACAAGCACATAAGTGCAGGGAAGATTAGAAGCTGGAGGAGAGCATTCTGACCCAGGCCCTGATCTAACCCATGGCAAAGGCTGGGAGCGTACAGCACAGTGCCAAGAACCAGCCCCCCATGGTACTGAGTGCAACAGAAAACTCATCATGGAGATACAAATCCCAGGAGCTCCCGATTAAGTCCCCTAATTCAATGATTGTGTACCACTTATGATACTCATAACACCACTTCTCTACTTCTTTTCTTTTTTTAAATATTCCCATCCTTTGCCCGTTCAATTCCTAAACACTTTTTCAAAAGACCTCTCTCCTACTGTGTCCTGACAAAACAGTGGCAACTCTGGGATCCTGACCTTCAGAACAATTACATATACAGCCAAGCAAATAACTCACTTCATGTTTCAGTAACCAAGCCAAAAGTACATGCCAAGGAGACAAGTATCAATCCTGTTACTGAGGTACCTTATTCATCGAAATAGAGAGTGTAATATGAGATCTCAGTTCAAAACATTTCCTTTATACAATTTACAGCCCAAAGTCATTCTTGAATTTGATTAGACTCTTTAATACTTTCAATTAATCCACAGCTATATTACCCTGTGAATAAATGAACACTCCCACCTGATCTTCTTTCCATGCACAGATTTACCCAACCTTATGCAGGGTTTCCACATCACAAAGCCTCGCAAACCTGAAATAAGTAGTTCTGCAATTGCCATAACAAAAAGCATCTGTATGTACTTCCTGACTCATTTAGGAGTAGCTTGTAATGTCAGTTCCTCACTAAAGCACGGGATTCCTCCTTAAACCTGTGCCAGACTTCTTGGGAGGATGACTCTAGAGGTGAGGTCCTGGTCCTGCTGAATTCACTGGCAATTCACAGCTCCCATGGATTTCAGTAGGGCTCAGACTTCCCCCATCAGCAGTAGTAGGCAAAGTCACCTTCCCTCACTGCATTTTCCAGTCAGAGTGTTATGGCAGCAGAATTGTTTCCAGGCAGCCTGGCTTGTCTGTCTGTGCTTGTACCTCATCCTTTCTGTGTATGTACTTTCACCACACAGCCATGTGCTCCTGCATATGGAAAATTAACCCCCACTCCTGCACATACACACACATCTTATCCTCACACACTATGGAGGGGAAAATTACTGAACCACACATTTAAAGAAAAATTATTGCTTAAGATGGAAATAACAGAAACGTAGCCTGGAAACAGTTAATCTTCAGATGACTAAAAGCAGTTAACCTTCAGCAGAGATCAGATTTCCAGCTTCTGCAGAGGCTGAGCACTCTCGGGGCCTGTGCAGCCTATGCAGCATTCTCAAGGACAGCCTGATTTCTGGCACCTCTGGACAAGTTGGAAATTGTAATTGCAATCACAGTGAGCTTCTGTGCCTGGGACTGATGGGCAGACAGTTCCCCCTGCTAAGTGTCCCTGCTCACACTTGGAGTGTGCACGGGGGGAAGGAGGGGGAGGCTGCAAAAAGGGAGGTCTACAATCACAGGAGTCAGGTCAGCCCTTGCCCCACACCTCCCACAATTTGACATGATGGAATGAAAACCTGTTTGGACTGCAGCTGGAGCACTGAGCCAGGCAGTGCTTACAGACCCAGCTGGAAAGGAGGGTGTGTAGGGAAATGTCAGCAAAGGAGGATAAGGAAAAATGAGGATAAGGAAAAATGTCTCACTGCTGCCATAAAGGATTTCATTTGATCCTAAACCTGCCCTTTCAACTGAGGTTCAGGATTAACTCTGTTGTACTTCCCAAGCAGCCTGGCAGTCAGTGGAATGACTGTGGAGTGTCTGGATCCAACTACTGTTAGTAGCAATGCCTTTTCAGACTTCCAGAAACATCTACATGGTCTGTTGAAGACCTGGGTCAAACACTCAGCTGGGAAGGAGCATGATGTGTACAAGGAATTAAAAATATTAGAAAATATTTCTCCAGTCACCCACATAGTCACATAAGGCAGGATCTTAAAAGGAGACTGAGTGCAAATGCACCTGTGTCAGCTGAGAAATTGCATATCACAGAGTGTGTGTCCATAGCCTCAAGGGCTCCGTGAATGCCACCATGGGCCAAACAACAAACCAAAAAGCTTTGGCCTGGAACCTTCCTGTGTCTAAAGCCAATAGCAGAAAACAAGAAAAGGTAAGTCTTCTTTCACCTTCTTCACCTGAGTAGCAAGCTGTATCTCCAGTGTACTTCCCATCTAGACATACTTGAGGAAACAAAGAAAGCATCTAGGCCTATCTATATCTCTGTGGGGTTTCGGCTGAACAGAAGAAAGAATTCTCTAGTCAGCTACATTTCTTTTTTTGTCTTCAATTCTCTGAACTGAAGATAAGTTTGATATTGATATCCTCAAGCTGAGGGCTTGTCTTTACTGTAAGACAGACTTACAATTTAGAAAAAACTGTTTCTGCAGCACATCTTAGTGATTTATTCATTTAGTTCATTAGGCCAGACATAAATAAAAGATGTGGGTGTCAGTCCCCTACATGCAGCTTTAATTTGCTTGCTACATGTCTGGTGGAGGTCACTGCCACTTACCACCTCTGCACTTGGTGTGACAAATGTCCTCCCACACTCCAAGTGCTGCCACTGCAGACAGCAGCAACCGCAGCGAGCACTGACCAAGCCAGGAAGCCCCTAGATCTTAATTATAAACCCATAAAAGAAACCAACTGCCTCTGAAGCTCTCTTACCAGGAAACAAATGAGAATGGGAAATTTATTTCCAACCATAAATCCCAAAGCCTTCAGTCTAATTTTTCCCAAGTTAACTTTCTCACCTAGCTAAGCAGTGCTGCCTTCTATTATTAGCTTCTGGCCCAATATCAGCTGACCACCATCAGTCAAACTGTCTTCATCTCAATGAGCTTAGGGACTCCCAAGGAACTCTGTGTATGCTGACTTGTGCTTGCAGCCTCTAATTATATTCTAACAGATAATGGAGCATTTAAACTCAGAAAGGATAGATTAAAACTTGTAAGTGGATCAAAATCCTGGTCACAACCACAGCTCATAGGATTACTTCCTGGAAACATCAAGCTTACAGGAAAGACCCTCATCAACTGTCTGCTTCCCCATGACAAGCTTTTTAAGTACATCTTTTCAGCCTCAAAGGCTGTTTGCTGTGCTCTTCAACTGCAGCATGTCTTTAGAATTTTTTACATTGTCAGCTGAGTATCTGGGCTGACGTTAAACCATCTGACCAGGCCAATAGCTACTTGACTTATCAGACAATCATAACAGTCAAATAAATTGAGGCTGAGGAGGTGAAATTGTTTTCCCAAGAGAAATTTTAAGTCCCTGTTCTACTATCAAGTAGCCTCCTAGCTGCACATTTGCCTTTTTTCCTCACAAGTTTCTCTTCCCTCCATAAAACTCAGGACCATCAAGTATGCTGTTACCAGCCTCAGGGTGAGGAGCAGGACAGAGCTCTCTGCTGATGCCCCTGTGTCCTGCTGGTGACTCCCTCACAGACATCCTTGCAGGCAGAGCAGTAACAAGAGCACTCTGAATTCAAACTCCAGCCCATTTTAGGGTACAAAAGAGTGTGACCAGCCAGAGCAGAAACTATGCCCTGCAACTTAAGCACATAACCATGCTGAGGGGGAAATCCTTTAGGCTCTGTAATTATCCCAGACACAATATATACCCAGAAGTATGTGGGGAAATAGGGTAAACCTACATTTTACAAAACAGTAACAGCAAGCTGTGTGTGCTGAAAATAAATCCACAGAAGGCCTCCTGTGCAGTCTGGCTCTGGTTACTTTGCAGATTCCAGCTTGTATTGCTGTAGCAGACACAGATCTACTGCAGTGATAAGAACTAGGGACGAACCCAGGGAGCAAAGGGAAAGGGCTAGCTGGGAATGGGTGGAGAAAGCCTGGAAAACAGACTCTGCTGCGGCTCCCTGAAGAAAAATCTCAGAAAAGGGCTGTGCTTTTGGATGATGGCCAATTCACCATCCCCTGATGGGAGGTGCTTGGCCAGAGCAGGCAGGGTTGACACCAGGCATTACATCATTATAGTCATTACTGCTCCATTAGCAGGGCTTCAGGCTGCTGAAGTGACAGCCCAGGAGCCAAACTGTTGTTCTTTACTCCTTCAACATAACGTTTAGCAGAATTTCAGGAGCTCACAGAGCACTTCTGGGCTCACATTCTGCCAACATTAGTAGTTTTAATCAGATCTATGGGCAGTGCCACTAACATCTACACCAGCCATTTCTGTGGATACTGAAGTGTCCCAAGTACTCCCTCTGCACACAAACTGCTGTTTATCAAAGGCTTTCCATTTTCCAGAGCCTTTCTAAAAGGAATCCTCACTTTTACTTACAAGTACAAGGACATTCCCAATCCAGCAAGAAGTAATTGCTGACAAAAGCACACCTGTTCTTGACAAGGACAAAAAATGAAAGCCGAGGATGTGACTCATATAATGACACCTTCCCACTAACCTCCTCTTCCCAGTCACTACCAACATTGTCAGACCCTTATTTAAGAAAGAATTAACCCCACCGTGTTCACAGTGGCATTTAGCCACCTATATACCTTTAAAAATCTGATACAATTGCTTTTAACCAACCACCAATACCCATGACATTCTTTTTACTGAAGTACAACTGATGCATTTTGCTTTCAAATGTACATTTGAATTCTCCTCATAAAATGAGATCAGCAAACAGTATCCAATTTTATCAGGATAGCTATACTGACTGAAGTCTTGAAGTGAGAATGAGTAAAGCATTTTTTTACTCTAACTTACATTTCAGTGAAAGATGCTTAGATTATCTTCTTATAATTAAAATTTTTGGCTTAAATTTTTTAGTTGTTTAAAATTATGTCTTTTTTGGGACAGGGAGGAGTAGTCACATTAAAACCATCAATCATGCTTAGGTCATTCTCTTTGAAAATGTATTGTTTCAGGAACTAAACAACTGTTTTAGGAGGTAAGGATGGCAACAACCTCTGTAAAATTGGATGAGCAATTATTTCACAAGAATGAAATTTAATCACCTTCATCAATGCAGTACAGAAAAGGATTACAGATCACTGCACATATATCAAAAGCAGCATTGATAGAAAACATACTATTTCTACTTATTGCCACTGTATTAATTAATGATGAATTATAATTCTTTTTTATTATGATCAAAAACAATCTAAGGGTTATTTTGAACCTCAAGAACTAAAAACAACTTTAACTTTTCTCTCATCTTGCTACCACTGGGTCAGAGACTCACAAGAAACTTAATTTAAAGAGAAACCTTCCCTAGTGTAACTGTACAGTCAAAAATCTCCAGAGTTCCTAAAAGCCCCTTTATTTCTGAGTCATTTATCAGCTGTTCTGATGCAAACACTGGGGGGAAGTACAGTCCAGTGAACTAAAGTGATCGAAGCTGAGCTATGAAACCTCAGACAAGCAACTTTGCCTTTTGCCAAGGACCTTGTGTTTTCTTTGCTTAATCAGTATCAGAGGAGGAGATATTACTACTATTTCTCTATCAGATCAGGGGTCAGATCCTGAGCTGGTGCAAATTGCTCAGTTCCACTGACTTTCATCCAGTGGTAACAATTCCCTCACCTTTAGGCTGGAATCTGTACCACTGACTGACCACTGACATCCAGCTCACTGGATCCCACCTCTCCTCTTTGGGCAGCTCTACTATTAGCAATACTCTTCATCCATTAAGCAAAAATATCTAATACTTGTTATCCCATTAGTGCAATTAATTCCTTTTAAACAGTGCCAGAACTGCCTTTTTATTTATTATTTGTGCAAAATGATTACTGAATTCGATAGAACCACAGAATGACAGAATCATGAAGGTTGGAAACGATCTAACCAACATAAATGTGCAGTGCTCTGTAAAGAGCACAGGAAATCCCTTCCTCTACACAGCCACACAGCCTTCCTTCAACTCCCTAAGAACTCACACATGAAACAGCTGTCTGGAACACATAAGTCCATAACTGCACATTTCTGTTCACTTCTAGGTGAAAGAATAGACTATATAATGGGAGCACCTTCTCCTTGTGGCTTACAGTCTCATTAATGCTAACAAATTAGGCCTATACACTGAACAGATCTGCAAGACTTAGAAGTCCCGTGTAATTTTCAAGTTCAGAAGAGGGACTTACAAAAAGAGTGCAAATTTCTATGACTCGTCAAAAAATTGTCACTGAATAAGATACAGAGATTCATGGTGTCAGAAAGCCTTGATCTTGACACAGAGCTGAAAACTGAGTGCAAAGCCTCTGTGATCATAGAACATTCATGGAAGTTACCAACTTGACCTCTTATCCATGGTACTTCAGACTAGTAAAGCAAAAGGGCTTTTAAATCCAGCATATTTTAATTTTCCCCCTCTCTCTGTTATGCTTTGCTGCTGCTGCCAGCTCCCAGACTCTTGGAACACCGAGGTGGGGGAGAACTGAGCTGAATTTCTGTTCCTGTGAGTTCTGCACTAGTACAGACCTGCATGCATGCTAAGATGCTCTCCTGGAAAGCCTCTCTCTTCCATGGCTTTTCTGCTACAGAAAGATACAGTATCTGGCCCACGAGACAGAGGAGTTTCAGTCTTATACTGACAGAAAAACAATTTATTAGAAAACTCCAAGTATCTTGGGGCACACGCAGTGGAAAACCCATCCCTGCCAGGTGCTGTGTACAAGCCTCCTTCTGCTATTTAAATACAAGGAAAGAAAACTGGCAGGAATTTGTCTTTACAACCTCTATAGGCTACAGAAAGACACCACCCCTGCCAAAATCCAAAGACACTGCTCATGTCTTACTTACATCCATGAACTCCACATTGGCTTTCGGACCAGTGGTCTCATTAAGGATCTTAATGGCCACAGGAATCTTTACTGTTTCTCCCTCAGGGACCCAGATTCCCTACAAAGAGAAGAAAAGGTGACAGAAGACTAATAAGACAACAATCAGAAACACTTGATTCAGAGTTACAGTTCTTTTAGACACACTCTGTCATGTTATGCAGATCAGTTATGAGACTCAGAACTGAGAATACACCAAGTTACAAAATAATAAAAATCAAAAAAAAATACTTCTTACATCAAAAGTAAACTCTGATGCAAAATTAAACATTTTTTATCAGTGAACATCCTTTATTTTCTTGTTCACAACAGGGTTTCTGAAGACCGATGGCAGCATGGCCATGATGCACTTTTTCCAGTGACTCAGACAAAATTCTGATACTGATTTGGATATAATTAAACAAAAATCTGGATTTTCTGTCTGGATTCTGATGCTCAAATTTGAAGCTATCAGTAAACTCTCAAAACTGATTATCACCAGATCATAACATCATGCAGGGGAACAGAACACCCCGAGAATCAAAAGCTTAGGTGGTTAAAAAGAAAATTTAAAATTAAAATTCACAAACTGTGTGCGTCTTGGGCTACTTTTCCATCATTCTTGACTATTGCTGTGTTCTTGTCAACCTCACGGCATCCATGCCTATCACTTTATTATCATCTAAGTGTATTCAAACTCTTTATTCACAAATCTGTTCCCATGATTGTAGGTATAGTGACCTGGTCTGTGCTTCCTTCCTTTCCTCCCATCTTTGAGGACAGATGCTGGTGCTCTGACCGACCACCTTGATCTGACAGGTTTGGGTTGCTCCCAAAGGGCCAGGGAATTGGTTTGACTTGCCCACTAAACCCTAATTCATGCCTCTGAGATCTGGACATGACCAACAGATCTTAAAAAATAATACTTCTTTAACAGAAGCACTTTTTCCATTGTGGGTTCCACTCTCATACCCCAGTTTTTAAAGGGTGCCTGGACATAACTCATCTTTTCTATTTAAATGGAAGAAACAAGAAGTGTTACAGTTTCGGTGATGGTATCGTTTCACTAGGTATTATTGATGTTACAAGACCCACGTGACTATTTGTGAAATGAAAGACGTTTATCCAGCTTTCCAAAAGTGTCCTGCTCTTATGTAAGAACAGAAGGGCAAACCTTGGTGCTGCACTTTGCCAGCAAGATAGTCCTGCACAAAAAAATGACTGGGGCTGACAGGTCTTTGCTCACCAAAAAATACTATTTGCATGCCACCATTTGATCCTGAAGATGTGCTCCTTGCACCCAATTCCAGCATTCTTTCTCTCCCCAGGCTCAGGAACCCTCCCGTGGGACAGGCTGCTTTGCTACGACGCAGAACTGGACTGCTCCAGGGTTAGAAGAGGGGACTGGCAGCTGCCTGGGGAAGACTCTCACCTTGTACACGGTTCCAAAGGCTCCGGAGCCGAGGACCTTGACCCGTTTCAGCTCGGTTTCCTTCAGGATGCGGAGCTGTGCCTGGTTGGGCGCCGTGCCACTCGGAGTCAGCGGCTCCACGAGCTGCCGAGGGAAAGCCAACAGCCTCAAACACCGCTGAGCGTGAGCACCCGTCATGAGTTTGTACTGACAGCAACCAACCCAAGTAAGTACTGGAACTAAACAGCAACGGGGATCTACTGACCGCTGCCCTGCCAGCTCCTGGAGAGGTTTTTCAGCTTCAAAAGCAAACGAGCAACACCATGAAACCAAGAGAGTCCTCGCTCAAACGCGCAATAATTTCCACCAGAAACTGCGCGACGGAATTATGAACTGGAAATTGAATTGGTGTCAGAGTAACACATCCAAGGACTTCTGATAATGGAGGCAGTATAAATACTTTATACATGACAGAAATATAGCATTTATTATCAGTGTACCACATCCTATTTTTGCCCATTTTAGTGTCTTTTAAGTTGGCCATATTTCTTTTTAATGGCCTGGACTGAATGGCTCATCACATTCTTGTTCTGTTTTGAGGAAGGGACAATTTTTCTGAACTTCTGTTTTACCACACAGGAGGATAGCTTTAGGGAGAAAACACCTTAGAGCAGACAACTAATTTGTAACAGCCACTAATTTACTGCAATTAAACAATTTGCTCAAGATGTTCCCAGAAACTTTGTAAATGAGCCACAATGGCACATTCAGTTAAAAATACTCTTAGATCTCATACCATCTCTGCCAGAAAAACAATGCTTCTTTAAAAATAAATTTAAAATACATGTAGAGGACAATACTCAATACAATGCATGAAAAACATTCTGTTCCTTTACAGGATGCAGAAAATAATTCAAGGCTCCTCCTACTCAAATTGGTTTGAAACCTCTGCAGCATTTCAAAGGTGCCTGTTTACAAGGCTAAATGCACCATGCTCTGCAGTTTGAGAACTACTTCTATGGCTGTTTTAGCACCATGAACTACTTAATTACTTGACCAGACTAATTAGTTTTGTTCAGGTAAAAATACCAGTATCTGTCAATTGACGGATAAGAAAACATAAAAAACCCAAGCAGCAACAGGTTGGGTTATCACAGAAAAAATCTGAAAGCTTCACTTATTTGGAGTGACTTCTCTTTCCTCCTTCCCAGTTTAGATGTCCAGTGTTTACACCATGAAAGAAAGATTTACTGTAAAAGAAGATTAGGCACACTGGCAGGACACTTCTGTATTTTCAGTTTGTGAAGGATGAAAAGAGGTTCTGTGCCACAGTCCACCAACGCAGGAATGGCAGGGAGAGGTGGAGATGTGCTGTGGGGGTCTAAAACCAAGATTGTAGAGTTTTATGGAGAATGGTCTACAGAAAGAGTTAGTCCTGTTACAGCCTCCAGATAGAAAGAGAGACTTCAACTAAAGCTAATTTTGTATGTAAGCTTTGTGTGTTTATTTTGGGATGCTCCTGATTTAATCTTCAGTTTCTCAGCCAGGACAGCAGCTTCCCCACATGTTCAGTAGGAGGTCCTGGTCCCTCAGGACTATTGCCAGCCACAGCTTTTATCTGACCAAATGAAAAATGAAATCTGGACTTCAAAGCCAATGCAATGAGAACCACCTGCTTAAAATGATTTATGCTTAAGTATCGGCTGATAGAATAGAAAGATTTATTCACCTAAAGGCACTGAGTATTGTTAAGCTTTCCATACAGCTGAACAGTATTTAACAAGCAACACAAATTCTAGCCAAACATGAAGATACTTGTGCAAACACACTGGGGACGGAATAAATCATTTACTCCCAGGCTCTACAGCAGAGATGAGTGGGAGCAGAACCCTTGGAACAGAAGAGAAAACAGCACTGTTAATAATGCCTTACCAAAGAGCCACTGGCTAACAGCATTTCCAGGCTTTATTATCTTACAAAGGGGCACCCTAATTTAAAATTTAATAATTTGCAAAGTGTCTCAAGTGTAGGACTGAGGAGATGGCAGTAATCACCTTTGCAGTAGCTGAGAGATATGCATTTAATGTTATATTTAAATATACTTCCTAGATTGGCCCCTTCACTAATGACACTTCAAAGAGCAGGATGGAGCTGTCACAGCACTCTGCTATAGCTCTGCTACATGACTTTGCCAGTAGAACTGTGAACTTCAATTGGTTAAGCTCTGTGAAGTATCTCAGATTATTAAAATACATTATTATCACTGATCATTACTACAGGCTTTGACAAAATCTGGACAACAAAGGCGCTATAGGCACCAGGAACCACAGTAGGTTACTGTTGCATTTAAGCATGAAGTTTGTACCAGAGCTTGCTGCAGGAACTTACTTCAGCCTTAAAAGTCAACCTAAATATGGCCAGAATGAAGCCCTGTAATGTTTAAGCATGAGAGCTGCTAAATGTACTGATGAAGTTCAGTGGAGAGCAGGATGGGAGCTCAGAAATCTAATGGGATATGCCTTCCAGTATTCACGGAGAACTTTTCTAGTCTTCATCTTGAAACAGCTTCATTCTTTCCACCAGTTTAGTCTGCACAAGCAAGCAAAAGGATTTCTACAGGCCTCTCTGGTGATTAAAGACCTGAACATCTCATCTGATATAACAGCAGAACAGCCCTGCATGTCCCTCCAAGCAGCCTGTGAGAAGCAGCCCAGGCTCACCTCAGTCTCCAGGAACCTTCGCAGTGCTCTCTTCTTCTTGATGCTTTTGCGCCGAACGTACACAGCAAACGTCAGGCCCATGATGACGATGATGAAGAGGCCACCAATAACTCCCGCAGCAATCAGGGGGGTTCTAGCAATCAGAATCAGAGACTTTACTCTCACAGCTAGGGTAAGAGACCAAACAATGCTTGGCTACATAAAACACAGTCACATGGAAAGCTCATTAACTCCCTTAGGACCAGAATTCCAGCCTAAATGGGAACTCAGGGCAAGCACACTGACACACGGTAGGAATTTGCTTGTTTTTAATCATTATACCAATTCTATTTTTGTTTATGAACCCCCGTGCATATGTGAGGAGTCGTGTGGACAAGGAAACACAACATGCACTTTGATGGCAAATGCAAATCTGCAATGGCAAAATGAGGACACAGGTATCTGCAGCTTCCTGCAAGAGCTCTGCCTATGCTGACTTAGGCTCCATTCACATGATCTCACGGGCTTGTGCACTTAGGGGAAAACAAGCCAATGAAAAATTCCCAGACTACCAACACAATGTGCCTTTCTGAGTATGGAGGAAGTGAGAGGGAATTTCACAGGCAAGATCTGGACATCACCTACATGGGCAATGGAGAAATCAGGTTCCTTCCAAGGAAAAACTCAAAATGCTACCTTAAATTAGGCATCTTTGCAGCACTCCAACTTACCAACATGAACACAACTCAGAGCATTTAACATCCTCCCAACAATGGCTGGACAGTTGCTGAAAAGATGGGTAAAAATACAGCATGACAACTGCAGAGTATAGATGGTGCTGAAACCACTGCCAGGAAATAGATTAACTGTTGTCAAGATTGTGGAAATGTCACTGCTGTGCTCTAAAAGCCTCCCTCAGTTACATCTGAATGATGATGAAAGGTACATTAAAGCCTATTAATGAAAATGTACCACACAGCTACTGAAAATTGTAAAGAGTCTCCCTCAGAAAAACTAAATTGTTTTATCCAACCCTTTATTCTTCTTTTTACAACCTTTCCCGAAGCAGTGCCATTTCACCTGGTTTGGTGCATGAAGGTGTGTCTGCACTACCTCTGAGAAAGCCTCACATTCCCACATCCTGTATTTAACCACCAGTACCATGTTTTCCCAGGGTAAACACAAAGGCCTATTGCAGGTCACAGACCTTATGATGGAAACTCCAGGCTTGCAAATAAAGGAAGAGGAATG
Organism: Chaetops frenatus; assembly: GCA_013400775.1. Taxonomy (NCBI): domain Eukaryota; kingdom Metazoa; phylum Chordata; class Aves; order Passeriformes; family Picathartidae; genus Chaetops; species Chaetops frenatus. Next base: position 773,343 of record VZTR01023746.1, on the reverse strand, counting down.
TTGTCTGGCTGGGAAATGGGTTGTGGTGTTTGGGGAACACGAGTCCAGTACCCCCTCCTTGAGGGAGTCCAGCCTTAAAACACATTGCCCTTTCTAACCCCAGTGGTTACTCTGTAATTTTGAGTGCAAAGCTTAAAGAATCTGGCATATCCACACCAAAAAATGCTACCTTTTGTTTACAAGTCTTTCTACATTGCTGATGTAAGAAACTCTTTAATAGGCAGTTATGAAAAATACCAAAAGCTTTCTATGGAGCTTCTACTGGCTAATGCTCTTGAGCAGAGGAATTTTTTAAGTTAATTTCTAAGCTGTATGAACAGTCATATAATTTTTAACAAACACCATCAAATCACAGACTGACTATAGACAGGCAGGAGAACTCTCAGCTTTAAAGTGCATATTAATAACTAGCATAACAGTTGTCAAAGTAACTAACTGGAGTTTTATAGTACTGTGCACTCTAAAAGTAGTCCAAATAATATTTACATGATAGACTATAATAAAGAAATGGTTCTAAAGGGGACATAATAAGTAATGAAGAAAATAAAATGAAGTCTGCAGCTCTTCTATTGTTAAAGGGTACAAGGGAGGTTCAAAATGGATCTTTATGATTCATCATGTGAACCCTCACAGACTTTGAAAGAACGTCCTCATTTTTACTAGGTATTTGAAAAAAAGGAAATAATTTTCAATGACTTCACCAAACAAGCATTTTAGCTGCTAATGTGAAATATGCCATATTATACCTTAATTTTCAGGAGGTACCACCTAAACATACTATCAAGCAAGCTTAAAAAGAAAGTGTGAAAGGGGCAGTACAATGTGCCATAAAAGAATGTACTGAAATGCTAAACAAATCAGTGAAATACAGAAAAAGCTGTATTTTCCACTCAAATAGTGGTCAGTTGCTTTGTTTCCCAAATCCACTACCCTTGCATCAAATCCTGTCAGTCCCAAACATCCCAGTCTTGGATGTGTTCACATACCCAGCAACTTCTCCTCTTTCTGCTGCTGAGCTAAGCCCCAAAGTCAACAACCCTGTGGTTTATTTGCTCCAGGACTAGATGCCAAGTCTCTGCAGCCACAGCTTCCTGCTAGCACTTCACCCCTGCTTTCAACCACACGTGGATTATTTCCTAAACCCAGTTTTCAGGGTGCCACCCTATCACTGGGGTTATTTTCACTTGTGTTTGTTGGGTTGACTTTGCTTTTTCTCTCTGTTCTGCTATAGCATCAGTTCTCCTGCCTCAGTTCTCTGCTTATTTTCATGCTTGCAGAGCCTTACCTTTAATACCCCAATGAATTTCATTAAGCCGCTTGCCTTTCTGCTGGGCCATCACTGGGGCTGTTCAACAAGGCAAGCACTGACTCCCCTTTGGTTTTTTTTTGATCCAATTCTTTTTTGCATATGCACCTAACAAAGTGTTTGGCTTCACAGGCAGCTGGACACACGAATTTCCTTTTCTCTAGTGGCATTAAGGGCTTAATCCACTTACTTTTGTTACATTACTGTTCCACAGCCACCTCCATGACTGCAACTCCTGACATTTGCCCCCCTCAGACTACTGCCCACTTAAAACTAATTCCATGAGCAACGCTGCTGAAAAGACAAAAAATCAAAAGCCCCCAGCATGTTAAAGTAATTTTTGAAAGCATGGAGTACTGAAAAGGCTCTGAAAAGCTAAAGTCAAGCAAGGAGAGTTAGTTCCATGCCAGTCCAGCCTGTCCAGCATAATCAATGGACGGCCAAAAGTCAATCCTAGCTCACATTTCTTACAGCTCCACCACTAACCCACCAACAGGAAAGTCCTGATACAGGCACTGCTTTCCTTTACACACTGGAAATCTACTCCAGAGGATGGAAACAATCTCTGCTAGGTGTTTCTGGATTTTCATGCTCATCAAAACAGGCTTAGCAGTCCAAGAAACATGGCCCTGAATCACAGTTCAACCCCATATAATTAATTCGCTATCCCACATCCCTCCCTCAACTGAGGACAGAATACCCAATTAATAAGTGGAAAAGGTGTCAGCTGGGGAGGCTGTGGGAGGAAAAAAATCCCAGAACATGAAAATCCTGCCTCTTAAACTAGAAACTGTGTATCTTTGGCTAAAAGTTGAAAGAAAGAGTCCAGTATTCCCTTAGGAGAAATGAATAATATATATGTATTTCTTTTTAAATGTGTACTGTGTTTTCATATTTAGAAACACGTAACACCCACCCACTCCCCAAACACCAAAACTGACTCTGAGTTCAAAGTTAGTATTCCAAGATGTACAAGGATGCTCAGCAGCAGAGCTCATACCATTCCATCTACTCCAGAAGATCAGGACATCTGCAATTCCCACAGAGCCCTGAGAGCAGGTATTAAAGCCTAATTACTGATTTAGACCAGTACACAGTTGGTCTCACACTCTTGACTGGAGAGCGCAGCAGAAAGGGGAGAGGAAATCGAGTTGTGGCCCATGGAGTAAAGCTGACAAACACCACCTGTTTCTCCATCCTTGGCACTGGCCCACCTGGTATGAGATGTAAAGAAACTGAGCTTTGAAGCCAAGCTGTTAGAAGGCTGCAAGCTCCTGTATCAACCTTCCCCTCCTTGGAGTTTCTATCCATACATCCAAACAGGATTAATTACAACCTTGAGTGTTTGCTAAGCAGTTCCTTCTTGTAAATCCTTGTTATCAAGGCATGCTTTTTTCCTGATGAATGCTTCCCACATTCTGCATTCCTCATCCCTTCCATCAGGGGGGGTTCAGCCAACTTTGAAGCTGCCCTTTCAAAGATCTGATGGATTCTGCTAATCCTGGAATGACAGTCTTAGTATTTAAAACATACAAGATAAACAACCAGGATGGGAAGCAAATCTGTGGATGTTTCACCAACCTCTCTCTGCTGTGCAAAGTTCGACAGCCACAACTTCCAGAGTGCCTGGTGTTCACGAAATGCTGCTCCCCAGGGCTGGCAAGGATTCATCTAATGGCATTGTCATCAAGATTGCTTTGCTTTATATTCTTTTTCAAGAACAAGGCACCCTTCCCCCTCTCTCCTCCTAATCTAAGTGTGTTTGAATACTGATAAATGACCCTATTTATGTGAAGATTAGGAGTTTTTATCATGAGTAAACAGAAATTTTAATTCACAGCTAATCTCACTGTCGCACAATTACTACCAATTCCACATTTAATCCAGAGATGGGCAAACTGTCAACTAGCAACAAATTTTCAACATCAAAAATTACCTCAGGGTTGCAGTCTGTGTCTGGGTCCACTCAGCAGTTAAAACATCACTGAAGAGCAGACAAAGCTTTCACTTTGGCCAAGGCTCATGTGGATAAACAGCTACCTGTTCACAAAACTGCTTTTTCTTTACCTACACTGGTTCTTAGATCAATGCCTATAGAGGTATGTTCTACTCACATCTCTTTTTAAAGAATGTAGGAGTCCCCATTTCACTCAGCAAAGTAAATGAGGATAAAGAAAAAAACATTAAATATATCTTTGAAAATTATTACAGCCTAACATTCTACACATTAATATGTATTGATTAAAAATCTATGGCATTTTTATTACCACACATAGTGCACGATGGATTTATTTAAAACTGGTTTTAAATCTGAATGGCCTAATGTAGAACTACCACTCTGTTATATTTTCACTATAAATTACTAAGAACTCTCAATTTTAACTCCGTGCTAATACATCTGACTAGGAATAACTATTTAAATCTCTCTGGGATTACAGCATCAATATCAAGTTTTTTCATGGACTTCTCCTCTAAAACTGGAAAGTCACAATAAAATCTCTTGCACCCCTGCTGTTTTTAGACTGAGATTTTTGTTTTCTGACTCAACTTAAAAAATGAATGCTATTGTTAAGAGCTTGTACAGCAACTCTGTTTTGAGGCTTGTGCTTTAAATAAAGAGATTAACATTTTTTTTTTAAATATGCCAAGTCAGGCCCCAAGTAATGTAGATTGATTTATCTGTGACACAAAGCCAGTTGAACCCACTAGACTGGACTCACAGGTGAAGCCAGTTCAACAAGTAAAAGAGCAATCTCCTTTATAAACTTGTCATATTTCCCATTTTCTTTGGAAATAGTAATATTTTGCTTTAAATAAAGGAAACTAGAGCTGTAATGACCATGGATTGGGATGGACTGCTCTGAAACCAGAACTATCAGCATTAGTTTAAGGTGTTTCTCTCTGTATAAAGAATTCCCATTAGAAGCAATCAACCCAGCCTGCTTCTCTGCAACCAGTGACAGCCAGCTGGCTCATCATGCCTGTGCACATGAAATTATTCAGCTAGAAAACACACTTTTCTCCAACAGAAACATGGCCTGCTTTGTTGGCACAGTTTGCTGTTCATTCCCTGTTAGGTCCAGGAGCACCATGGAGCAGCACAACCCATGGCAGGGCCTGTGGCATCGCTTGAGAAGCGCATGGTAGAGCTCACATGAAATCTGTAGGCACCAAAACATCCAGTGGGAGCTGGGTCACATGGACAACACACATTGTAGCTCAAAACTACAACAGTTTGCACTGAAATAGTTTTTCATAAGTACAAAGAATGAAGGAATGTTCAGGAGTATGTTAAATAACTGTCAGGAGAAAAGCTGAGTATTGTGCTCTTCCTTCTCGTATTTTTTTTTTTTTTTTAAACAGTTTTTGAATTCCAGTGGTGGAAAGTGCTAGTAATTCACTCCAGTTCCAGTTAAGTGTTTGCTGAAACTGAGCAATTCAACATAAGAAATATCCAAACACACACATGACTGTGCCTGTAGACTGCACAGGTGGGTGGCCTACCCCTAAGGAGCTGCAGGAAGGTTTCTCTACCTCATGTCCTTCATTTTTACTTTATTTCCCAAATCATCCTCTTCGGAAAATGCATTGACTTCTCTTTTTATACCTGCCTGCTCTTTTTTATTGCTAGTCTTTCCTGAAAGTAATCATTCAGAAGATTTAATGAGCACAGAGCAGATATTTTGCTTAAGTGGTTGAGAACACTGGACTCCTTCCTGTGCCATCTTTGAGTCATTTGGGACAGCAAGCATTTGCTTTCTCAAGCTCCATGAGTATTTCACAGTAGAGAGTCTTCAAGGACTGTATTTGGGGACCAGGTCTGACATTCTGAACCAGATTCTGTCCTCTAAAGTCTTTAAGACTTTCTGTTTCTCCTTTATGAAGAAAAAAATTCTGTACATTGAAGAGAGCCCCAACCTCTGCCCAAGCACCTCTCCATGGGGAATAAGCCCCTGCACATAAGGGAACAGTCAGACTAAGGTTCAGCACTGGGCAGTGGCAGAAGAGAAAAACCAAACATCAAAACTGAAAGAGGGGAAATTTAGATTATTTATACGGAAGAAATTTTTCCCTATGAGGATGGAGAGGCCCTGGCATAGGCTGCCCAGAGGAGCTGTGGCTGCCCCACCCCTGGAAGTGTCCAAGACAAGGCTGGATGGAGCTTGGAGTAACCTGGGATAGTGGAAGGTGTCCCTGTCCATGGTGGGGGTGGAATGAGGTGATCTTTCAGGTCCCTTCCAACCCAAACCAATCTCTGATTCTATGATAACAAAATGGGACATGATAAACAGATGAGAACAGAACTATCACACCGTGTTGCTGATCTTCATGTTTCTTGTCATATCCAATCATTTGTTCTGTAGTAAGAGCTTACATGGGTTTCAGCTGAGGTTTTTTAACAAGTAGTGGCATTAAAGCATCTTTTGGACCTATGTTTGAGATGAGAGTGCATGGAGGATTTGTAGCAGGATGTGTTTGGAAATATGCATCCATATCTCATTCATGTATTACATACATTCATGGACACCTACAGTCAAAAATGTTTCCTTCAAAGCCTAAATCAAAATGGTCACACTTCATTCTGCAGTGGCATGTTCATATGAATACAGCATTTGAGACATTTATTAGAACACTAGTAGTGGCCATGATGCTGTTAACTTCAACACAGATTTTAGCTACTCATCACTTAAATTCTAAATATGCAGCATTTATCTTCTGGATAAAGAACCATAGCAGGGAATAAATACAGCCAATGCTCATAAATATAGAGGAAAAATTGAAGGCAGATAAAGAGCAGGGTATAAGGAATTTCTTTTAGTATGCCTGATGCTACTTTTGGATTTATCACTATTATTTTACTGTTGTAGCATACTGTCTGAACATCCAACACAAATTATATCAATCATTGGAAAATCCCATTTGCTTATTGGGGGAAAAGCTCATATAAAACTGATATCGTGTTCCTGACACAGGTTTATACAGGATCACCTTTTATATGACACTATACCCCAAAAATTCTTCTTCAGTCATCTCCCAGTCATTTTTATGTTACCAAATGAAGTAGAGAGAAACTCCGGAGTATCTTGCAATTCCTCTTAATACTTAATCCCATTGCCAGCATTTCCCCAAAGGCCATTCTAAGAAGGAAAGTTCAGCACAGAAGCTCCAAACTCACCCACTGTCACTGCTCTCCTCCATACCCACAGCCAGCCAAAGGAACCTCGTGCACCCCAGCGGCTGCAAAGGAGCCGAGGGAACCCAGCCTTTGTGAGCATCACCCTGCTCCCAGCTCTGCTGACCATGGGGTTGTGGCTGTGGACACAGCAACCTCCCACCACCTCCACAGTCACAGATGCCACTGGACTGGAAAAGCAACTCATGGCCATGGTGAGGGCACTGCTAGGAGCAACCCAGACTCTCCAACTGCTCTTTTATTAGGATTACTCTGGAGTACTTTATAGCCCACATCGAGGAAAATGAGAACTTAGTAAAACAGCTCTTCCTTCTCCCAAATTTCTGTATGATGGAACATTCCAGAAATTACCGCCTTATCTATGCAGCTTCTAAATGTTAAAGAAACTAATCTTCCAAAAGCTGCTGAAATCCCAGAAGAGCACAGGCCAAGCATTTGGGGAAGCACTGATCCAGCTTAAAAATCTCTTTTCCCTCTTTCAGTCACAACCCCCTTCCTTTCCCTATTCCACCAAATCCCAAAACCTAAGTACCAGTACTCTGCAAGGTAGTGGATCCTGCTGACTTTTTCTGCCTTTTAGGTCTCACAGCGTCTGAAGCTCATTAGGGATCAAGAAAATAAAAATTTAAAAATAAAAAATAAAAACCCAAACAAACAACAAACAACAAAACCAAAAACAACAGCAACAAAACAAACCAAAAAATCCCCCAAACAAACAAACAAACAAACAAAATCCAAAAAAAACCCCCACAAAAACAAGGAGAGAGAAGGCTTCAATACCATTTTTTCCCCCTGCCTCTGTCATGAGGGAGAGAGGGATTACTTCTCATTCCACTTCAAAAATATATGTATTGGAAGTATTTAAGTAATCAGCAGCTCAAAAAGGCTGATGAAACTTTGAGAGAGTATATACAAACACACTGATACAGCTGTAGGTTTTGGCTTGTTTTCTTAGTGATACTCTTCTTCTCACTGGACGTTTCCTGGAAACTGCTCCCCTATTTTAAAAATCCATTGATTAAAAGTTGACTCGAACATCCCAAAGTTTAGGATTTGCAGCTCTGATCCACTGGTTGATCCAGGAACTGAAAGCAGAGAGAATTCACCCAGAGCTGAAGTGAGACAGCACTGAAGCCTGCATCCAAGTTATTCACATGCAGAGGACATCACTGCCACGAGGGAGGAAAAAGCATATCTATGGGAGATGGGGCAGTTTTAAAGCAAGGATATTATCTCTTCAATCTGTTCTTTGTCTATTATCCCTACTGTGATTGACACTATGCATATTAACAACTAGTGGTCCATTTTAATGCAGGAATACTTTTTACCTGTTTTTCCCTTCATCCGTCCATTAGGGGCAGAGAAAGATGTGATTTACTTCTGTAATTTGCACTTTTTTTAAAGGAAGGCTATTCACTCAAGCAGAGCAAAGCCCGTGGATACAGACACCACTGGCATGAACTGAAAATTTCCCCATGGCTGATTCAAGCCTGCTGGGAACTTAGAGGAGATGGGTTTGGCCACTGCCATGCTGCTGAACTGCCCCTCTGGAATTAGACATCTTCCCTCCAGTCCACCATGCCACTGCATGTCACTTTGCTGCTCACCAGCCAACCTACAGGATCTGCATGCCCGGGTCCATGTTCCCAGCATTATTTTCTGATCAATTTGCAGACTGAACATACTGTATCACCAAAAGCAGGGATTGCACTATCTTGTCTCCTCTTCAACATGACCTACACTGACATCAGGCCTACAGATTCTAACCTTGCAGGATTCAATTTGAGCAAAAGAAATGGCAACAAATAAAACTACATCCTCTATCCTTTTGCTTCCTTCTACTTTTCCACTGTCACCACTTCTTTTCACTCATGTTATGGTGCTTTACAGCTTCTATGCCTTCTAAGACATATCTGTACTACCTAATCTCAGTGACATATCTAAACATCATTGGATTTATGACAAGTAGAGAACTATGAGTTAAAATGGAACAGTGAGTACAATAAGGACATGTAACAAGAATCCAAATGAAAATTTTCAGAGGTGTCCAACACCGGTGTGATTGCTTTGAAATCCCGTGTTTCCAAAGGACACACTATGTCACAGGCAGAATAGTGGGAGTCCAAGAAAAATTGTTTGAGGAAAAAGTTCCCACTTTCATTTAAAAGGTTGACTGCATTTCTGAGAATTTTCCTTTAGACATTACTAGATAAACTTTGTATCATTGACAAATCTGGGATTACATCATTACTGGACCATGTTTAACCAAAGCTTGGCCCTTGTCCTGATGATGAGGTTGTTCTCAGATTTCTGCATAAATGCCACAAATCTCTATTATGAGAGACTACCAGCTCTGCTGAGAAATGTACCACAACAGGCAAATACAGAGTTACCTCCTCACAACCCTCTGCCAAAGAAAAGCTCAATCAGAACTAGCCAGCACCTGCTCTACATTATCCCATAATATTTCCTTGCCTGTTTTACCATTTGCTCAATCTCAGATATCTACAGAAATTATTTTCTACATTATCTTCTATTGATGAAACTGCCAATCTGTCTGTAAAAGATCTTGTTCAACAGCAAGTGAAGTTGGTGCCATTAAAAATTTACATCAGATTGAAAAAAAAAAAAAGCATGAAGCTTTTTGACAAAAGTACACATAAGATCTGAATGAATTTCTCATTTCTCCTAGCAAAGGACAGCCTGAAAACTCAGAATTTTACCTGACATAACTTCTAATGAGCAAGCATGTGTGAACAGAACAGAAATCTTGAGTAAAGTCATGTGGAACTCTAACTCGGTGCTTCACCCACAGCTGACAGGAGTCAAAATCCAGGATTCAGCAGCTGGATTTGCTTGTTTGTGCCCAACTCAGTACCCTGGATCAAAATTCAAAGGACATTCCAGCTTAGATCACGAGCCAAGAGCTGATCACAGCTGGAAACTATTGCCACAGACATTGAGATGTCCTGTCACAGGGCAGGAGGAGTCACACCACCCTCTGCCTCCAAGCTTGGCACAAACTCATCTCACTTGCAAGAAAAATTCCCAGTGTTGATTCCACAAGTCTAGTGCTGGAGAAGAGAACATTACCACAGAAAATCATTCCAGGGATTAATAACCTTCATTAGAAATGCACTGGTATTTTGCTGCTTTGAATGTCTCTCAGATTTCACCCATTTTATACTTCACAGACACCCAACTCTCCTTTTCAGTCTTAAGTTAAGGATGACTTAGTGCCATCCTTAACCAAACTTTGTCTCCTTACCTGTGTACTTCTAGAGGAGAATCTAACTCTACACCTTCACTTTCAGCCAAAATAAGCTTTAGCTGTTTGAGTTCCTAAACTTCACTTCAAGGCACAAGGTACTATTCCCAATGGCTCTTCTCTAAAGCTTCTCTTACACACATTCCTGAGAAAACAGTCTCTCTGAAGGTACAGGGTCTACATTCTTGTTCAACTCCATCCAGTACCACTGTTATGAGGGAGAAAAGAGGCAAAATACCTCTACTTTACAGAAAGGAGATGCAAAGGAAGCTGAACTAACAAAGAGAAGGCATGGCATGGGAAATGAGTTTAGTATTAGCCCCCCTTTTCCACTAGTAATTGAATTTAGTTATTTGAAACTACTGTATTTGAAACTACTACCCAAAGGTACAGATAATTTATATGACATTTTCCCACCTTGTTACTTTAAAGCGTGGAAAAAAATTATAGTAAGATTAAGTAATTTGGTCTGATGGCTTGATTTCCTAATGCTCTCTTTCTGCATGATTGCTGGTATTTGTGGTAATGGTTCCACCTTTGGTAAATGCTCAGGTACGACTCCCCACACATAGCACCAAAGTTAGGAGCTTTTTAATTCCTTGAAACCTACAGCTTGTTGTCTTAGGTTGCAATGCAAGATGTAACAAAAGTCATTATTCTATTCCCATCTGTTAAAACCAGGTGGGGCAGGGTTCTTTATCTCTCCCACACCCATCCTTCCCTCCAGGGAGATCTCTTCTCTTCATGGGCCACTGAGTCTCACTGCAGGACTGATCAAATTCCATCATTCCATTGGGAGATGCTGCACTCAGCGGGGAGGAGCCCAGCATCCCTACCTGGATGGAATGGGAGACTGAGAAAACCACAGGCAGCCTTTCCCACTGCATTCCCAGAGGAAGAGCCAACCCTTCCACGCTGCCACTGGAGCTTCAGAGGAAAACTCCACCCTTCTGCAGGATCCCTGCTCCACCAAACCCACCCCTGTCCCTGCAGGAGGGCTGCAGCCACCATCTCCTGGCCCTGCTCCCCACACCCTGACTGCCAGGCTGCCAGCCTGGATTCTGACTCTGTCAGTGCTTTGTCCTACTGCATTTTATTTTAATTTTCCTATTAAAAGAACTGTTATTCCTATTCTCGTATCTTTGCCTGAGAGGCCCTTAATTTCAAATTTATAATAATTTGGAGGGAGGGTGTTTACATTTTCCACTTCAAGGGAGGATCATGCCTTCCTTAGCAGACACCTGTCTTTTTCAAACCAAGAGACTTGTTTAATTAGTTTAACTTGTTTACCATTGTGTTTGCTACACACTAGTAAAGTATCAAATTGAACACTGATATTTCCATTCCTGTAAAATCAAATGAAAAGGACTGACAGACAACTACACTGTCATCATTAACAAGTTATCTGCTAGTTTTGATTCAATGCTGGAAAAGCTGTTGCAATTTAACTGAGCAGAAAACATACATTTTAGTGTGTAAAACAGACAAAAAAAGGTAACGTCAACGTGCAAATTCTCAACTGCATTACATGTTCTACACTCCATCATTCCAGAAAAGTGGTGTTAAACAGGCAATGAAAAGCAAATGGGGGAGGATGTGCTGCTCTAAAGAACCCCAGCCAAGAGCTTCCCATTTCATGCAGGAATTGCAGCTCCTTCGCACCTGAGTAAGGTCACAAGGAGTAAGCTAGATTGGACAGAATTAAGTATGGGATGGGCTCTCAATTCAAATACATTTGTCATGTAAATTTTTCTAACTGAGAGAGAGTGACAAATCCTACATTGCAAAGGCAGATTGGAAGTAAGACCACAAGCTTTAGTTCTGATTTATTATATATTAAATATTAATGAATTATTAAGAAACCATTCACTGAAGTTTAAACAAACCTACATCTTCCATATTTCTAAAGCTCTACAAATGTATATTTAATAATAGATAATTAATTTATAACAGCATTAAATCTAAATTAAATCCTTATTTCCAGCCATGAGAGAAACCCATTGGGGAGTGGTGAGATATATCCTGTTGCTTTATAATAAGGTCACTTCTCCATGGCGCAATTTTATTTCTGCACTGCATATTACTTGTGTAGTCAAATCAATACAGACAAAACACAAGGGTGATGAGAAACAAAAGCAATGACCTCTGCAATGGCACAGTGTGTTGTTTTCGATTCTAACAAACCATTTATTAATTTGCATTTCCTATTGCTTCTTTTCTTCCAGCAGTGATCTATCACATTTGGCCTTTATCACTCATCATTTTTTCTGCTCATTGTTTCAGTAAAGATAAATAAGTCCGTTTTCCAAACAAAGAATTTTCCTATCAAAAATGAGCACAGCTGCTGAGAAACTTGGGTCAATGAGTATCAACAGTACCAAGATCCTGCAAGAGTTTATGGCTCACATTCTACTCCTTGTATAGCAAACTTCTAGAAACATCAGATTTCTGACCTTACTCTATCCTATGCTCTCTCAACAGGATCCTCAGACTACTGGAGCCACAGAGTGGATTTTAAACAGCACTGTGTGATAATTGCTTCCAGTTTTTTCACTCTACCGACCTTAATAGTTTATTTCTCTCTAGAGCAGCATAGGTCCTTCCATACTATGAGTCCATACCAGCCAACCCTGCTGAGTAAAACAGATGAAGCCCAAACCCTCACTGATCACAGACATGAACATGGTACAGAACAGAAGCTTTAACACAATGAGCAATTTATTAACTGTGGTCAGACCTCAGACTGAAAGAGGGGAAAGTTAGACCAGATATGAGGAAGAAATTCTTGCCTGTGAGGGTGGGGAGGCCCTGGCACAGGTCACCCAGAGAAGCTTGGCTGCCCCATCCCTGGAAGAGTTCAAGGCCAGACTGGATGGGGCTTGGAGCAATCTGGGACAGTGGAAGGTGTCCCTGCCCATGGCAGTGGGGTTGGAACTCTATGAGCTTTAAGGTACTTCCCAACCCAAACTATTCTAGGATTCTATCTATGTAAAAGGAAAGAAGGAGTACTTACCTACACCCTTTCAACAAGAAGGCCAGTCTTAAAATGTGGAAGTGGTAAAAAAAATGGAGGAGCTCACAAGATCACTGCAGTGACTTTCATTCATGTCACAGGGGTACTCCAAATGTACTCCTCCTAAAGCTCCAGGCAGGGAAATGTCGTGGCAAGAATTAAAGTACCCTTAGCAAAGGTCTGGCTTCAGAACCAGTTCAGCAGAGGCAAGTTCTCCCACAGAACTGGGATTTCTCTATCAATCTCTTTCATGAACCTGAAAGGAGATTGTAGTCAGGTGGGGGTCGGTCTCTTCTCTCAGGCAACCAGAAACAGGACACGGGGACTTGGGGGAGGCTTAGGTTGGGCATTAGGAGGTTCTTCACAGAAAGGGTGAATGGGCTGCCCAGTGAGGTGGTGGAGTTGCCACCCCTGGAAGTGTTAAAGAAAAGACTGGATGTGTCACTCAGTGCCATGGTCTCGTTGACAAGGTGGTGTTAGGTCACAGGATGGACTTGATGATCTCAAACATCTTTTCCTATCTAGTTGATTCTGTGATTCTGTGAATTCTTCTGTTTGATGCTGTGTAAGCTCTATGCAACCCACTGAGGCAGGATCTGAAACTGTCTGTTTTTCTAGTCTGGATTCTTACAAAATAAACCTGTTTCTTCAACTGCTTTGTTCTGACACAGCTTCAGAAAGCTCCCTATTAAGAGTCTCTTGAGAGTAGCATCTTTTACCAACCAAGTAACATAGCTTAGCTGGTACTCACAGACCTTATTTTCCCTCTTATTTTATACAGAGATCCTCTGTCCCTCCAGAACAACTGTAATTATTCTATAAAAATAGAGAGCATATGGAGTGCTTTCCTCCAAGCAACGGAGCTGAGCACTGTGAAAGCCATGAACATAAGCAGTTTATTAGAGGTGGTTTCCCTTCCCCACCAACTACTGAGAGCTGCTGTGAAATTCTATTGAAGTCATACTGTGACGGGGTACAAAACAGCTATGAAAAGATTTGCCTGCATTACACAGGGTTTATTGTTAATTAGCTCTTGTACAGATAAGCAGTAGATAAACCCAGCTTTTTTTTTTTTTTTTTTTTTTTTTNTTTTTTTTTTTTTTTTTTTTTTTGAGGAAGTGATGATTTGTTGATAGGATGTCCTTTTTTGATACAGAGCTAGCAATAGAATTTTAATTTCAGTTAACATCTACACAGCATTCTATTTAAGCACTCGACAATAGTGGGCCTGGCTAATTAGTTTCTGTTAGTTAAAAGGGAAACGTAAATGAAATTTTCTTGGGGCATAAACAGAGACACCAGCTTACTCAGACCAGGAACATCAGTGCTGGTGCTGGTTCTTTCCTATCACATCCACCACTGATCACATCCTTAGATATACCATAACACCAGAAAACAGAAACTTCACTCCTCCTTTGATGATCTCTTCTCTCCTAGTATTAAGGTGAATGAAGCCTAGGAAGGATAAACCAATTAAAATTCATACTTTAGGTAAAAACTTTGTCCAGAGTCTCCCTCCAATAACTGGGCTAGCTGAACTTTTCTGGTGAACTTGAAAGGAACCAGCCTTTCCTGACTGTCTAGAGTATTTTCTGAATGAAGAGCAGAGCATTATTTTTACAGTTTTTGAATTATCCTTTTAGACAACAGTTATCCCAATCTTGGGAGCAGACATGCTCATCTTTCTGCTGATCATTTCAGAATATGCTGGAATGTGCTATTGTGTGCTATTCCAACCACAAAAAACACCGACTGCAGCAGCCAGAAGGTAGCAGAAGGAGGAGTGGCATTGTAATAAGAGGCAGGAAAGGAGGATGGAAAACTCCTTTGGGCATCCTGGGGAATTCCAGCCTTCTGCTTTCCATCTTTGCTTTGGCAGTTTCTAGGGAAGGCTGGTATGGAAGGTGGAACAAAAAGCAAAGCCCTACAGGAATGATCCATACAGCTGCATGAGATGTTCTTTTGGACAGAACTCTATTGAACCTAAAAGTTAAAAAAAAAAACCAAAACCAAATCCTGCAGAAAGGAATGCATTTCCAAAAGTAAGTTTGTTTTCCCACAAACTTGAAGGGACAAAAGATAAGCAGAAAAACTGAAGTTTCACCAGTCATTTGGAAAACAAGTCATGCAATGAACATCTGATTCATCTTTATTAAACATGACAGAAAGAATTCCTTTGCTATTCTACCAGACTCTTACAAAAGCCCTCAAGTCAATGGATCATGGCATAAACAATTTGCAAACTAAAAAACTGGAAAGAAAAGCAACACTGCTATGAAAATGGAAATAGGAGAAGATGAGGAATATCTTGCTGTTTGGGTTAAAGCCTTGCTCTCACTTTCAGATGCCTGAGCAGCTGAAAACCCTATTCCCTTCAACTCACTAATAATTCACATCAATGGCAAAAACTCAAGTCAATGGGTAAGGGTCAGACTGATTATTAATTAATTTAAGATTTATAAGTCTTAGGAGGGTGCACAATTGTTAAAGGGACACAAAGAAGGTTCTATCTAAAGTTAAACACATCCACTTTGGACTTACAATCCTACTGTAACAAAAAGTGTCACTTTGCCAGTGCAGTTTTGCCCATTTTTTGCCCAAACAGAATAAACCATTTTCACAATTAAGAAAAAAACCCAAAAAAACCAAAAAAACAAAAAAATAAACAAACAAAAAAACCCCCACACAAAACCAAAACCAAAAAACCAACCCCCCCCAAGAAAAAAACAACAAACCCACAAAAACAAACAAAACCCCCCCACAAAAACAAAAACAAACAAAACACCCACACACACAANAAAAAGCACAATTTCACAAAGTTAATATAGAGGTATGAAATTTCCTTCTTCGACTTGAAAGTGAAAGAATACATACTGACATTTAAACACAGTGCAATAATTTTCCTAAAATAAAATTCAGCACGGCTGAAACAAAAAAAAATATCCATCAGATGCGAAGGAAACAGACAACATTTGAGGGCCTTGCCCCTCTGACTCAGTGAGGCAGGAACAAAACAGCTGAACAGAGTAAAACAATCCCTCTTATTTTCTGTAGTTTGGCCCTTAAACTTAAGGAAATAATAATAATACATTTTCTGTATTTGTGCTTTGAGTAAAGCTGATGAAATTGGGACGTTTAAAACTGGGGCAGCTCTGTTTGGATGAGTCCATCTGAAAATGAGGCCCCACAGAATTATCTCAAACTGGATATCCCAGATCAGAAAGATTAAAACAAAACATTGATATACTTAAAAATTCATCTTCTGTTGCTTATTCATTGGTTAATGAACTAAGTCAGAACTGATATTGACTTAATAAACAAATGTACCATTTGATAACATTTTTAGTACACAGTCTTTCAAGTCCAAATATGTTCTCCCTCATAAGCTAGAAATAGGAATATTCACATTACGTACACAATTAGGAAGGAAAGGCAACCTTAAAACGTCTTGAAAAAGACAAGAAAAAAAACTCAAATTGAAATCCTTAATGAGGTGGGTTTGATTGAAATTATGCATTTTTCACCTGGTCTTAGCTCAGGAGAGTAATCCCAAAGCCTAGAAGCCATACTAACCAGTTTGAATTCAAAAATGAACAAACTCAATGACAATGTGGGGCTTTTGTGAAAAAGAACACAGAGTAAAGCCTACATTAATTTGTTTCAATTGTCATTACTGAAAGTTAAAATTGCTGCAAGGTTACAATTTTTCTTTTAAATGGAAAATTAAAAGAATCAAATGACAGTGTTATGTGAATTAAGGAACAAATCTGGTTTTGCTAAAGCATTCACTTTTTCAAGAGAAGGTTGATGGAAGAAAGAGGTTCATTTGCTTTTAAATTTTGTCTCAAACAAAAACCAAAACAATAAAGGGAAAACAAGTGAATTCCAATTTTACCAGAATTTCCACCCTCTAATAAAATTTAACCTGGAAACACGTATGTCTACAGGAAATTTCAGAATTTAACCCTTATTGATTTAAACAAAAAAAAAAACCAAAAACAACTTTAAAAAGGGGCATTTTCCAATCAGCCGAAATGAGCAGAATATTCCAACGGAAGAAGCAATCTTGGGCGTGGAGAGGCAGCTCCCACTGCAGAAGAAGCTGTGCCCCTCCCGTAAGGTGGGTCTGCGTTCAAACTGGATAGCACGAGGCTCCTGAGGCGGGCAGGGCGAGCCCCCGGGCACGGAGGATGGGGTGGGGATGTTACCTAGCGTGCTGTGGCAGAGTGGACTGCCGTGTCCATGGATAGAAAATGCAGTCATGACTAGCGGGGCCTCTACACCTGCAGGCAATTACAGAACAAACCACGTCACTGCCACAGCCCAGGACATGCACACGCATGCACCCTTGTCCACACGCCAGGCATGGAGACACACAGGCAGCCAGCACCCAGCCAGTACCTATCCATCAGCCCAATGCAGTCCTCCAGGTGGGGCCCTATGCACCTGCAGCACATCCAAAGCGGAAACAGGGAGAGAAAGAGAGACATCTGTTATTTACATGCCCAGCAAGCAGGAATCCCCTTCGTGTTCTTAATTCCGGCTCTTCTTCGCTCCCTAAGAGAGACCTATGTCACCAAAAAATTATAGCTTGTCACAAGAGGAACAATAATAGCAACAGCACCGGGCCATATCTTGGCTCAAACAACACTTAAGGCAGGTTTCACCTGCGTACGTGGGAGTCCTGAAAACAGAGCTGCTTTTCCTGCATGTTTTTATGAGTCACCAAACCAGTGATTACTGCACAAAAGCTGTTAATTTACAAGTTGAGACTTCAGAACTTGCTTTTCTTTCTGTAATTGATGCAATTGTTCATTCTGTTCTAAGCCCCCAGCCAGGGCAACTGCAGAAATATTTTGGAAGCTGACTATACTTTTTTAACAGGGAAGCTCAAGGATCAACTTCCAGCAACAAAAACCACAGCAAAATGGTGTCTGCTGGTACAGACAATTTTATTCTGCTTCCCTTAGATGCTGCCAAAAGTTCTCCACCTGCACAATCAGCAGGTGCTCACCAAAGGCATTGGAAATACAAGGAATCACTAAATGCAGCACTATTAAAACACATCCATGGAAAAGAGTTTACAGAACATGGGCATGTGTGGATTTCCCTTGCCCCCATGAAGGGCAGGACTGGTCTCCTGGTCCCCTGCATTCAAACAGCAAGCCAAATATACATTTACACATCAGTCAGGGTTCTCAGAGACCTAAAGTTGAGCTTTTAGGGGTTAAAACAACCTGACTCCCTCCAGTGCTGCATGCCCAGCTAGGCACTTTCACCATAGGGAGTATCCAGCCCTCAGCATTTAAGGAAACCAAACCATTTATTTCAACTCTTTAACAAGATCTCAGAGCCATTTTATTAACAGACCCTTTGGCTGCACATCTACTAAAGGCAGGAGAGGTGATCTGACACATCAGTAGACTGCAGCTTACTTGTGTTGAGGCATTTTAAATTTAAGGTGTGATCCCCAACTCTTTCAAAGTTTGCTGCTTTTCAGATTGGCTTTGATGGAAGGATATGCATGTCAAAAAATCTGAGAGTTCAAACAAGCTCCCACGAGATCTTCTTTCTGCTTCACCATCACTTGCCACTCATCATCTTTTGCTGCATTTAAGTTGGTATCACTCTGCCATTATAAAATGAAGTCAGTGAATTCAATTTCCTCATACCTGCTCCTCAGGGACAACAGACCAAGTAAACCTTACCCTGTGTTTGTTTACTTGAATTTCTATTTTTATATGAGACACTTACTCTGACATGCAAACACAAACTGGAAGGATTTCCTCAATGGTAGCTTCTTCCAGTATATGTGCAGACATAAAAAGATGCATTAAATATTCAGATAATGCATAAACATAAGAGGTTGATTTAAACACAGTTCAAGAACTAAACAGAGTTGGAATTTCAGCTGTCCTGGGCATCAGGACTTCAGAATTCAGGACTGTTTGAATTCTAACTCATCTCAAACACATCCAATGTTTCTTCCTTTCAGGGCATTCTCAGCAATTCGGAAAAAACAAGCTCAGCAATGAAGGAGGCTGAAAAATTACTCAGATTGTCCATTTCCTACCATGCCAAGAAAAGCTGAGCTCAGACTCTTGCTGTAAATAAAAAGAAGGGCATCTTCAAATTAGAGGTCTGAGGGCCTGCTGCTAGTTTAGAGACCTGGCAGACTGACATCAAGAGCCTGTTGTCTGAGTCTCTTCACCTGCACACTTGGAGAACAGGACTGAATCCAAGCATGTACTGTTTGGACCTCACCCAGTGCAATTATCATTGACTTTTATTTCAAATTGTAATCTTCTTCAGTGGACTTGGCTTCCCCGAAGTGAAAACTCTGTCCAGGTGCAATTCCATTACTCCTCGTTGAGCAGTTTCCAGTTTCCTCCCTGAGTGGCTGTCCTGGTTATATGCAGGGAAGTACAACACTGTGTGAGTCATGGCAATATTTATTAACAGGGTATTTTGTACCACCAAGTCATCAGGTATTTTTCCCTGGGAAGGAACTCCCTTCATTTCAGGCTTTTTGACCCACATAAGCCTGACAGAATCATACGTCACACTGGTAACCCCATTTGCACCCAGTGTTCCTTCTGCTTGGAGTCTGGATGGTATTTTCTTTTCCAAGTTGGCTCTGTAAAATGAACTGGTTAATTGAGACATGCCAATTTATTAATGATATATTCAGTACCTTACAAAAGTTCAATGCAGCTTATCCAGAAAATCACACTTGGAGCTCATCCTAGCTTTACAGATAATCATCCTCTGAAAGGAAATGTGGGGTTTTGAAAATTGCAGTAACAACGGGTTTTTTTCCAGAAACAATCCAGAAATATTGTCTTTCATCAACTTTCTTTAAGATTGAAAGGTGGGGTCTTAACTGCACAGGTATGGGGTAGCAAAGCCATTGCTTGTCAGATGAATTCTCGAGAATCTTGGTCACTGGAAACAAACAAAACTGATTTTAACACAGCATAAGTGGATTATCTCTGGGCAGGAGCAAACTTTTGTTGTGGTAGTCACCCAATTATTGTTATGGATAAAGCCAGACAATTCTACCCAAGGGCTACTGAGCTAACAGGTGAGAGGAACTCATGGTGACAGGAACAAAGTTGAACTTTGTTCAAGCAGGAGGTAGGAGGAAATTTTGCAAAACAAGAGTGACTCTTACTCAGAGTTTGTTTGCAATATTCTTTCATCTGGAATTCAAACTGTCTTCCTAAAAATACACCTAAGCTTTGGAGGCAGCACAGTAATTCTGCTCTCAAATCCCTTCAGGGCCACACACTCTTGCTGGAGCTCCCGTGACTTCTCTGGTTGTGGCTTAGAAGGAAAAGAGCATTTTGGTGAGGAGCAATGCACTCCCTTGAAAAAGCTGTGTGGCAAAACACATTTGTATGATATGGGGAGGTTCCAGTGAGATCTTGTGTCCTGCCCAGCAAGAAAGCAGGCTGTCATTTGCTATTGTATAATTAGTATTTTATTCCTGTGGAAGTGTTCAGTTTTGGCTAGCTCTACAAGAAGAGGTGCCAAATGCTTTCCATCTCTCCTGAATTAAGTAGGATAGCTGTCCCACGTGCCTCAGATCTGCTCCAAACTGGCTTCAAGTGGCTGATACTTGTGATGGGGATGCAAGGGCAGGAGCACTGCTGTTGCACCCAAGGAAGTCACCGTTTGACAGTTCTTCTGGTCAATGCAAGATCATTAACAGGGCTGGATAATTACACACCTATTAAGAGAAACAGTCATTACACTTCAATAAAGGAGAAGAATGGTGCTATCGACCTCACTCTGCAAATGCCAAGATGGAGTTTGTGGCAAAACACAGGAAACAGAGGTGGGACAGATCCTTCCTTGGTGACAACTGGTGGGGATGACTGGAAACATCTGGTGAGAATTAATAACCTATTTTATCAAGCAGCCTGACTCATAGAGAGCAGCACTGCAGGAGTGAGGTAATACCATAGGGGGAGCAGTTCAACCCTTTTTGATGGGTATCCCAGGTGCATTGAGAGGGCACTGGTTTTATTCCAGCACTTGATCTGGCAGCCAGGAGAACAGATGTGCAGGATGAAGCAGAATTACGTTTTCTCTCTACCTTTCAGTCATGAGCCAAATAGCAGCATGTGTTCTCTCCACAACCTACTTCAGTGAAGAATCATGACTGAGGGGAATTTAAATACTACCTTCTAAAGGAAGGGTATGAAACTAGAGAATTCAGCCTTGAAGGAGGAAAGGAAGGAGTAACTGATTTCCCTTCTCTCTGTAGGCATATTCAGCCCCCAACAATGTTGGCAAGAAGATGAACAACCTGTAAATCCCAAACATCTTGGGCAGCCATTAATAGCTTCATTAACATAATCACATGCCACAAAGTCTCTAGGAACACTATGAAAGAATAGTAAGCCATGCTTACCCAGAGCTGGGGGGAAGAGAGCATTTTTTTTCCAAGTGATAAAAAAATCTAAGAATAGACACATCAACTCTTTAATAAGAGGATGAAGATTTCCACAGGGAATAGCATTAGCCTCATGGAAAAAGGATAGTTCCTCATTTGGGAGACAATCATACCTTTGTGTATGTAACTGGGGGAGAGACCTTTGGCCCTTTTACTTGGCCATTTTCTGGGGATGGGCACACAATGGGACATCCTTTCTCCTAAGCAGAAGGAGGAAATAGGAAGGACAGAAAACTCAAATTCCAAGGATTAAAGGACAACACCACTCAGCATAAGGGAACCCTGTGCCAGCAAGGGTTGCCAATGAGTACTGCTAAGGTCAGCTAGAACTGCCTAATGTCCTTCCTGTTTGTGTATGAACTAGAATGTCACATTTTCAGCACAAGACATAAAAACTTCCCTTCTTGATCCAGGCAGATAAAAATAAACAACTTCTTGCAAAATATGAATGCCTATGGAGAAGTGGAAAGGCATGGAAAACCTTCTGATCCCTTTCTGGTCTAGGAGAAACACAGCTGTGTCACAAAAACCAGAAATAGTTGGGTCAGTTAGAACTCCTCAGGAAAGAGGAGGCAATAGGAAGAAGTGTTGCTTCCTGGAGGCCAGGAGAGCTGCAAGGCACTTCCTATGCTGGGCAGACAGTAAATCCATCACACATTTGTCGTCTTGTCAGATTAGATCAGCATTGGCACCTTCTCCATCTAGGAAAGCCAGGACCAGAGCTCCTAGAGTGAGCTCGTCTTTTAATATCATTTCTTCTTACCCTCTTCTTCCACAGTAGAAGAATTTTTCTTATTGCATAACTGATTTAAAGGGTCTTGGGGGGAGACAAATCTGTAACAGATCCCGGCTGTGTCTTTGTGATCTCCCTCTCATTTCCCTAATGGCTCTATTGTAATTAGATTTGCAAAACCAGCAAAAGGTCTCATTTTGAATGGCAACAGCTGTTGACATCAAGATTACATTGAATAATTTACTGGTTTAATTTTAGCTGCTAAACAATAAGAGCCTCTTGTCGAAGATTATTTCACTGGCTGATGTTTTCTCTTTTTCCTGTTGCTGCCTCTTCCTCTCTTTGTCTGCTGGACACTGAATTGCCCCATGGAAAAGGCAGTAATACCTTAAGTGGCCTGTGCAAAACTATAGGTGTGCATGTGATTATTGTTGTTGTGTTGCAGAGGTTCTTAATTCTGGCTCAGATCCATGGGCTGTATTATTCCAAGTGTAACAAATTATTCTGGGCACTTTGACAGGACTTCAGAAATGGATGCTCAGTCTCAGGCTCCTGTACAAAGTCTGGTTTCAAACTCTGTGCAACTGTCCCTGTAGGAAAGGGAGAGCAGTAACATTTGTCTCACGGTAGTGCTGCAGGCTTAGTTCATCAATAGCAAGTAGTAGAGATTCTGTCAAGGAGCAAATACTAAAAAGAAAGTCATTTTACAGGCCTAAAATTAAGTGAAAGGGCAGCATCTGCTACAAACCAGTGTAGAAGGAAAGCTGAGAGCATTGCTGTGGAAAGTTCTTCTCTGTGGTCTTCAAAAGGGTTTTTTTTTGTGATAAGCTGCTGGGCATTCATGACTAAGACCTGAACATCATGAGAGACCTGAAAATCAAAGGTTAAATTCCTACTGCACACTCTCTTTTCAGGAGTGGGACAAGAGCTTTACTAAGTCAAACCACCTATAAACCACCCTGTGGTAGGAGCAGCATGTGGATAGGATGGCTCCCTGCACAGAGCTTGCACTCACCCTTGGGTGCAGTTTGGGTGACACGGGTGGCACTCCCGATCCTCATCGGCATACTTGAAAATGAAGCTGTTGGCCCCCTGCAAGCCATCAGGACATTTTTCCACACAATTTGGACCATCCTTAAAATGGAAACACTTTGTGCAGTGGTCAGGTCCCTAGAGAGCATGGGAGAAAGAAATGCAGTGCATTCAAGTTACGCTGTCCTTTCCTGCTGCACTAGAATTGCATTGGCACACGCTCAGCAACGACTGCAGCAGCTTCTCTTCCCAAGGAACAGTGAATTACCTGCATGGTTCCAGCCTCTGTTAGGGAGCAGAGGACACATAAATCCTGGTGCTTTTTGGCCACTAACGTCTTCTGCAGAGTGCAAGACTAAATACCAGCTTCTGGATGGGTTTCTTAATATTATTGGTGTGCTTAATACAATGAAGTCAGTGCCCACTTTAATGCTGAGAAACTTCCTGCTGTATTACTCAGTACTGAACCTCCTTTGTAAAGCCCTTCAGTGGGATCTCTGACCTCTGACTCCAGAACTATTTTTCACAAGCATTCTGCACGTGGCATCTGGTCATAGTAAGACTGAAGGACCACAAGGTCTCCTTCTTCTTAATAACTATGAAGACCAAATTGTTAAGAACAACAAACCAAGACTCCTGGACAATGTAGGAGTAAAATTTTAAAGCTGTGATGATAATCCAGTGTATAACTAAATCTGGTGTTCGAGTTGAGCATTGGCCTAGGATTTTATGTCCATAAGCCCTGTTACAAATTCAAATTTCTCTGACGGGCTGAGCACTTGAAACATTAGCTTCTTGCCTTATAGCTGCATTGCAGAAAAACACAGTATTGTAAGAAAAATTAGGATCTCTTTCTCTTTTCCTTTTAGTAAATCACAGAAATAAGGAAATAAATTACGGGTTATATTTTCTCAATTATGAAGAGCCTAAAATACAACTCCTTATTTCCAGAATACATGTGACTTTTAATCTTGGCAATACACAGAAAGCTAGAAGAAAGAGACCCCTTCTATCTCCCAAATGAGCAATAATCTTTGAAAGAAAAGTTACTAGCCATTATAAAGGTAAGAAAGGGTTAACCATAATTTAGGATGCATGAAAAACATTATCTATCAAAAGAACTTAAAAGCTATCTAAGTACAAAAAACCTCTCAGCGCATTGTTCAAACTGAGAGACTGAGAGAAATTCCTCCACTTTTTTTGGGGGGGGAAACCAGGACAGAACTGAGTATAAAGAATGAAAATAGGGATAAAAGAGGGCACTCAAATCACAACTGCATGCTTTCTGTCTGTAAAAATTGTGTGCATCTGTACCACTAAAGCATTAAGACAATTGAGGGAAAAAAAGGGGAAACTTTTAAAATCACTTTCTTAAGGAGGCAGATCCAACATTCCCAGCACCAATTCAGCATGAGCAGAATTCCTTCCCTACATGCAGAATATGTGTATTTTCTACTCTTGTTAACACTAATCTGCAGGAGCTGCTTTAAAGTCTGTAAGCAGGAAAACCCTGTCCTTCAGCAAACTTTTGCAAGTTACCCTGAACCGTAACAAACAAAACAAACCAAAACCTAACAAACCCAGCAGACTTTGTTCTTACCGGCCCGTAGCAGGTGATCATGTTTTCCTCCATCTTTTCACACTGAGGATCACACTCCACACAGACAGAACCATTTGCGAATTCTCGGAATTCCCTGAGAAAATATTTTGCAGGCAGGTTAGGAGCAAGCTGACTCCAGCCCAATACTGAGCCCAGCTGGCTGGGTCTTCACCTGATGGAATTGATCTCAGGAGCACTGAGGCCAGCAGGCTGCCACAGCAGCTGAGGGCAGGCCACCTCCTCATCCACAGCCAGGTGAAGCACAGACACCTTCTTCACCAGCGTGAAACTACAGCGGGGGCTTTCCTCTCACTGAGAAATACAGGCTTCATTAACAGCACAAAATTGCTGACTTCTTGATTTTCATCTACAGGATTGTCACTCGTGGCTCAGATTCAGGGAGCTGCCTGTCCCATGTCAGCACTGATGGCAGAGCTGCCCTTGTTGCAGGTAGGTTTCTATGAACATGTTTTAAAGTTCGTTCTCCAAGAGGCTCATAACGTTTCCAGCAATAATTCTAGACCGAGGTCTGAATCCATAAACTGTCAAAACAAATCCTTCTACTCATTTATTTCATGTATCCACAAGAAACTACCATCAAGTGACTTTCTTTTTATTAACCACTTTTAAGAGGGGAAAAAAGGTAGTGATGGCAGGTAATTTCTTCCTTCAAGCATTTCAGCTACCAGTTGCCCCTCACCACAAGCCTCTAGCACTCTCCCAACACAATTCATCCCATCTTCTTCTAGGCCAAGATAAATTCACATCTGAGCAGGTTATTTCTCCCCCACCAAAGATAGACAGAATCTTTGTAGTAGGCTCAGAGTGGACCCACCCAAGCTTTGCAGGTGGATCCCATCTTGCTGCAGTGACCAATTACAATATTTGCATTAACCAGTTACAGATGTGCTGCACACTCATGTTAGTGGGCTCCAGTAGCATCCAGGTAAAAGGTGAAGGCTCTGAGCTCAGGTGGTCCCTGACCACCCCTCGTTCCTCAGCAGCCATTAGAACCTGCTGAGGGATCAGGACTGAGCTGAGGAAAACCTCACTCCAGTGCTGCAAGGGAGCTCACCCTTCCCTGGCTCTGGGAGGGCATTTTTCCTGCTGAGGACTAAAGGAGATGTCAAATACAGCTTGACCCCACCCTGAAGAACTGTTACTGCCCTACAACATGAAGGTGCAGAGCTCTCTAACAAACAAAAAACTTCTCCCCAAGGCCGGGTTACAAATATTTTCCCATATTTCAGACAGAACTGAGCCAGTGGGAAGTGTAAATACCATTTACTGATGGACAGAGAACAGAACAGAACATACTGATTGAGTCTCATCACGCTCTTACTCTGACAGGCTCCATGGCAGCAAAAGACACCAAGGGAGGACCAGCTTATTCCACTACACTGACAATACAACTGGGGTCTGCAACTCTTCTTTCCGTTGGGGGGTGAAGGGGGAGGAGAGAAGGGGAGCTTTTAAGCACCTAAAACTGTGCTCTGAGAAGGTATTTTTTGCGTGCCTTCTCCAGATGGAAGAGTTGAGAATATTTTCATGCACATGTAGGAGTTCATTTGGCTCTGTTCAGCTTTATCTTTCTGTCACAAGGCAGATTCAACCACCTTGTGCTGTGGAGGTATTCCTCCAGCATAAGTAGCAAAAAGAAAAGGGGCAAGAATTCCTGTTGGCTTTTTTAAATTTATATTTGTGTGTACAATTACACAGTACATTATGAAAAAAGAGAGTGGTTTTTTCTACTTTGGGGTCCCTATGCAGAGAATTTCTTTATCAGATGCCTGAATCCAACTCATCCAAAAGAACATTATTGTATGGTTCTGAATAAGGGTATCAAGTAGGGATAAATAGTGAGGGATTTTTTGTAACTTTTCACCTAAATCAAATTGTTCACATTACTAGCAATAAAAAAGGTGCAAGGTGAGGATGCTGCATGAAAACTTTAGTCAGCAGAATACCAGGGAAAAGCTTTCTACACAAGTTCAGCTTCAGAAATCCTTAAATCTTAGCCCGTGACACGTTTCACCCAAAATCAGCAATACGGGCAATGGGGCCAGATACTGATTAATGCAAACCCCAAATGACTTGCTCACTGAAGCCCTCAAAAATGTTAATTAGCAGCTTTGGGGAAAAGCACAAGGGGAATGTCTCACCCATCGTAGAGGTTGCAGGAGTCTATGCAGGTCCTGCCCCTGATGAAGCGCTTGCAGGACAGGCACTGGTCAGGCCCTGGCCCCCAGCAGCCATCACTGGAGCACAGCTCGTTGCACACCATCCCATCAGCAGCTGCAGAGAGAGAGAGGATGCTGTCAGCAATGCACGTGGCCCACCCAGACCCAAGGAAAAACATCCTGCCAGCATTCCCACACGCTCGGAATGCCCCCCGTCTCCAGGAACGGGACAGAAGAAAACATAAAATCACCATCATGCCACAGCACAAATACACAGAGCACTCAGCTGGAATGTCCTACACACTCCTGGCCCACTCCTCTCAGTAAAAACAGAGTGGGAAAAAGATTTAAGGGAGGATGATCAAAACCAGAGAAGAGCTTCTAAACAAGGAATGAACAGAGAAGCAACCTCAGAGGTGGGGGAGAAAGGACATGATTAAAGCTTCTAAAATCCTGAATGGCAAGGAGAAGGTGAGCAAGCATGAAACAATTGTTCACTGCTTCTTCCAAGTCCCTCATGGGCATTCAAAGAGACAGGAATCCAATAGGGTTCAAATACAAGATTTTTCTTCATAGAAAGCAAAGATCAACCTGCAGAATTCCCTGACACAGGACATGGTAAATGCCAAAAATTTAAAGGATTCAAGAAATCAATTGTGTGAATCCACTAAAGTTCTCTTAAACTGAAATATAAAATGCTACCTATGAATTGAGGACTCCCTGAAATAAAACTTATGGACAGCGGGGAAAAAAATTGAAGACACCATTAATTTTGATTTTAAAATTATTTACTGCAAAAGCACCTGAAGTGCCAAAGAGCCTTTATATTAAAACCCTCAAGCCCACACTAAAATACTCAATGACTAAGGGTTAGAGGGAAAGTTTGTTTCAATCATTCCCTATGTAAATATCTAGATGATGTGACAGATTGAGAAAATGAGGAAAGAGTAAAAGGAAATACATTATCTCTCCAGCATCTGAAGAAAATCTGGGTGCACTTTCAGCCTCACCCTGGCATGTGAAAGGACTGAATTAATTTGAATTTATTTTTGCACAATGCAGTGTTTTACACAAATGGATTTCACACTGGGCTGAGTAAATTAAACCCAGCAAGGACCTGAAATATCAGAGATGGCAACAATACAGACGCTTGCTTTTTAAACCATTGGAAACAACTTAAGAGGAATAATAAATGAAAAGGAGATGTGCTGGTTGAGTTCTACCACTCTCTCCAATACTATATTACTCAGTACACCACAAATAATCTTAGGCATGAGAAGCCTGCACATGTTTTATCAAGGTTGGGATTTTTTTTTTTTTTTTTTTTATGTATCACATATACTTTTTTAATGCCACCATCCAAAAGTTATTCAGAAGTATCTTTTTGGTTTCTCTTTTGCCTCAAAGCTCAAATCAGGTACAGCCAAATAAAAACATTATTACGTTTAGGAGCCATTCCAGATGCTCAGTATGCTTTAAAGTGTATTAATTATCACAAATTGCAGCACAGCAAGAGGCACTCAGGAGGCCATTCCAGAGAGATGCCTTGTCCTCCTCCCCTGAGTTCCGCTGCTGCAGTCAAAGGAGCCAGACCAGCCCAGCCAGGATGAGCAGAGATGCAGAATTCAGCTTCTCATTCCTGTCCCAGCCTGACTTGCTTTCAAGCACAGTAACGTTTTTGGAATAACTATTAGATGTCAGTAGTTCCACCATGCTGCCGCTGCCTGAACCTGCAAATAAATACAAAAACCACAAACCCAGAAACTATCCTAGTTACAATTAAACAAACTTTTTCTATGGTTTCATATGGTTTTTGTTTTCTAATCAGTGACTAATTTTACATCTTTGTCATGCAACAGAGGAAAACTTAACCTGGTTTGGAGATCCCTTTGTTTCTCATTTTTAATGGTAAGAATATCGCTAACTCTTCTGATTTTTTTTTTCCACACTCATCACAGAAAGGCAGTTTCCTGTTTGCTTTCTCACCTTTGTTTGTAACTTGAAGTTGTGATTTACTAACAATGATTTCCTTTCATTTTTCTCACCCATCAAACTACGCTGAGATCAGAATTTATTTGCACACACAAAGTATTTCATGAAAATATCCCTCCAAATAACAAGGGATATTATTACAAGATAGCTCACAAAATACAATGAGTAACTGTATACAAATAAAGAAGGAGCTTTTTAATAAAGAAAACAATGATTACCCTACTGAAATGTAGCAAACACAGTGCCTGTAGTCTTATGAAAAAAGCAACAGAACCAAAAAAATTACAATTTCCTCCTGAAATGTATTCATAAATGAATCTTGGCAAGGAGGGAGTGGTTGTTTTGACAACTTATAAAAACTCTTTTTTTTGCCTTTCTCTTCTTTAATTGTGAAGATAGCTAAAGAAACATTTCAATTTTTGACACATTATTTGGTATTCCCATGGGCTGAGCATGTTCTGCAGCTCCAGCACATCACATGGCCTTATGTGGAAGGAAATAACAATAATGTTCTTGACAGGAACTGGATTTTGTCAGGAGTTTTAGAAGAAGGGCTCATCCTTTATTAATGGGGTCACCCGGGTTAGAAGCAGAAAGGTTCAATGTTTTTCCCCAACCAAAATAGAACACAAGGAAATTAGCTACTCAAAAAAGAAAAGATTATTTTTATTTGGCTATACGATTCTGGGCCTGCTCCAAAGCTCCATAAACTGAATATAAAAACTCCTGCAGACTTCAATTAGCTTTACATCACACCCGATAATGAATGCCATCATTTATTCAAGTCGTTGATTGGTGTCTAGATTGATATAATTCATAATAATCACATCTGTAACAACCTTTGTCTGGAAGGGTTTCACCTTACACTGCAGGTGTCACTAAAGCTGAGAGAATTGTTCAAGTAACTTTGGATAAAAAGAATTTTTTTTTTACTGCTTTTATTTTGTGTGCACTCAAAAAAATATTTCACATTAGTCACCTCTGACTGTTCCCTTCAAAAAACCCAAAGCTATGCTGGAAAAAAAAAGGCCGACTTTTTACTTCAGCATGGAGTAAAGGTAAAATCTCCCTACCCTTTCCTTGGTGATTTGTTCCCTCCCCTGTGCACACAAGCTTGGACACTGACATTTCTATCCCTGAAAGTGTGAAGGGAGAGGTCACATTCCTCCCATGTGCACCCCCTTTCTGGGCCCACATGGCACCATCTTAGAAAGACAACACAAAGCAATAGAGCATCCTGGGGGTTTACAGATTTCATTGGGTGGGGGTTTTTTTTTGTTTTGTTTGTTTGTTTGTTTGTTTGTTTTGTTGTTGTTGTTGGTTTGGTTTGGTTTGGTTTGGTTTGGTTTGGTTTTTTTTTTAATTTAAACCACATATATATATTTTGTTCCTGTATTTTCAGTATTCTACAAAAACCAGAAGTCTGCCTAGGCTTTTATCCTGTTAAAAAAACCAACATCTTAGTGGCAGTGAAAGATTTGTAGACTATTTTAACATTTTTAAGAAGTGGATTAAACAGCAAGATGCAATAATTGACAGTATCAGGAATATAAAGTATATTTTGCATGCTGGAAAATTTTGTAGCGTTTTCCACCGGCTGAGGTCCGTTGTCTTTGTCTTCTTCATTTAAAAAAACAACAAAAAAATCAGAGTTTTGCCAAACTCTATCATGCCAGTGTTATCTCAAAGATGAAGCATTAACACAGATCAAACTTTTCCACAAAAATTTGACTCCCCTCTTGATGTAGAGTCAGCTGAATATAGCATTAAATGGCCTGGAAAAGATATCATCACCTTGTGACAGGCCATAAAAGTAACTTAAATACAACGGTGACTAGAAGATCTTGGGAGCTGTTACATGAGTTTTCAGAAAAGCTACACATTGATAGAGAAAGTTTGCTGCAATTTGCTTTAAGCCATTAAAAAATCACTGAGTAGAAAGGAAAAAAAACCCCAAGCTAATAGGGGCTAAAAATATACAAAGAAGTAATAATAAATACCTAAGAGTGGCTGGAACAATTAACATTGTTTAGACTGGTTTCTTGACTGAAAACCACATGAAAAAAAATCTTTGGTGGATATTTTTATTAACAAGTCCCATCCTGCTGGTTACCATGCAAGCAAACAGAGAGTATTTCTGCCACAGAGAATGGATTCTGATCCTCCAAATATTTACTTCAGGCATCATACACATCTCTGTCCCCATTCTGGTGAGGCTCACTTGGCGCTCAAGAGGTGTGGGCACGTGCTCAAACATCTGCAGGATCAGCGTCCAGAACAGGCAAAGGAAGGGAAAGGCAGAGATGGAAACCCAAGAGGCTGGCCCTCAGATCCCACCCCGTCAGGCAGGGAAGGTGCAGGGCAAACTCCCCTAAACCCCAGGCTGTTGGCCTATCCTGGGAATGACAGATGCTCCACAGAGAGCTGCATCAGGCCCCATGGGCCAGGGCTGCCTCACTGCAAGGGACCCTGCAGGGTTTAGTGAGACATCCAGCCTGCAGCAGCAGAACCCTTTGAACCCCAGAGAGGTGCAGGCTGACAGGCTGAGCTGAAGCAGCAGCAAAGCTCTTCTCAGCTAGTGCTGACTCCCCAAAGGCCACAAAACATGAATCAATTCACTCACACAGCTGTGCAGAGAGAGGAGACCGCTGCTCCTGCTGGGATTGCACTGCCTCCCAACTGGAGCCCCTTGGCCCCTGGCCTGTGCTAATTACACACAGTCCATTTAATGAACACAGGTTAGAGCCCATCTTTAAAACCAGCCCCTTGGTTCTGGAGCTTACATTGTGACTTCTTAAAAGGAAACGAATGAGATTTGTTTTCCTCTTTAAGATTCCTGCAGTGCTAAATCTCCTAAAATGTCTTTAGGAATATTTTTCTTCATGGAAAATGATACGTGTCTATTATAATAAATCCTCACCAGTCTAGAGGTGAAATGAAGTTTACATTTTCCCTTTGTGTGCAAATGTAGTAACAAGACATTCCACGTGAGAGGATGATGTGACAGCACATCCCAGTTTGCCTCTGCTCTGGATGCCCAAGTTTCAGTAGTTGTGGCAGCTTCAGAGGGACTCAAACTGAGTGATCCCAGGAAAGGGCAAAGAGGTATTTGACAAAGGAGCCCTGAAAAGGAATGCAAGAATTTGTTCCAAACTGCTGTGTTCAGCTATGTCCCAAAGCTCTCCAAAACTGTGAAACAACAGGGACACTACTCCATGAAGGGAAAAAGCACCTCACAAAACTCACCTGAGTGATTTCCAATTGTCTCCTAATGTGTGGGAAGTTATAATAAGCTTGAAGTAAAGAGGAATCATTACTGTATGAGACATGAGGCCAGTGCTCCACCTTATTATTGCTTAGTTTATTTTTATATTAAATGTCTAGGAATGAAGGAAAATTGATTGTTCTTTCATTAAATGCTGCATGATAATCAGACAGCTAGAGCAAATCTGATGTAAGAAAACGTCAGAGCAGCAAGAGCATGATTTTTCTCCCATAGTAAGCAGTTTCTCATCTGGTAGAGAGCAAACCAGTGCTCTCTAGAAGGTTTACAAGTTCACGTATCTCCTGGCAAGATGGTGATGCCATTTGGTTTTTGCCTTTTTTCCTTTTATATGTTCCCTGTATTCTTTGCACATATATTTGTAGCTCTGTAGCCTATTGTATTAGTGGCTAGTTTTCCCAGTACTTTTCCATGGCCTTTCCTTAAACAGAAAGACAGAAATTCCAGAGCTCCAGGGGATACAAGGTCCCAGTGCTATTTTGGTTTTTCCTGGGAACCAAGGCCAAAGAACAACTCTTCAAGATACATTTTCATGGACAAAGTACAGCTGGTGCTGACGAGGGGTCTCCAAAGAAGGGGCTTGACCTGGCATCACCTGGACAGTTTCTTCACCACTTGTCCTCCTAATTGGTGCTTTTTTATCAATTATGTTAATTTCCTAGAACCTATAAAGATGGACTCATCCCTGTGGGTGGGGGCTTTTGTGGACATCTTTCCATAACTGCCTCTGAAGGCCTTCAAATAAAGATCCCCTTTTATATTACCTCCTTACCAAAATTATCTCGAGTTTCATTTCCAGTCTGGCAGAAAGGCAACAATGGGACCAACTCGGATCTGGGAGTAGAACTTTAGTGACTCTTGCATGGTCAACAAAACTTTGAGCTTCTTCATTCTTCTGTCCTGTCAGCCCAAAAATTCCACATGGGAAATCTCAAAGGGCTAATTCTTTCTTCATGCCATAAAAAATACAGTTGTTACTGGAGCACTAGAGCAGAACTGGGTGGTTCCTCACCATATGATCCTGTTACACTGCAGGGAAAGCAAAGAGCAATGCCCCATCCCTGGGCAGATGTGCCATCCTGCTTGGCAGCACCTCCATTTTCCAATCAAGACTATATTTTTATAGGTGGCTTTCTATGTGGGGGCAGAAGAAAAACCCCACACCCTCGAGCACAGTCACAGTAAAAACTGCCTGCAGTGACAGCAAGTAGCATTTTTTTAACCTTCACTTTTTTAACTTACATGTAAAGAAATAGACTAATAAAATCAATAACAAATAAAATGCCACACAACCAAGACCCTGTGGAGATCAACCAAACAAGACTTTGTGCTACCTGTGGCTCTTCCATGGCAGGAGAGATTAGAAAAGTAACTGAGCAGCAGAGACAAAGCTTCAGCTGTATTCCACCTAACACCCATGGTACATGTACACTGCAGTGATGAGCACAGCCACTCACTCTCCCACAACAGAGCAGAACAGCACTTCAAAGGCAGGGGAGAGGGGAAAAAAAGAAACTAAATCCCTTAAAAATAACAAACAAACAAAAAAAAGTCCCCAGACCAACAGAAAGGAAGAACTAAAGTGCAAGTCAAAAATAGGACCACAGTTTGAAAAAACCCAAAGCAAACACTTTTGGCTGGTCAGAGCAAAAACCCCAGGAATATCACTTAAACATACAGCAATTTAATGAATCTCCTCTCTTGCAAGCAGTCTAACAGAGGCTTAAATTGAACTGCCTTGCTGCTACAATATGCCTGTATCAATGCAATTTGCTGCCTGATTTTTATATAAACAAGTTATTTTATGTGCTACAGAGCTTTCTTTGGCTTTTCAGTACTATGATCTCAGCCTGGGTACTGGCATGTAGGCTTTCCTGAAGTGTTATATTTTATCAGATAGGTCAAATACGAAAAGGGAGAACTTGGGAGACCTAAAACAGTCCCAAAATTACTGTTCTGGATTAAGACAGGGCCACCTAGGGTAGGGGAAGCAGAAGATGCTAATCCCACTCTACAAGGAAAGGGCTGTATAGTCATGAAGAGTCCATTCACAGCCTTTGGAATTCGTACTTGTGGAACTGGAACATTCCCATCATGGTAAGGAAGCAGCATGCTCCCTCCACTCCCTCTCCTTTGTTCACACCTTAAAACATTTAATTTTCCTGCTTGGACTGGGCCAAATCCCTGGATGCTGTAAAGGACCAGAGTTGCCCTGCTGTCCCTGGAGTTGCACAGCTGAGTTTGTGGCAGTGAGCAGCAGGTACTTACTGCAGTTCTCTGCCCTTCTGTTCCGGTGGATCACTGTCTTTTGGCTGGGGGTGCTGAAGAGGCTGGTCCAGTTGACAGTGTGGTAGTAGCACAGATTGCTGTTGTCTGTGATGTAGATGTTGCCAGCACTGATTTGCTTCAAGGACTGAAACTGCAGGGAAGTGATGCCTTGTTGCTTTAGGATGAGCAAGGACAGGCCACTGGGATGAGAACAAAAGTGAGAGAGAATAGGAATTAGCTTCAGAAGGCAGAACTTATTGTATCTGGCAGGGAATTGCCAACTGGAACTAGTTTCAAGTGTTGAGATGATCTTTCTGGAAAAACTGAGAATTGTTCAGAAAACTTTTATTTTGTGGTAACACAAATATTTTATGAGTCAACATCCAGTTCTATTAGAAAATTATGAGTCCTGTCATGGGTGACATACCACAAGCTGTGATGCTCATAGCACTAGGCCAAGTAGGCCAGCAGAACTCCTCAACCAGTTTCATTTCATCCATTAGCAGATTTTTTTGAGATAATGTGCTGTTAGGAAAACAGACTAAAATTCAGGTTTTTCTTTTAACAGCCTTAATACTATGATAGTTTATATGCAAAGGAGAAAATGACAAAATCACGCAAAATGTATTAAAACATCTTCTGTCAGGCATCAAATTAATGTCATTTCAAGTAATACAGGAAGAAATTGTTATTTTCATGGATTTTTTTCCAGCCCACTTTCTACAATTCATTTTTCTTTTGTTGTAATGTGTGGTTATCGCCTTTCTTCATCAAAGGAACAGTAAATGATTGTCTGTGCAACATGAAAATGACTGCATACATTTTATGACTGAAGATTAGTGAAGACAATATCCAGTTTCTGGGCATCCTTTAAATTATTGTATTTTAATGATGATAATTGTTTTCCAGCTGTTCCAAATAAAAATTGCTTCCTTGGAATAGAATGCTGGGCTGTAATTCAACCTCAAGGTTTCACTGCTATTCACATTCTGCTCAGGTTGCTGTTTGAGATGCCAACAGAATCCCATGCCCGATTTACTCCATTTCCAAATCATGGGGATCATGGGGTTGCTGTATAAATTACTCAGGTATCCTCTTGTGCTCCCCCCAGCATTTCTCACCACGTTTTCTTCTCTTCAAACCAATTTCTCCATCTGAGTTTTCACACAGAAACATCTCTGGTAAAAATGGCACTACAGAGCTCACGAACACCTCACCTGCAAGGTGCCCCAGTGATCTCAATGCTCTTCCACATTTTACCTCTTCTTAAAATCACTTTGTTGTTTGGGCATATGAGCCCACACATCTAATCACAACCACACAAACTCCTAATAATGAGGCTAAGTTCTATTGTTCATTCCTTTTAAACTGTGTTTCTTCAGAAGGTATTTTAAACCATAAATGTAAGTTCCAGACAATGGGATAATAGCTACAGCCATGAAACAAGATATTTATTTTTTTTATAATTATCTTGAAAAGGTAATACCCATTATAAACAACTGATTAGCAAAGATACTGGTAATGAACACCTTGGTAACAAAGGAAAAAATATATAAATTTATGATGTCCTTCCCAAAGGATGTTGCATTCTCTGCTACTGAACAAAGAACCACAGAACACTAATGAAAAATTATTCCCTCAACAGAGAAGTACCTTACCTATAGAGAGCTCTCCCACCAATGGTAACCAGGTTAGAAAACACCCTGAAGTCAGTCATGTTCTCAGGCCACGATTGTATGTTCAAATACCCTGAAGGAGGAAAAGGCAAACACGTGAATGCAAATTATTTCAGCCATGTGTGAGTTAGGACAGGCTTAGCCTATAAAGGACAGACAGAGCCAGCTTGAGGAAAAAAATAAGGAATGCTGCAGACTCTCAGGCTCCTCACCACCATCTCCTCCAAGAAAGAGAAGGAGAACTTGTCCTGATTTCTGAGGTAAGGACTGTTCACTCTCTGCAGAAGTTTTGTGCTGCACAGACCCTCAGGGAGGGCAGGTCCCCATGACTTTGACTCAGCCCTGGGTGAAATGCTGTACACAGAGTTAAGCACAGGGGTAATTCCACTTTGGTAGCAGGGCTGAGACTGTCACTTAGTGCGTTTAGGAATGGCAAATAACATTCACCCAGGTGACAAATTATTTTTGATATTAATTAGGAAGAGATTAAGAGTTTACTTTCATTTTTAATCCCACCAGTTTGCTGAAATTAACAACTTTTGAGAGGTGAAGTGTGCTGAGGTACACCCAGCTACAATCAAGCTGTGATGCCCAAAGGTATTTTGGTGGGGTTTTTGTGCATGAGACAGAACAGGTTTTTTTTTTTGCGTTTCCCTACCTATACATAATCAGAAATCAAATGATAACTCAGAGCTGTAGTATCCCCCTCCCTGTCCCTGGCATGCTGAAACAAGAAGCAAGATGCAAGAAAACAAAGTACAAA
The DNA here is from genome assembly GCA_013400775.1 of Chaetops frenatus. NCBI lineage: Eukaryota > Metazoa > Chordata > Aves > Passeriformes > Picathartidae > Chaetops > Chaetops frenatus. The sequence continues at coordinate 736,574 of VZTR01023746.1, read as the reverse complement.
TTTCCAGTTCTATGACCCCCATTGAAAAGTCACAAAAAATACAACTCACCACCACCCCACACATTATACATCTCTCTTTAAATCACAAAAGCTAACTTGCAGCAGCATTGTCTGTTAGACCAAGGAAAGGAGCTGTAAAAGCAGACTGGAACTCTCAAATGCTTTCAAGTGAAGGAAATTGTTTCCCACATTTCAGCACCATTCTCCTCACATTTCCCTCTCTTGCAACACTTTTTCTTCTTTCCTAACATGGGACCAAGATCCTTTGTCCACTTCGCATCTGACATAATGGGTATCCTGTGTTCATGAGCAAAGGACACACTTGTGAAAATCAACTGACACTGAAGTTTTCTGTATTAAACTTTTATAAAAATTACAGTGATCTTAATGAAAACAAGATACTTGTGTTCTTCAGAAAACCCAACACATGTCAACTATAAATGCAAAGTGGAAATGAATTCATTAATTAATGCAGTCTACAGATCAGATGTGTGTTACCTGTTATCTCTCTCACTGTTTGGAAGATATTTAATTTCTCTGGATTGATGGCAGCGATCATGTGATACGGGTCTCTGAAAGATTAGAAACACACAATGTGACACTCTAAATAAGAAAAGATCAGGTTCTCAAAGCCATACCATGTAGGAAACAGCACTAAGGTGCTCAACATTTTGCTTTTCTGAGGACAAGCAGCAGGCTTCTTCAGCCTGTTGTTCCTGCAGATATTCTTCTAAATTCTCCCACATCATCTTGAAGGAACATAAAGGTTCAATTCACTCATGTTTTAGCAAATATTTATGCTATGGAAAATTAAGGAATTCTAAACAACCGTGAGTGACCTTCCTAAAGGAAAGATGAATTTTCAGTGTTTTTTCCAGGAATGGTACAGCTGGGATACTGTATACCAGGATGAACAAAGCTGCTCCTGAAAGGAAAGACAAGCTATAGGCAAAGCAAAGCTGAGAGCATGCCAGCAGTTCCTGACACATGGCATTTAAAGGGCACACTTTTTAGAAGGTGTTGAACAAGGAACCTCTAAAAGTACAGATCCTTGCCAAGCAAGTTTGCCAATGAGAAATGAAATAACCTCCAAAACTTAAAATTTTAAAGTTAGATGTGCCACAGAGCAGTCGTTTCCTCCTCTCCTCCTTCTGCCTTCCAGGACACGTCATTCTTGGAACGGAAACGTGCAGGGGATCCATCTGGCTGTCTTTGGGGACAGATCTCACAAGTCTATGAGGTGACACACTGATGGGGTCACCTCTAACCACCCTGAGGTGACTCCAGCCCAGCAGTAACAAAATGAATGTTAACAAAAAAGTCCAGTGGACCACAGAGGCATCAAACACATGTTATTTTAACAACTTGGGGCTCTGAGAAAACTAAATAATAAGTTTTGACTACCTAACAGAAACACAGCATTTTGCTTTCAAAATGTATTACCATCAAAAAAGGAAAACCCTTGCCTGCAATCAACAAGAGGCAGCTGAATTTTACCTCTAAATTCTGAAGATAAAATAGCCTTAAAGATGCAGATATACACTTAAACCCCTTAAACAGCCAAATGTCTGATGTTTTATCAACATAGAAAACTGCAAAATTATATATCCCTTAATTATTATAAATAGCTGTGTATAAAAACATTCATCATTACATTTATATATATTTACATAAATTATAACAATTTCACCAAGACTTGATGTTCAAGTGCTCGGGAAACAAATAGGCTACAGAGCCACAGAATGAAAAAAGAGGACAGAATCGATTAAAACTGCAGTTTCCAATGAAAACAACAACAACAACAAAATATCCTCTGCATCTTTCACCAAAATTATTCACTGCCACTACCAAAAGTCTTCCAATTCCCCAGAGAACCAGACTTTGAGTCCCTACAATCTAAAACACTAAAAATTCATACTCTAAAAGTTGCAGTTCACTGTGAATAAATGAATTTGTGACAAAAGTTAAGTAAAAGTTGGAGAGGAAATAAATAATATTGTTGTTTCTCTATACTGTCCGTTTATATCACAAACTACTTGTGTAGCCAATGTCATTTTTTAAATTTCCCTTTCAGGTTGCTGTTTTGCAAAATGTAATTGAAACTTTAGATAAAAAAAAGCTTTTCCAGAAGTATAGATATTTTAATTCATTCTCAAATTTTCCTCTCTTATTTTAACATATACTAATGTAATTCAAGCTATGGAAAAATGTAGCATTGCAGAAATCAGTGCCTTCATACTTTAGGCTTGCTAAAGTGAGTTTTCTTCATCAAGAATGAGACACAAAGTGCTACAGTTTCAACATCATATATTCTACTCTTGTGTAAAATAGAACAGAGTATTTTAACTTTCTGCTTATAGTCCAAATTTAGATATCCTTCAGACAAGTACAGTTTTATTCAAGGTTGGGTTTGGTTCTTTTAAATTAGACATATTTTTTAAGGAGCTAATATAACTTTACCTGCAAAAGCAGTTCTCATACTCCAAATTAAATTTCATGTAAAGCACTGGATTAATCCACACAAAATTGCTCATGGGTTATAGCCGCTTGTCTTGCATTTACTTGATTTTTTTTTCCTGTCCTGTAATATTTAACAGGTTTCCAACCTCTCAGTGCATCATTTGGCCAGAGCAGAGTCATGTAACACACTATACTTTGATGTTTTTCTGGACCTATCACAATGACCAGCATTTAAACCAAAATACTGGATTTATACACCAGTGAATTATGTGTGTCTTTGACACGGAAACTTAAACAGATTCTTCAAAATTGATTGACAAGAGGGCAGCTTTTGTTCATGTGTGTGCACTGACAGCCACCCAGACTATGACAAAGTTATGCTAAGCAAGGCTGTCTCTCTGCATATTCTGCACATGATTCTGCTGGCCATACAAAATTTAAACTCATGGAGGGTAACTTCCCTTTCTCCCTTCTATTCTCTAATCAGCCTTTATTGTAAGCCAGTATTGAGGACCTCATAAAGTAACCAGAGAATCATAGCTGTCTTTTCTCTTTTTAGTGCAAACAATTAATCCGTCCTTTCTTTTCCTAGAGGTTGAATCTTAAGAATCTAGCAATGGTTTTCCTCACAATGGAAGGCAGAAAACTAAATTATCCTGCATCTGCTATTGCATAAAAGAAGCCCGCAGCCATCATTAAGAGGTGGATGCAGTTGGTTTCAGCTAGCACCAGAACATAACATTTTGTCACTTACCCATGAATCCCAGTGACAAGGAAGATAAGGTTGCCATTGATCTTGGTACAGTTTACAAACTTGTCGATGTTGCTGGAATCCACCGTCTGAGCTGACACCAAACTCCCTGTCCCAATGCCATCACATGCTGCCAAAACAAGGAGACGTGTAAAGAGCTAGGGAAAACAATTACTGAATCAGAACATGTTGGCCTTACAGGCATGAGGCTTCACCTCATGCAGCAGAGAAATGTTAAAGCAACACCCTTGACCCATATTCCCAAAGAAGCACATGCCAATTTAAAACAAGCATTGAGCTACAGTACCAGCCACAGAACCCTGGCACACAGGTTAAGGTATTTCACATGGGATATAAAGGCAAGTACCAACCACACAAAATCCCACTCAGCCCAGTCCTGTCATTTCTTGGTGCAGTGTGCACTACAGAAACTGAGGGGCCCTAACACTGCTGGTCCAGAGGTTCCCTTCTCTGGTGGATTTGTGAACTCAACCATCCATGCCATAAGGTCCTTTAAAAGATTGTATAAATAACTCCTTGTATATCAGCTCAACCAGCAAGTTACTGGTGCCTGAAGAAACTGGCACCCAGTGAGGAAACTTTTCTGTGTAGCCTTTCCATGTAATTTAGCTGCATTTTCTGGGACACAGGGAGCATCCAGGAACAAATCCCTCATGACTTCAACTGTGCAATGTATTCTGTCTTCCTAATTGGGCTCCTCTGAGGCAACTACCAGCAGAAGCATTTACAAACATGTGATAGCTTTCCTCCTTAGATAATGAGGAACTCTATACCTGTGTTTTCATGCACAAAAATATCTATCCAACAACAACAAAAATTATTTACCACAATTAAGCCAGATGTGGCTTCCATTAGGACTGAAACGTGGCATAGGCACATGTAGGAAAACTTATGGTGCTTTGCTGCACAGACCTTCAAGCAGGGAGCAGAGAGACTCCTTGCTGGAGTCTAGAACAGCAAAGTAACCTAAAGCTTTCTGTCTTCTCAACAGAACCATCACTAGTCTGTGTTTTAGACACTAAGAAAGGAGATTGAAGATTCTGGGTAAGCAGAGACATAGAAAGAAAACGGAAACCTAATGTTGTATTGACAAATATGAGACATCCCAGATATAAGACATCCTAGACATTGATGGTAAGGTTTTTTGTATGGCCCCCTTTGGAATGACAAAAGGACAATGCTGGAACACCTCCAGGAAATACTTGTCATTAAAATAACACAATGAAGAATTCTTTCAGATTTCTCTAAAACCAACAGAGAAATCCCCTTCATTTGTATCTAATAAAAAGCAATTGGTTTGGTTATATCACCATTACAACTTAATAAGTTTTCACTCTATTGTATGTGCTTGACACACAACCTACATAGCTCAAAGTTTCGTGGGTATTCAAAGGCTATTCATATTCTACAACAAGCTCATGAAGGGCAATTCATGCCCAAATAACACTCTGTGTAGGCTACTTCCAAGAAAATTTATACTGAGCCACTGCCTACCTTTAGGACAAATGTCAGTGCAGGGCTTGCACATCTTAATACCATTTTCTTCAACCTCCATCTTGGAGCTGGGACATGCCCGGACACAAGAGCTGGAATCTACCACAAAGTTGTCTGAAAAGAAAAAAGGAGATAGTGGCAGAAAGTGAATAAAAGCTGGGACATGTTTTTGAACTCTGTGTCAAAACACATTGTTTCTTACCTTAGCACTTTCCCAGTGACATTAACATTCAAAGTTCTGTATTTTCCAAAGTGTATAAACACAGTAGAGACTTACAAAAATCCCTGAATTGTCAGGCCTGATCCTTCTTTCTCCCTCAATTTGGCTTTACTATTATTTATAGTGGGAGAAAAAAGTTACAGTAATTGGAGAGAAATAAAGCAAGATGGTCTGTCCTGTCTTTTCATGCACACACAAAAATACATATCTGGGTTTAAAAAGGCACAGGACAATGACCAAGTATTGCAATTTTTTTCCCTGTAAAACAACTGCCAAAGGGAATACAGACTGATCCTACCTAACTAAAAGCTTAATACTGATAAGTGTTCAATGAAGTATTTGGGCAAAGAATTATATCCCTTATAGTGCATGACATCAGGTTCTTAACAAACCAATCTTTCTTCAACAAACCCACCACTTTTACAGGCAGAACTAGGCCCTACTGGTCACAGCCCCTGGCTACTGCCAGTCCTCCACAGAGATTCAAAACTGGGATTTTGGGTTGGGTTCAATTGTGTCTCCATTTAATATACATCACCCATCCTTCTTACATGTAATTTATGGATAAAATAATGCACAACTCTAAATCTTCATGGAATGAAAGGGAGAGAAAGAATACTATCTCCATTGTTATTCTTTCCAATTAAACCAGCAGATTCAGACTGTGTAAGTGATGACCATATATTTTTTTCTGTTTCTTGTCATCATCTGGCTGGTATCTCAGAAGCATATGGGTTTTACATGCATGGGATTCTTCCTTTTTTAACTCCCTCTTCCTTTCTAATTTTACTCTGGAGTTTCAAGACTGCATTGTGGTCAGTATTACAAGTCTATTCCTCATTGGGACAGAACTGCTCAGGGTAACTTTCTGTCAAATCATCACTATTCCAAGTCAGGAGCATCAATATCATGAAAATATTTGGTGCCAGGTGCTGGTGATGAACCGTTATTTTTCTGAAACAGCAATCCACACCCTTTTACAACCCCACTATTTCAACTATTTATTTCCACTATTTTGGAATTCGCAAACACTGATCCAAAGCATGAATGTAACAAGCAGTCGACCACAAAAACAGAAGCCACCTTTCGTTAGGAAAATCACCCTAGGATACTTGGGAGCTGTCAGCAGCACAGACTGTCACTGCCTTTAGTTACCGCCTGGCTGAGTTACTACAGGCTGCAAGCACACGTGTGGGGTGATTGGAGCGATTGTGCTCTGCACTCAGCTCTCATTCTCTCACTGTTTTTAAGGCTCCTGGAAAGCAACTCCAGCTTCCCATCGCTGCAGGAGAAGGCAGGCAGCAGGGCAGAGAGCTCAGCACTTACGCGGGCACTTCTTGACGCAGAAAGCCCCGTAGGTGTACTTGGCGTTGTGATTGTGCTCCAGCTGGAAGGTGGTGGGGTTGTACACAAAGGTCTGGGGGCACTGTGTGACACAAGCACCACTGTCATTGAAATTCATACAGGCCTGAAAAACAAGGGAGACAAAAAATACTGGATTAAACAGTATAGCTGCTATAGGGGTTGGTTTTTTTTTTTTAGTGTGAAAGATAGCCTTGATCGTTCAGACTTGCTGCGACAGTGAGGAATGCAATACAGAGCTCTGTAAAGTTCACTTTGGCTACTTGGATTTTTTCTGGGATCTTGGCAAATATGTGACTTTTCAAATTAAGGTGTTTGGTGAGTGAGCCCCCTTAGTTGGCAACAGTTGCCTGTTACAACACTTCCTACAAAACCAAAACAATACCGTAATTTGTTTCATAACTACTCACAATCAACTAATTCTCGACTTGCTAGGACATTCTAAAATTGTCAAGAGTGAGCAGCTACTTATCAACGTCTAAGCAAATGCTAATGACTTTTTCAGAGGTCCAACCCTTTAGATTTCTTTCAGCGTGAGTACATCATCCAGCTGAAAACCGTAATTCCCAATTAGGAAGCAAGAGGGATAAGAACTTCCTTTGAGCCAGCACAGGAGGGGGCCGTTTCCCTAAGTGGCAAGTTTAACAAGGTCACTTGCTTCACATACTGAGAGAGGAAAATAGGACTTTGTCCCACTTAGCATTCAGGCTCTGCCACGCACAGCTGACAGAGGACAGGGCCCTGACAAATGAAGAGGCGAGTGTGTGGATAACAGAAGTAATGGGATGCAGGGAAAACAATTGACCATGCAAGGTTGGTAATTAGGAATAGAAAGGCCCACTGATTTTGACATTCCTTATCAGCACACATCATGTCTATGGTTTTAGCCACAGATTATAAGAAAACTGCTGGAGCAATTTTCACAGAGCATACCATGAATGAAAAATCTCTATGAATATGAAAGCTGTAGCCTGGCTTGGATTCCCCTAGCAGTTTAAGCAGCCATTGTTACTGGGTATTGCTTCTCCACTAACTTGTAATCCAGGCTGCTTTAGAAGTGTTAGTCTAGGAGTAAATCCTTCTGGTCTTTTTCCACGTTGTTAAAATAAAGACAGTTTTGTCTCTTGAAAGAGTCAACACATATAACAGTAATATAAGTGCCCTGTCCCCTTGCCTCCTGGGCTAGGACTGAGAGAAAAGAGAAAAATATTCCTCTCTTCTGCTGATTTTACTAGCAGTCCTTATCTCCATTTGGATCAGGATCAGCAGGACCCTGGGACCTGTCATGCCAGAAGATTTCAGAAAGGAGAGGCTAATAATGTATCCAAGGACAAAATCTGCTGCTGAAAGGAACAAGCAGGGAGATCCATGACAACAGCACTGTCTGACATGGACTGTTCCTGTCTTTCCGGGTCCTTTAAAATGCCTATTACAAAACCTGCCAGGTTTTTTCATGGAAACAGATTTTTTTCCCCTTTACAAAGATAAACACTTTACTCAGAACTGGATGGGAAGTCCACCCGTGGAATAGGGTTGTGTCACTTTACTGGTTCCATTAGGCAGTCAACCAGGCCCTCCTACGCATTTCAAGTTCTAGACCCAGTTTGAATCTGAGATAAAAACATCAGTAGAACTTTTCTTTAGCATCTTTGCTTGCATTTGTGTCAGATGATGATTACTCTGTTGCTTTTAGAACTGAATATGCAAATGACTCGATGGCAGCATATGGAGGAGGATGGATGAATTTTATCTACAGATATTAAAACCGTATTTAGAACAGGATGCTGTTGCAAGATGCCATAATGCTCTAAAGGATTTGTAATGCTTCATAAGCTGTACTTTTGCTTGTTAATAAATACTAATTTAGTTTGTTTCCTCAATCCATTTCTTACATGTTGACTTAAAAGGTACTCCATCATGTACATGACAATTCTCTGGTAACAGTTTAGCAAATGCATAAAGTAAAGCACACCAAAACTCCTTGGAGACATGGCAGTTCTCAGGAAAAGTTCATCTAGAAGATCTAGGAACTTTTAATTTATGACTGATATGTTTTATATACGTTTGTAATTGCTTCAATAATACATGCAAATTTCTAGCATTTTGTGCTAAATGCTGCTAATTTGTGAATAAAAGCACAGGGAAAGACACAGGGAAAAAACAAAGTTCAGTGTCTCAGTTGAAAGCTAAGCACAGTTGTCTACAGCCTAAAGGGTTACGCTTTTCACCCACTGTGTCTAAGCAAGTAATGACTAGTCCTGAAAATTGCCAGACCCCTGCTGAGTGTCTTTTACATTGCTCTGGGGCCAGGAGGGAATGGGAATAAACCCTGGATGCTTCTCTGCTGCATCAGAACAAACATACTAGTTGATTTTTAGCATGCATATTTCCACAGCTGCCATAATTCAGGAAGCCTAACTTTCAGGCTGCAGCATTACAAAACTTTTGCTGCCAATAACTTGTCCTTAACCTTTGCAAACAGTTACATCAATACATTAGCTCTAAAGATGTTCCTCAATGCTCATTTGGGAACAATGAATGCATTTTCACTCTTCCCTTTACCTATTTATATTGTACATGACACAAGAAAGAATGGTATTTTCCTCTCTCTCTAGCTCAAAGCCAACAGAGAACTTCCAGGGACTGTTGGATCACCCCCACCATATGTGCTGAACATCTACTTGTGAAAAGCCACAGAGAACAGCTTGAGTAAATCCTGTTGGTGACAAAGTCAGGCCACCACCACATTTCATCAGCAGCTAAAGAACAGTATTAAGAGTGCTGTTTTGAAGCACAAAAGCTATCACTACCAAACAGTTGGGGCCAGCCAGGGAAAGATTCATTTTTTGCCCGTTTATCATGAGCCACTTGCCCACAGTTTCAAAATACACGCAATTTTCCATAGCCTCCTCCCAACCCCACCTAGCAGTCAACTTCACAGGTATTTGTCTCTTCAATCACATGGGTACCTTTGAAAACCCACCTCTCTATGCAGGTTCTAACTCTAGGCTTCTTTAGACCTAGGTTTGCTTCCCCTGGAACCACTAGCAAAACTTGTCTCATTGACCCAGTGTGATGAGCTACACATTTTTTGAGACCAGTTTTGGGTTTTAAAGCTGCTAAAACTCTTAAAAATAATGGATTAGAAACAAGACAGATTTTCTAAAGGTTTGGATGTTTAGATTGTCTGTTTCTTTAAAGAAAAAGCCACTTCTTCTTTCCGTCTTCTCATAGTTTGAAAAAAAACAACCTTTTTTTTCCTTCCTGGAAAGATTTGTTTTTCCACTTCAGCTGGGGCATGGTTTCCGGTGGAGGTGAAGAGCCCACAGATTGGCTCATTTTAAGACGGGCTCTTTGTGTAGCCACTTGAACATTGAAAGCGTCCTTTCGAAACTTACATTTTTAGGAGCGGGAAATTAGAAGCTCTCTTTGACTTCCGTTTGCAGGGAAGGGAAGGGAACATCTCCGTGTGCCCGGCCGGCCGCTCTGGGCCTCAGGGCCTGGGGGCCGTGCCGGGGCTGCGGCCGGGCCCCTGCCGGCTCCCCCCGCCCCTTCCTCTCTGGCAGTGCTGCTGCTACTGTGGGGCTGCTTTTGCTCCCCCTCTCTGCCTGAGGGAGAGGAGAATGGAGCTCCAGGAGGGGCTTCCCGGCCCCGCCTCTCTCGGGCCTGGCCTCTGTCTGAACCCCCCTCAATGGGAGAGAGATCAACCGGCAGCTACCGGGATTGCAGCTACCGGTGCTACTTTGGCTTTCCCGCAGTTCTCCCCTCACTCTGTGGAATGCATGGAGTTCCAGCTGCACTAGAAAAGGGAATTAACCCTTTGAGTGTACCTGATGGATTCAGAAAAGGTTGAGCCAGGGAAGAAGACTGCAGAAGCTCCTAGGTCAGTCAGAAGAGAATTAAAGACTAAAGGAGGGGAGAAAGAAGAGATGCCTTTAAGCTGAAATTCTTTTGTA
>VZTR01023746.1:689135-725974 GCA_013400775.1 Chaetops frenatus | reverse complement strand
GTTGATTTTGGTGTTACATCTGGGGGTTGATGTTGATTCTACATCTGGGGAGTGATTTTGGTTCTTTTTTTCCCCCTCTCTTGTTTTTTTGTTCTGTTAATAAACTATCTTCATCTTTGAAGTTTAGGCCTGCTTTGCATTTCTCTTAATCCTTATTCTCACTCAACCACTACACTACACTCTCGCCTGGTGTGAGCAGGCAAGCAGGTGAATGTGAAACCACTACACATCTGAAGCACACGCATAGTAACTTGCATTTGAGGGAAAGCGTTTTGGGAATCACTTTCCTTCCATCTCCACAAAGAAGCACGGCCAGTAAAAAAGCTGAATTTAAATTAAGTCTGGCAGAAACAGGGAACGCCTTGCACAGAGAAGCTAAACTGTATTCTTGACTTTCATATTAAGAGCACATAGAGCACTAATAAAAACCATGTTCAAATATAATGACAAAAACTTCTAAAAATTTGCTACCACCTCTAAAAGCTCATTTTGAAAAAAAAAAGATAAAAATCACAGAGATAAGCATATTAATGGTTCCCAATCCATATTTACAAATCTCATAGATCTGTTAATGGGTAATATTAAGTAGATAAATGATGTTAATAGAACATGAAAAATACTAAACGCTAAAATTTGCATCCTGAATCTGCGAGTGTGCATGCAGTACGTAAACAGGGAGGGAACTGTGAATCTCAGGGATTAAAGCATTAGGGATCTGTGGACTGACTGGCAGGGAGAATGAAACAGTGGCACGTACAAAGCAGTCGGTGTCCTTGGGTCCGTAGCAGCCCCCGGCGCACTCGCGGTGGCAGCAGTCGCTGACGTAGGGCCCGTAGCAGCGTCCGTCACACTGCTCTGCACACACCGTCTTCGTCACTGCATGGGGCAGGAAAAGGGACAGCGTGACACCCCGGCCGAGCCACAGAGCTCTCCAACTGCTCCCTGAGCAAAACATCCCCACTGGGATGGAAAAACCCCCAAGGAGTGAGGGAACTGCTCCAGTGGTGCTGACGCTCAGAGCCAGAGCATCTGCAGGACACCTGTATCCAGAACATCTGCACCACATCTGTATCCAGAACATCTGCACCACATCTGTATCCAGAACACCTCCAGGACACCTGTATCCAGAACATCTGCAGGACATCTGTATCCAGAACACCTCCAGGACACCTGTGTCCAGAATGCCTGCAGCACATTTGTATTCCAGAACGCCTGCACGACACCTGTATCCAGAATGTCTGCAGGACACTTGTATCCAGAATGCCTGCATGATACCCTCTTCAGGAACACACGTGTTGCTCAAGGACTTTGGAGAAGGAAATTTTTAGTGTGCCTTCTTACCCTTGAAAATTCAGGGGAATGTTACTTTCAAATCATTAGTTTTTTTTAAACAGGGTACGACACCCCCTCCCCCCCCCCCCCAAAAAAAAAATAACAGAAGAGCCCACCAGTCCCATGTGAGTTTTCCCCACGAAGCACATCAACACAGAGTAAATGAGTGAAATTCAGAGTGAGACCACCAATGTCACAGCCAAATGCTGCCTTTGATGGCAATCCATTTGACAAACAGGAACAGAACAACTGCAACCTTGCAGCACATTTGGAAACACCACTTGCTATTTCTAAATAAAAGAATCCTGCCTTCATTCACAGAAAAACAAACAGATCTACCAGCTGGACTGTGGTTTCACACCACTCGGGGCTTAGTCTTGTGCAAAGAACAGTCAACCAGTGGAGCATCCACCTCACATCCCTCACTCAGCTATAATCCTTATCTTTATTTCATGGAAAAATGAATTAGTATTATCCAAACAATACTAACCACCACTACCTACCGTGCTGTCAGCTGTCTTTTGATAAAAGCTGGGATGATACACTTCTGCAATTAACCTTCAACATCCATTTTCTTAAAAGCATTTGATTACTTTTCTATGAAAAACACTTTTCAGGAAGCAAGAGAAAACAAAATTCCATCCAACCTTCTGCTTGATTCTACTATTTTAATGCATAGGTAACTCCTTTATAAGTACATTCTGATCCAAAATCCCTTCACTACTTGCCAGAAATACTTGAGGTAATGCTGAACCTTCTTGCTACATACAGTATTTATTTAGGACATAAAAATGTAAATAACTAAAGAGAAGTGATTGTTTATAATCTATGGAATAAAACAATGCACTTTTAGAACAATTTCATCTTGCTGATACCAGAGGGAAACCCTGAGACAGAAAAGGTTTTCATGCCTTGTGCAATCTAATTTGAGAAATTTGGGAAATTCTGTGAAGGCACTTGCTGTCAACGCTGCCTGAGAAGCACATTAAAATGATTTGTTCATTTAAGTGTGGCCACCAGCACACTGTGGTGACAGTCTGAGCTCATGAAAATGAACAAATACCTTCTCTAGTCTGTGACTGTGTCTTGTTTTCCACCAGCTCAGGATTTGCACTGGACTGGGCACTGTCTGGCTCACAGAGACGCAAAGCCCAGCCTTACCCTGACCTGAGGGAGAGCCCCAATTCCCAGTGGCTCCCCCTTAGTGGAGGGGCACAGAGGCCATTCAGCTCACCCCACAACCCAAACTCTCCGCGTTCACCTGTGCCACTGCCCAGGGGAGCAGCTGGTCCCAGAGCCAAGGGGACACCACCCAAACCCTCTGCCCCTCCTTCAGCACGGCACTTTGTGTTTTGACAAGGCTACAGCCACATTCTGCCTTGTGGCCATGCCCTGAGGCCGTGCATGGAGCCCACTGTCAAATGCATTCCTTGCTGCTGCTGCTGCCCCACAGCCATTGAACGTTTTGCTTAAACCTGGGAAGTTCTGGTGTCAAGCTGCCCTGTGTGGATAATCAGTGTGAGCCACCTGACTAATTCACCTCTGATTTATCCACCCCAGAACCAGCTACTGTTGGCTGTGGGCCATGAGGTCCACCCTGTCCAAGGAGCCACAGGTTCCCTGTAGAGGAGGGACAGAGGCAGAGCTCACTTGGCTGGAGCATGGTTCTGGTAACACCAAGATTTTGGGTTTGATCTTGGGATGGGCCATTCACACCAGGGCTGATCTGGAGCAACTTGAACTGGATGCCTTCAAAAAGTGTATTTTGCTTCTGGTTCGACACCAGCTCAAGGAGGCTCTCTACCATGCTGCTCAGGATAGGAAACACCGTGGGTTTTCCTGAAGCAAAATTTATAATTACAGCAAAGGTTTGTCACTGTTCTTCTCCAGCTGTTTATTTTTCAGGGAAAACAAACAATGCCAACAGGAATGCCAACGTGTTGTTCTAGGAAGAGGCCAGAACATACCACATCTATCTCCTGCTTCACTGTATGCCATATTTGCATTATAGCTGCTATTGAAGGTCCAGGTCTGAGGAGAACCTGTCAGGTGTCTTTGGTGGCACCACACACACCAAGACATTAATGAGCTTAGCAGGCTCTGAATAATCTTCAGGACTCATGTTTAAGACACTTCAAGAGGAAAGTTTTTTTCCAAGACAAAACAAATACAAGGCAATTCTGTGTATTTTCTGAAGGCCTGAAACAATCTGATTGCTCAGATGCCAATCATTCTCAGGGGGTAACCCCACAGAAAATACACAGAGCTGCACTGGTTTAAAAAGATAACAAGCTTTTTTCCCTAAACACTTTCCTCCAAATACAATCAATTTATTTTATAGCTGTAACTCAAGACCTATCTGAAAGAGTGAATTATAAATATTAACCAAAATGTCAAACTATGTGTCATTTCAGGTGCCAGGTACTCATCTCTTCACCCAACACAACTGTGAGGAGAGCCTCACTAATCACAGCTGAGACCCCAAGCTTCAAAACAGACCTTTTGAGGGTCAGCACAACTACCTGCCTGGATTCCTACAGATCATCTGTGTGATCCCAAGAATTTGGAGAGTTCAGCTACACAGAGCTGTCACAGTCAGGGCCAGGACCAAAGGACAAACACTAAAGTCCTGAAAAATGTGCTGTGCATTGAGATGGATTTCTGGGTGAGACTGTCAGCCTCTACCAGTATTTCACAGCAATAAGCAGTGTTGGGGAGGGGATGAAATGACCACTTCATGTACATGTGCAAATCATCCTTTATATCTTCCCCTCTTCTTTAATTGTGTCAGGACACTATAAATCTATGAAGGAAAAAAAAGAGAAGTAGCTGAAATCAATGGAAGTGTTACAAACACGCAAAGTTATTAGAGCAATACAAGGGTTTTAATTAAAGATGCTGGCTCCCAGCAGAAATGCTGGGTTTTCCTAACTGATCCCAGCTGCTGGTTCAGCTCTTTCTGTGGGCCCCACCAGGCTCCTGCTCACCTTTTGCTGCTCTCATTTGGCACCTTCTCCTCAGCAGCACCAGCTGCACAAGGACAATACAATTGTGCTCAGACCACACTTCTGTACACAGAGTCATGCAGCACTTGACATTTGCTAAATGTTTCATGTTCCAGGTTTGATTTATAGGCTATATTTGTCTTTTTGCATTCCCTTAGCTGGGTCTATATCCTAATTTAGATTGTTGTCTTTTCAGTTACATTCCTCTTGGAAAAAGTGCATAATCTGTCACTTTAATAACGTATTGAATTGTAAAAGTTTCCATTTCCGCATGAAACTCTTAACAGACATGAACAGCAAAAATTTGAACAGTCTAACCATAGATTTTAAAATTTGATTAGTGACTTCCAAAAGCATTTGTTATTTTGATTTTATTTAAAGTAGTTTACATTCTATTCAGTGTGTGCCCAATATCCTTTGAAAAACAGTCTTTTTAAAGGTATTTTCGCATTAGCCTTTCCTGACAAGGGAACAAGTTGTATCATCTAGATTTCAAATTCTTCCTATTAATAGGATCTTCCTATTAACATCTACTGATACATTATTAAAAAGAAAAAAGGATTGCTAACTGTGTAAAACAGTACCCTGGAATTTCATCTTCTCTATGTCCTAACAGAACAGCTTGGCCTAAATTTCCTATTAATTGTCTTCTTAAATACATGAATTTTCTTGTCACATTTAGAGAGACATTAGAATGGAGTTAGATACAGGTGGTGTTTCAGACAGAGATAGCAACAAAGACGTTGCTGGAAGGCAACATAAGAAGCAGCAAGGTAGATGATGTTCATGAAAAAAACAAAGGGATTTGGTTTTTTTTCCATATGTAATTTGAAATGAAAGACACGGATTAAGATCTTTCATTTTTTTATCCTTTCCCAGGAAAATAATTTAAATCTTATCTTGGGAGGGGGGCTCATTAGAATATTTTGCTTCAATCCTCAATTAAAAAAAAAATTTCGAAATGCAGCTCTGAGTTGTTTCTAGGATTGAAATGGTTCAGCAATGGGGTGTAGCACTGCTGGATTATTTTCCTACACGTGTTGGAAAGACATGCATCCCCAAGGAGATGAGGTTAAGGTAGACAAAATGTGCACACCACCACTCATCCCTTCTCCAGCTTCTACCTAACAACATTTGTGAGCCCAAAAGCCAGGCATACCCTTTAAAGTAGGACACGAAGGCAGCAAAAGCATAGTCCCACTTGCATTTTTATGTTTTGAGTCCCTACTCAAATTCTTCCTCTTTGCTTCACTCAGTTTGCAGGAAACACATTGTGAGAAAATCCACAGAAGAAATACCCTTTACCAGCCTTTTCTCTCAACTGTGCTGCTTGTCCAAGGTGCAGCAAGGTCATGGAGGCAAAGAGGAAGACTGTGATGTAAAATTAATTCCTGTCCCTGATAATCAGAGGCTGCAGAGTGGGCTTGAAGGTAAGAGGATGTGGAATAGCTACTAAAGTATAAGAGTGTGATCTGTGTATCTCCCTGAAACCTAGATGGGTTATTGGCTTTTCCCTGTTTATCACTTTAACCCCATGGTTGTGCCTTAGCCTGGCCCCACTGTCTGGATTTGCAAGGGCAGCCACTGGGAAGGGAGAGAGAGCTGCCAGTCCTGGAGCCAACCTTCTGTGCAGCCCTGCTGAGCTCCTGCCTTCACAGCACTGCAGATAAGCTTTTCTCTCCCTGGTATGATTACATTAATCCACCAAATCAGTTCACTTATCTGAGAGCAGTGCTTTGTAGAGGCTGAGACCATGGGAGCTGGTCCTGGCACATGGGCCTCTGCAGGTACATAGCTGGACTTGCCATGAGGCTGGAGACACGGCCTGAACCAGCACCATGGGCTCCTAATGGAACATAACTGCCAAGATTTTAAACTGTTCTTGGATAAGCCAACCACAGAAGGCCTGAAAAAATCTCCTCATGTTTGGATTGATTATGCAGCTTCTTACAAAGTTACTAGTTTTAATAGGCAAACAAACTTCTCATTAGAGAGAGGGAAAAAACCACTAATTAATTCTAACCATGATATAAAGTAATTTGATCGGTAGGGTTTAATTCCCTTTTCATTATCTACTTAAGCACACAACCCAGAATGCAGTTATTTTCCTGGAAAGGAGCACTGACTTCCTCAGGGCCTTCCTAAAGATTTCCAGCAAAGGAAGGAGATGTCCCAGCTCAATTCAGACCAGGAAGAATCTGTTCTGCATCTCTGTACCTTAGTCCTAAAAGAAGGGGTATTTTAACCACACCTGCAGATAAAGCACAATATGAAGCAGGGATGCAAGAACAGGTCAACTTTAGCAGAGCTGTAACTGTGAGCAGCTTCTCCAGCAGAATCAGCTGATGCTCCTAAAGGGAAAGCAGCTCCTGGCAGGATGGCAGAGCCTTTGCAGGTAAGTGGCTCTGTCCCCCGGCTTGGCAGAGTGGCTTGGATTTCCTGCTCAGACTCATCAGACATTCACCTCAAGCTGTCTGCCAATTCTAACTCCATCCTAGCTCTCACTCCAAGTAGCCAANAAAAAAAAAAAAAAAAAAAAAGAAAGCAGCATCACTGCACTGTTCCTACCAAGTCCCAGGAAAGAGGCAAATGACCCTGGGATGACTCTCCCCAGCTCAGAGCTTAGCTTGGGTGCTCGCCTGGGAGTGGATCGTTTGCCACAGTCCTTCCTCCCACTCAGGCAAGGAAATAAGCACAAGCTGGAGAAGTGGTCTCTGGGTGAGCTCCCAGCAACCACTTCATTTCCCAAGAAGAGTGATTCCAGTAAAAGCAACTGGTTTTCACCCTTTTGTAAGCAGAAAAGAGAAAAAAAACCTTGTAGAAAAAGACAGGTCTCAATTTTCTCTTCTTTTATTATCTGCTAATATTGTGACTCCTTCTAGCTCTTCAGGGCCTGTGTAAAGGATCTTAAAGCACAAGAGGAAGAAACTCATTTCAATGCTCTCGAAATTCAACAGGACAGACAAACATTGTGAGTAACCCTTCACTTACTGCTTCCTTCATGAAAAAGCTATTACTCTCTCTTTCAGTGTAACTCAAACACAGCCTTAAGTTATTGTAAAGAGAACAGTTCTGCAAGATAACTAATATTCCCAGGCTACCACTGAAATTAAGAATATTTTTGCATCAGTAACTTTGCAGTGTCAGGTGGTCATTAAAGATCTCCAAATTTGCCTTGTAGTTTTTTCTCTTCCTGACATGTTCATTTCAGTGTATTCCAAAATAACCATCAATATTCTCAAGAGCCATGCTCCATGGTGCCACCAAGTAGTGAAAAGAAAATTCAAGTTAGCATAAGCAGTTTAAGAAAGCACAAGGGAGGGAAGAGAAATATCATTCACATGGGTGGAAAAAAAATGCATATCATCTATTGGCAAAAACATATGGAAAAAAACCCACTTGTATATTTTGGAGTTATACCGAACCCAGAATTTATATTATCCCTTCACAACTGAAAGAAAAAAAACAAGTAGGATCTCTACTACATTGTTTTCCAGTAGTTTGTTTCTCACTCTTACATACTTACAGGTCTGGCAGTGATTCTCTGTTGGTCCCCAGCACCGTCCTGTGCAGGACTTGTGGCAACGACCACCTGTAGGACGGACAGAAAGAGAGAGGTGGGAAATGTGGCTTCCTTTCATTCCTGCAATATCCAGCAGCTGTGGAAGGTGGGAGTACATCTCGTCTTTGGAAAGTTTTTATGCTTTAGCAAGGTTGAAACAGTGCCTGTATAAAAGGCCCAACTAAATAACCAGGCCTAGCGTCAAACTTACGTGAAATACAGGTACTTATGTAAATGCTCTGTACCCTAAATACCTCTTTGCTATGCATAATGACTGAGACATTTTAAAACAAAAAGAAGTATGAGCAAACCTGGAGGACTGAGGAACAATGTAATCACCCAGTGCTATCACTATGGCTCTCCACAGCCTGTGTAAGGCCTGCTTCTCCTGTGGAAGCAGGAGCCTGTGTCTCCTGCTTCCACAGGAGAAGAGATGGCTGTGCTGGAAAGGCTCTACAGCTACCTACCTCCTGTCCAATTTCATCTGAAGAATGGGACGCTCCCCCTCAATGCCTTTGGTTAAAAGTCACCCCTCTTCCCCACGAACATTCACAGTCTGCATGTCCAATATTATGGTAAGGGATATGTGCCCTGTGCAAGCACTTATCCTCAGTGACAACAAAGCTCAAAGCATCTTCTGTTTCCTGGCTGCTGGTTCTTTAGTTGCCTGTAGTTGTGCTTCAGAGGGAACCTCGTGGTCCTTCAGACCTTGGATGTGATGCTCTGCATCATCTTTCCACATGCTGATAGGTTTAGTCCCTGAAGATAAAGAACTGTAGGTGCTTTCACTGTAAAATACAGCTGGAAGAAGCAGCATTAGTGATGGTAGGTTTTGTAAATTACCTAGCAATTAGTGATTAAAATCCACTTGGACTGAAGCAGGAGTTGAGTTCACATGTCTATGTCATGGCAAAATGGTGACTCCTGTGAGAGGGAATGGCAAGCAAGGTGAAGAGCTGGAATGTTCTCCTCTGGCCACAGTTCAACACCAGTGGAGAGAGCGCTCGGACAGTCCCACAGCAGTCTGGGCTGTGAGGGAATGGAGACCCCATTCCATGGCTGCCACCTGGACACAGCCAAAGTCCTGGCACGCTCCCGGGTGCGACAGAGCCTGAGGGCAGGCAGGCAAAGGCCCTTCACAAAGCTGAGCTGAGACACCCAATGTAAAGCTTGTGGAAGACTATGCACAGTCCTTATCGCTGCTCTTTGGATCGCAGGAACCCAACCTTGTGTTTGATTAAACTTTTATCCATCACTGAATACTGCTGAGATTCTGTTAAGTGAATTTCCCCTTTGAACCTGATCCAGGTTCAATCCTTTCAATCGTGCATTAACAGCTGCTGCTGCTAACACTGCTCCATTACACTAAATCAAATACTTGCCACATGCCCTGGTGGGAGATGGCGACGGAGGAAGTGCAAAATGTCTCTCAGCTAAGGTTGGATCAGCCTAGAGATAAACACTGCTCCTCTGCTAGCAGTGTGCTCACACCTGCAAGATGTTACAGAGCCGAGCAAACCCACCGCGATGGACATCTGAAGTCAGACTCTGCCACTAATTTTTGAAAGCCAGCATTCTTCGGCATTCCTGGTGCTATTGATGATGCTGCCTGGTAATTACCACA
Source organism: Chaetops frenatus (assembly GCA_013400775.1). Classification (NCBI taxonomy): domain Eukaryota; kingdom Metazoa; phylum Chordata; class Aves; order Passeriformes; family Picathartidae; genus Chaetops; species Chaetops frenatus. The sequence goes on along the minus strand of VZTR01023746.1, from coordinate 716,451 downwards.
TTGAACGCCAGCTACCTTGTTAAAACTACCAGCTCCTGGTTCATTTAAAGCAATTATACTTGGGAAACATTGTTGCTGCAATCACCAGCACATAACTCGCTGTCACCCTCTACCATCTGCTTATTTAGATCACAAATGTACTATAACTACATAAATGCAAACTCATTCTGCCTGACAGGGAGGGCACTCCATCTGGCATGAATAATGCAACTTTAATCAGTAATAACGATTATTATGGTTATTAAGAGACTACTGGAACCCTGCACAGAAAGCAAATATATCCACATTGATTTATAGGAATGAAAGTTTTAAACAGTGAGGTAAACAGCAAATTAAAGGAAGAATTTTAGTAGAGGAGGCTTGATAAGTTAAAGGTTGTTAGCTGATTTTGGTACTTGCTGAACTGAATAGAAATGCTCCCCTGGAAGTGGGTTTTATTAACTGGCTACTCCTGATCAGCAGGAGGAGCAGGATAGATGCACATCCAGAGAACCTTCACCACTGTGGGCTGTGCTTAGCCCTCCCCTGAGCCAGAGCATCCCTGCTGGGGCAGCTCGGGAGGAGCCACAGCCCACTCACAATGAGGCCTTCTCTTGTAAGACCCCCCTATGCCAGTCCTTCCTTGAGCTCCAATCTCATGCCTCTCTAGGCTCAGAGGTCTGGAGCTCAGGGAGAAAGCCAGAGGCCAATGCATCCAGCACCATAAAGCACAGCACAGATCACTTGTGACCACACACTCCTGAGGCACAGTAAGGCAGCAGTTTGGCTGCTCCTTCCCTTTTTTGTCCCTGGATTCCACCCCTTTCCAAACCGTTCTGTAAACACTGGGCTTTCCACTGTAATATGTGCTGTGGGATAACACAGAAGAAATTTCAGCATCCCTCCAAGTGATCCCTAACTAGAGAGTCTGCCCATACCTCTGTAAAAGCTGCACTTAAAATACAAATCTTCATATCTGAAGCTCCTAGGTGCTGAGCTGGTCCTCAGTACACAGCCAAAAATTTATTCAGCCACCTCTATTCCTCCTGGAAATAAAAGCAATTCAGCATCTTCAAAACATCATTTTAAAAATTTTTTTAACTTGCATGCCTGCTGCCTGGTACATGACTTTGTTTGGCAGTGTCAGATGATGATTTGCATTTAAATAGAGATATTTAACAATAAAGCAAGAAAAGGCTGCCAGTTTCCTTTTTTCTCACTGGGAACTCAAAAGTGTCTGTTTCATTGTTTTCACTTTTCTCAGCTGTACAGACACAACCAGGAGCTGAGCTTGTAGGCAGCACACCTCTGAATTGCATTGTTATGTGTCCTTTTGAAGGTCAAATATACTGAGAATTAAAAACCAAACTCCCTCCAAATAGTGTATCTATATTGGCTTGGTTGTTTAAAGAGAAAAATAACTTTCTTTGCTCTCAATATGAGCTGGTCCAGATTCTGCCCACACACTCCTCTGTATTTCCTATGTATTTCACCTGGTTTTCCCCACTAAGGGAAAATCTGTCCTGTCATAAGGACGGATTGAAACCCATTAAAGACCAGCTCTGCAAAATTAAGACAGAAATAGTCCTGGTGGAAGTCAACATAGGCTCTCAGGAGCATAACAAGCATTCATGTGAGGAGCAGGTCTCACAATTAGATCTGTATGTCAGGCTTAAATGATAATAAATGTATTGGCCCTAAGGTTGACTAGGGCCTCAGAGGAATTATACAACTGCTCACAGATCTCCCTGTATATATTTCTTAAGATATTTAGACTGTGAGGCAACAGAATTGAAAAAAAAAAAAAAACACCCAAAAAACCAAAAAGGAACAATTTGTGCCATTAATCATTCCTATTATTCCTTGTGTCTAAAATATTCTAAACCCCTCCAACACAGAGCAGAAAGAGCCAGAAAAACCTCTCTGCAGGGCACAGCCTTGGCGGGTTCACTTGATTCTTGCACATTAATGATGGCACATTAGAAAAATGCTGTGTTTTCTTTTTCCAAGGAAGGGAGGAACCTACAAAAGTCTCCTCCTTACTACAGCTGGGACACTGGAGTATATTTCTGCTCCTGAATAGTGGCATTGTTTTGCACACACAGTGACAGCTTGGAGGCTTCCATAATTTTCACAGGTTTTGTTATGAAATCTAGGCTAAGAAAGGGCAGATTCCCATTGGAACATGAGAATTAATTTTGCTTTGGCAAATTGCACACAGAAAACCAATGTTTTGTCTCCTGGGCTGTCTTCCCTTGGCTAAAGCTACTGCAACACATCTGAATTATGGACTCTGGGCAGGGCACCTTCCTTGTCATTTCCAGGATGGAGTTTTATTTGTGGGAGATGCTTTTGCTTTCCCAGCAGGGAAAGTCACCAGCAGAAAACGTTTGCTCACTAGCTTGGGAACGACCAAGGTTACTTCCTCTTTGTGTTTTCCTGAGAATTGAGAAGGGCTTTTCTTTGACTCCAGACTTGTTTCAGAAACAGTAAAAGCACAAAGGATTAAGTTACTGACAAGACAAGAAAAATTGAGTCCTCCTTTTAGCCCTAAGCTCAGTGTCATACATTCCCCATCAGCTATGCCAGCTGCCTCGAGCAGACCCCTCTCAGTAGGAAAAGGAAAGCAGAAATAAGAAGAAATGTCTCACTTTGCACAAAACTTATATTTACAGACAGTTTCTATCAGGTTAATAAATCATTATTCAATGTTAGGATACCTACAACACTGATGCTGAAGTGCAAATAAACATAGACAAAATAAAGTGGCTTAGATGGTTACAAGCCATAGGTTTAGGCAGCCTCTTTACTTACTTAATAATCTGAAAGAATTTATTAACTATCAAAACAGCTATAAATCATTTATTAGCTTCTGTACATTGATTATAAACTCATCCTTTACCTAAAAAATTCACTCCTCAAAAATGCTAGGGATGCAATAGATATGTTTCTAGATATAACCAGCCCTAAAGTCCAATAAATTCCAGGTATACTCTGTGGTAAGGGTCCCAGGCTGTTCTTTGCATGGCTTAGGTGAGAAAGAAGGTTTGAATACACCTGTGTGTTGTTTGGTTTTTTTCTAGGCAGCTAAACTCCTTTGCTCTATGTATGCCTAGATAACAAAGTCAAAATGTAATTCAAACACTGCAACACAGCATTAAGGAGAATTAAAGACACTATTGTTGTGATGGATTGTTCTGCCTTTGTCAGGCCATAATGTTTTCCCTGTCCTTGTCTGACTGTTCCTATTGTCGCACATTCATTCATTCATTCATTCATTCATTTATTCATTCATTCACACTTCTTTGTTAGGTAAAAACAATTTTGCATTTCCTACCCACCCTGTGCTAGCCTTCAGATCTCTCCTATTGATTTGAAAGTTAATTACTTAAGAGAGTCTCACACTTCCCATGATTTCCTTCCCTTGTGGCAGGAGAGACACATGTTGCAAGAAAAAGTAAAAGTAAAACTTTCTGTAAAATAAGAAAACATGTTATAGATAGTGCTCATTTTCTCTTCCTCTGTAGAAGCATTATGGGATACAGAAATCTAAGGGTCAATTCCTTCACTGCTAACGAACTATACGGCTTTCACTCATGGCACATGAATTCACCTTAGGATCTATCACCAAATAGTTTTCCAACGTAGGATTAGTCCCATAAAACTCAGGCTTTTCTTTAACAAGCTGTACCTGCATTGGTGTTGTTACTTTTATTGTGGTAAATGGCAGCTACTGACATTTCTATCTCCTCTCTGTATTTTTGCTTCTCCCCTGAAGTCTCCGTGTCCAGTGGAGATGCCCTTAACAGAGAAAACTCTCAAGGAGTTCACCAATGAGCACTTACACTGTAGAAAAGCACAGCACCTCTTGTGGATCCATCCTTCCATCCATCCATCCATCCATCCATCCATCCATCCATCCATCCATCCATCCATCCATCCATCCATCCATCCATCAGTCAGCTCCCTAGAGCCCAGCCCCACTTGCCAGGAGGGTGCATCCAGCCTGGAGCTCAGTAAGGGTGGAAGCAAACTCCTGCTCATGATCACTTCCAACAGGGACTCCCAGCTCTGCCAGTCAACACCTCTATCTCCCCCTCATCTTCCCCAGCAGATAAGAAAAGACACAAACACAAATGGAGAAGGACTCAGGGACAGGCAGCTGAAAAGAAACTGGCCTGGGAAACAGGTCTGGAAATTGAAAACAATGCACGAGATACATCCTGAAAGACAGGCACGGAAAGAGATACAGGAACAATATGAGGGAGAGCGGGGGAAGGGAGCAGAGATAAAACTTAGCCAGGGCTGAAGAAAACAAAAACTGAATACCAAAGAGGGATGCATTTCCTTGAGTAATGTGGAATGGAGACAACCCCTGTACGTGCACAGGGACCGGGTGTCTGTTGAGAACTGCAAAATTACAGAGTATTGCCAGATACGCTGGTGGCAGACAGTTTTGATTTTAAGAGAGATTGGCCACCAGAGGTAAAGGAATAAATGGAAAGTCAAGAAGAGCATGTCAGCAGCACTGAACGGGCTCGGGCTGGTGGATTCATATCTGTTGCTGACAGCTCTGAGCTGATAGGGAGCTCACTGTAATGTTACTGCAGCTGCTACAGAAAAATGTCTTCAGGCCACAGTAATGACTACAGAAACGGACCTGAGGGGGGTAATGAAGACACTGGTTATTTTTCTCTGTCTGGAGCAGACAGCACTGGTAAGGTTGTGTGACTCAATGCATTAATTGGGGGTTTAGTCATCCACACAAAATAAAAACCTTCACATATGACATAGTTTAAAACTTTACACTGATTAGGCAATTAGGAGCTATTAATTATCACTGCTTATAGCTGTTAGCACAGAGCAATGTAAGTGAATTCCCCCCACTGTGATGGTGAATTAGTTCCAATCAGCATCAAATGCCTTCCTGAACATGCACACAGGGATGCTGAGCAAATGGGGAGACACAGCCAGAAGACTAAAAGGATAGGTCAAATCATACCTGCTGCTTGGCAGGCTCATAAAGAACAACAAAGCCTCAGGAATCCTTCCGTTGTAATCATTATTGTTTAAAAAATCATCCATAGGTAATGCCCCTCCTCCCACAGCGCGGCAGGAGCAGAAGAGCTGCCCAGTCCCTGCTAAGGGAGGTCTGCACTGGGGTCAGAATGAAACACATTCCCTCCAGTGGACAATCCCCAAAGCACAGAGATCACAACCCCAGGCCTCTTTAAACTACTGGAGTAGCTCTTATTTTCCCTTTCCTCCGGGTGGAGGGAGAGGGTGAACTCTCACCCAGGGTATTGAGTTATGTCTCATTCTGTCCTTTGCTTCCTGTGATGAAGGCTCTCTCCTCCTGGGTCAGCAAGCCAAGAAAACAATCTAGGGGCTGCTCTCTGCAGGGGGAGAGCCCAGAGCTGGCAGCCATCCCTCCCCAGGACAGCTCTTCAGCCCCAAAGGGAGAGAGCTGGGTACAGCACACAGCCATTCCTGGGCTCATGCCCTGCAGCTCGGTGGCTGTGATCACTGGAGAGCCATGGATCAGAGCACCCCTAGGACTATTTCTGTACTTAACTTAATAATTACTTAGTACTCAGAATTTCAACAGAAAAAGTAGGAAAAAACCCAACTAAGATCAAGCTGGGGCAGTTTCCAGTGGGAGGGGAGAGCCAGGATGCACAAATTTGAATGCCTTGATGCAAGGTAGGAAACTGAACCCTGCTCCCCAACACCCTGAAGAACTCCTGAGCTGATAATGTGAAGAAAAAAGAGAGAAAAGTCAGTCTTACTGAGGAAATTTGAGTGAGAGCAGAAGACAACTCCGTGAGAGGAAGGCACTACAGACTCCAGCAGAGAGAGACCATAGAAAGCCAACATCTTCTATGCCTTTATATTCACCTGAGCGTTTTCCCCTGCATGGGGGTATCTGAAAGTGCCTATATTTCCTGCCTTAGCAGCAGTGACTGCGATGCCCAGCTCTGATAGCTGCATCCTTCCCTGCTCGAGGTCACTGCTCACTGGCTCTCAGTCCTGGCACTTTTCTGGTGTGACAGCACAGGCAGTCCAAACCCACAAACAAGACAACAGCAGGGGAACACACGGGCACCCGTGGCAGTGCCTGGAATGAATCTGGAGCCAGGTCTCTGTCCCTGGGAGCTGCAGCACTTACTGTCCGATGTATAGCTCAGCTGAGAATGGAAGGATGCAGATATAAGTTGCTTTTCTGGGGGACACGATGTGCAGTGCTGGGAGAAAAATTCCTGCACTGTTAGGGGAGACTTTCAAAGGAGGCTCTCAACAAACTCAAACACACAGTTGGCAGTGTTCTTGTGTGGGTTTAATAGCAGCTCCTCAAACAGATCAAGTCAGTCAGTACCACATAAGTCAAAATACCGTCCTGTTATAATGTTCCTGTAATGCAGCCAAAGCAGTAATAAAGTTTGAACAAAGGGACATACAGTTTTCATTTTTTAAACAAAGTAATAACCTCTAAGAAAGAAAATCAGAACTTGAAATTGAATTCGCTTTTAAAATTCCTTTTATTCTTTCTTGATGCCATGGAGTATTCCTAGAGTCTGGCAGGGTATATTTAGAAGTGCTAATGTTTTAATCAACTTTTGACTCAATTATATGGAAATACTAGAAAGGAATTCCTCATTCCCTTGAAACTTGGAGTCCAATTTTAGGCTGGTTTTTAATGTTTGGATAAGCTTCTTGATGTGCTTATCCAAAATGTATTTCTGGCTATTTGAAACAAATCTGATCATTACAATACTTGGACCACAGAAGCCCTTCTCTGTTGGAAAACAATGGTTGGACATATACTCTGATATTTAGATTTAGTGTTTGCTATACAGAAAAATTTAATGAAAATAATCATACAAATTTCAAAGTGCAATTTCCTGGACAATCTGCAGTTATCAGAGATCTGCTAGGAGGTGATGTTTTGGGCATGATGGGACTGTCACGTAGGTGTAATACTGCAGGAGGTGTGCAGGGACCAGAAGGAAGACCCTGAAGCTGCCCAGACCTGTGGCCAGAGCCCTTCAGCCAGGCTGTCCACAGGACAGCTGCTTTCATGACAGTTCTGAGAGCTCCTGCCAGAACAGACAGACCTGACAAAATCCTTAAAAACCACAGATGTGATAGCAACAAAGGCTTGGGGTGGTTTTGTGTTTGATGAAGGGAGCAGAGCAGTGTATTGGGAGAAGCCACCCGGGTAGTGCCAAGTCTGCAGCCACCCCTGTGAGGCACCAAGCAAGCCCATCTGAGCAGGGAGCTGGGATATGCAGGGTGGGGGGCACACAGCAGCTTCCAGATCCCGCAGACACCATTCAGCAGCTGATTTTATACTCTTTTCTTTCCTTCCCCTTTCCCTAAGCATCTCTTTGAAGGCAGGTCATGAGAGCAGCTGAAGCATGCTGTGAGAGACCAATCCCACCCACCCACTCACTACAAGTCTGACAATCACCATGCAATTAGGCTATTTTCAATATTCAGAGTGTTTGGGGGTTGTTTCCTACTTTCAAGAAACACCGGTGCTCGTGATGAACAAGCTGCCTGTAATGGAGAGGAATGCTTTCATTCAGCCTGAAAGTCTCTCCCTTGTGCAAAACACTGCTTAAACACCGATCGGCTCATAACCAGGTGCTGTGCAGCAATACATTATACACGCACAGGTTGCCATTAACAGATAAGCAATTGCCAACAGTTGCTACACACCACTACGTGGAGCCCTACTTCAGTTCTGTGTCTACAGAACCACCGTAGTGTTTTACACATCAGCATGGGAACCTCTGCCACTGGCTGAGTGACTTTCACCCTGCAACTGCTGAAAGAAGGAAGGAAAACACCCAGTGAAACCAGTCAGCACTTTGGCAGGGACGGGGTTGGTTCTGCAGCTTGTATTTTTTGTTTATGTTTATGAAGAATAAATTTCTCAGTGCCAGGAGATGCCCACACCCGAGATTCTTCAGAAACTGTTAATGCTGGCTTTCTCTGTGCCCTCCTCTCTGTGCCCATGACTTCTAGAAATCCCCATGTCTGTAGCAGTTACTATGCCAGGCTCTGGCAGCATAAGGAGTTCTGTCCCTCACAGCATTATTTTTTATTTGTGTTCATTACTTATTTTTTATTCAGTAACTCAGCTGTGAGAGGCGTCGTATTTCCATTAGATGCCACGTCCGCTTGCCTTTCAAATCTGCTTCAAGGGCAGTCACCAATTGACAAATCCCTTCTGAAAATGCTGGCTGAACGTATTTATTAGAAAGCTAAACTGATTCCATTTATTTAAAACACACTATTCTAGGTTGAGGGAAAAAAACGTTACAGGCAACTTCAAGAAGTTCAGCTTGCCATTCTAACACATATCGAGTTCATTGTACCACTAGATTTCATGTATTCCTCCGTCTTCAGATATATCTTCTTGGCAAAAACTATTCTTTAAAATCAATTTTTTCTGTTACTGTATTTGTCTTTCAATTCCAAGTAAACAAATAAATTCTGTCTGGACTAGAGATTCCTTAATGGAAGGAAAAGCAACCTCCATGTAGACTAAACAACAGGCAGATGTGGGACTTTCTGTCTGTCTGATATAAATTTTCTTTCCAACTGAGATGTCCATGAAACCACAACTGCTACTGAAATGCAGCAGTGTAAGCCCAGGAAGGGTGTGCCACGTGGAAGGAGCTTTCACAAAACAGTTGAGGTGTTTGTGGCTTTTTATGGAAAAGAACAGCTTCTCCTCCTGGCTTTGCCATGGTGATGCTGGCGGCAGGGAACGTGTTCTGTACCCAGACCACCTGTCTGCCAAGGCCCCGTTTGCTGGTCTCCAAACATACATTTAAAATGTTAATTGAACTCCAAGTAATAACCTCAATGAAAGGCTATAATTTAACCAACTCTGCAATAACAAATGTCTTCAGGGTACACTTTCTGCAATGCCATTTTCTCCGTAGGTAGTTTCCAATTTAGATGTACACCAAAAATGATACACTAGCTATTCTGAAAGGTGGCTTTAAGCATGAATTAGTCACTTCCCTCTTTTCTTTTTACCAGCATACATAAATTTATTGCTGTTACTCTGGCCTTCTGCAGAGCAAAATCCTTGCACTTGGAAGAAACAGAAAATACTTTGCAGGAATAACTGGACAAATCACGGTTATCTCATCTGCGTCCTTGTACTGTGGGCTTGGGGGTTGGTTTACAAATACTCACGATTTACATGTAATTGTCTCCCCTTAGAGAAGCATCCACTGGTCTGAAGGAAAGCCTTCCTTGCATTTTTATTTTTGCTGCATTCACCTCTCCTCAGTCCTTACTTGGACTTTTTTTCACCTGAGGAAAAGGACTCCATCTTTTCCTGCTCTGATCCAAGTCTGATCCAATACTCCATATTTCACCAGGGTGGCTGTGGCTTACCAAGGGCAGCAGGACTGGTCCTGTGCAGAAGTCTGGTTTAGGGTGCCCAGCTGAAAACACTGGTGTGGACATGAACAGCATTTCATACAGTTTAGGCACAGCACACCTGAGAACTGGTGTAAGGTCAGGACTTTTGGGAGAGATTGCAAGGATCTGACAAACCCCTACTCCATCTTCATAGCTCTCACATAATTACTTCAGAGTTAAACACCCAATGGTCTGACCTGAGTATAAATTTCCAGAGAAGTGGCTTTGTGTAAAAACGATCCTTTTCTAATATTGCAACTACTGGTATAAAAGCTGAGTTACTGTGCTCTGTGAAGAATTACAAGGTCACTACTCAACATTAAATCAAGGGGCTGCCCACCTGTCAAGCCTCATTCTGTAGCTGCAATAAATGGCTGTACACAAATTCACCTACATACCTTGCCAGCAACTCCAGAGACTCTTAATAACCAAGGGAGAATATAAAGCTCATCACTTATACAAAATCCTATGCAAATATCAACTCATGCTTCTTGTGAAACATAGTACAAGAATATACTACATATACTGAAAAGAATGTACATACAGCCACATGGCTGATTTTCTCCTATAACAATTTAAAAAAAAAAAGTAAGGAGCTTCTGGCTTTAAACTAGTTTGACATAAAGACATTTCCACCAAACCAGATTGTTCCAATTTCTGTAATATTTTAAAGAAGTGTATTTTAGAAACCCTATTACTTCTTTTGCTAGGATGTGGAAAACTGGCAGGAGAACATGGCCCAGCAAACGCTCAGTTATCGGGGCTGGTGGGGCATGTTAACCTGAAAAAGCAGCTCACAAAGACAGTGTGACAGAAGAAATTAAGAAAGAAAAAAAAAAAAGAAAAACAAAGTTACAGAGTCAGCACTGACTCCCATCAACCAAATACAGGGATAAAGTATGTCAAACTGAGCTGTAAGGCTTCCAAAGACACCTGCTCCCAGGTAAGGTCACTGACAGCTTGGATTGCCAGGAGCATGGAGGGCTGACTTCATAAGCAGCTTGGCAGCTGGGAAGTTTTTTGTTCCTTTAATTAAAATGCAAAGCACTGGCTAAATGGTAAACATTTAATTAGATTTGTCTTTATGTTTCAATATTAATAAAACACATGAAAAATGCATTAAGACCCAGCTAATTGGGGACTCTCCAAAAGTAGCCATAAATGAGCAATTATAATACAATTGGGGTGTTGTTCCCCAGGGATCCCCAGGACTGACACTTCTTAATATTCCAGACAAAGGCTTAGAAATTATTAAAACATCCCAGGCAATAAAGTGTACAGATGACAGAAGAGTGAAATCCCAGCAAATTACAGTGAGGAGCAGCCAGTATCAGAGAGTGAGCCAGGCTGGCGGGTAAGCTGGAGTCACTCACTTCAAATGACTTTTATAGAGCCAAACATATGATTGCATATTTCAGAACAGAACACACAGGCTGTCTTTGCTGGGGGAAGAAAAGGGAGTCTCTAAACCACACAGATATGAGAATTACCTGAACACCAAACTCCTCACATGAAGCTGAAACACAAAGGATATAATTTTTGCTGCTATTGGTTATATGAGGGAAAAAATGCCACGCATGCTTTGGCTTCTGACTCCTAGCAGCAAATTGAAAAATACATAGTTTACATTGATGAGCAATGAAAATTACTCTGGGGCTGGAAAGAAATTCTTCCTTATGAGAGATGGGAGAGCCTCTACCTGTTCAGCTCTTGGAAGAAGATCAGGAGGTGAGGTGATGACACAGTGCAGACAGAAAAAGCTGGCTACGAGAGCTCTTTGAGCCAGCCAGAGGAAGTGGAGGATGCACCATCCATGATTTAAAATTTTGCTCAGATTAGAGATAAAGGCAGCTGGTATTATTCCTTTTAATACTGGGAAGTCAACAACTTCTGGAGGGACAGCTGCACTTCTGCAAAGCTCCAGAGCAGTGCCAGGAGAGTGCACAGAGCACCAGAGCCCTGAGCTTGCCCATCCCATGGCCACTGGGACCTCAAAGCCAGCTTGGAAGATAAACTGCAGCCAGGGAGGTTACTGAGCTCCACACCAGGCAAGCTGATGTATTTCAGGCCTCTGTATACAGGAAATAGAGCTAATGATGTTTCATGGCTCCTTTTGCCCTTGAAAAATCTATGAATCAATAGGCAAAAAAGTGAAGTTTTGAAGAGTGGAGTTTTCAAGCAGTGCCCCCTGGGATACACCGTGAGATTTATTGAGTCACAGGTACACCAAGGGATTTATTGAGTCACAGGCACACCCCTGCAGACCAAGTCCTTTCTCCCTGTAGCTCTGCAGCAGTGCTTCTGCACAGCTCAAACTGGGGTGTTCTCACACCGCAGGCTGCAGTTAGATACACAGCAATGACAGAGGAGAACCCAGCTGTGAAGAGCAAGGAACTGAAGTTGTTCTGCCTGAAAAAGTACCTTGCCAAAAATTCCAGCTTTATTCACGGCTGACAGGCACTCAGTTGAAAAGCCACATCGACAAAGGGAATTTTTTTCAGAGATCTCACCGTACTCAGAGTCTAAGCAGAAACTTCAGTTCAGGAAAATAATTTAAAATGGATTTAATTTTCACATAGTTTATTTTGCACAACTCTGGGCACATGCCAACACACAGTCCAGCATTTTTTTTAATAACTCCTTGACAAGCAACTTAATTTTTTTTTTTTCAACTTGAAAATGGAGAATGATTTCTGCATCCATACTACTCAAACAGTCACTAGCTCTATCATGAACATGCACCCATAGTTTCAGTATTTTTAAGAGCATTATTGACTGATTTGAACATATGCTATCGGCCATGGAAGTGACTTCAGTGCAACAATTCAAACTCTACAAGCTTTTCTGTGAAACAAAAGCTCCAGCTAAAGTTCCTCTGAGAATTCTGATTTAATACTATGGTTTTTGTCAAATCCTGTAAAAGAGCTCACCTGACAAAATGTGAGGCTTGTCCAGTTCCTGCTAACAACAAAACTGAGGAGAACATTGAAGACACATATGAAAGCAGCCAGATTTTCACTGGTCTCTCCCAAAAGCTGCTCAGGGAGCTCTACTAATCTTGGGGTATTTTAGTCAAGAAGCCTAATTCTTTTTCACTGCTTTATTTCTTACACCATTGGTGGGAGCTGCACCACCCTGGGTTTCTACCTCAGAAAAGCAGAGCTCCAGCTCTTCAGTTAAGGGACTGAATCCAAAAAGTAGATGTGCTAACAGGGGAATAGGCTCTTGCAAAGCAAGGCTTCAGCATGCTTGGCCAATGCTTGGATTCATGGCTGATTTTTGGAAGGAGAGCAAATAGATTTTCAGCGTCGCAGAAACAATTTCTGTAACATAAACCTAAAGGGAAGATTTTGTTCCTTGGAGAGTTAAGTGGTTTTGAGATTCCCACTGCGAGGTGCTCAGTTTAAAACCCCAGGCTGGCAGTGCAGAATTCAGGTAAACAGAACAGAAGGCTGCTTTCCAGTTACAACTAATTCCAAGAGCTTCAGCTACAAGATACAAGTATGGGAAGCTGGTGCAAGCAGTAAATATTTCAGTGTGCGAGTCAAAATGCCAGGCACAGAGGCTGTGTCCTGGGAGAGCTGAAGCACGTGTGGTACCTGGTGCAGGGTTTGTTTATTCCAGTGCTGCGCCGGCAGCCACCGCCTCAGTGCATCTGAATGGTGACACCGTGTCATTCAGAGGCCTCCAACACCAGCTTTTCTGCATGCATTCGATCAGAACTTGAAGAAAAAAGGAGAAGCAGCACTCAGGATTTGCATGTCTGCAGTATTTCAGGATATGCATGTCAGTGTTTAAGACACCATGGCCTTTTCAACTGTCTCCTTAGCGCTGATGTGACAATGAAAGCCTGCAAAGAAGGGAATCAGAGGAGCTTTATTCCCAGAGTTCACTGGCCATATTCTCCTTTGTCTAGCACTGATGTAAATGAAGGAGATTGCCAGAATTGGCAGATCCAAGGTATGAAACAGGCACAGAGGCAGAGGACTGATTTTACTTTGGAGCGTCTTCATTGCACTCCACCCTTATGTCTTCCTCTTCTGATTGCATTGGAGTAGCAAGGGAGGGTTCAATTATCCCTGAAGTCAGACCATTATCAGCTTTTTCCAGCTGGCTGGGGAAGGGAACAGCATGGGCACCTGCAGTGTCAGCTCTCTGACAGGGCTGTGCCCTGAGCTCCCACACAGGCTGGAGCCCAGGTGTGCCTGCTGTGACATGGCACTCAATCAACATGCTGCAGTCACTCTGGCCATGGCCAAAGCCCAGCAAGCATGGGGGTCTCCTCTGAGGCTGGGCACTTGCTCTTTGGGACATGCAGACACCTCTGGGGAGGTTTTACGTCCTCTACTGATGGTTGGAAATACGGCCAGTGATGCCAAAGCACCAAGCTGTGTTTGAGGCTGTTCCTGCAGGAATGACGACGTACCAGATTCTGACACTCGTGGCAGGCCACAGCCTCTGTCCCTGGAAGTATTCTCTGCCAGGGACCACTGCTGAGGTGCTCTCAGTGGAACAGCCCTCACAATTCCTGGGGCATAAGCTACCCTCCAGTCCTGCCAGTTATGGCTAAACAGGGCACGTGATGCTGCTGGCCAGGTCTTACACGATCACACACGGCCCCGGAGATCCCTAAATTCCTGCTAGGATGAGCTTTGCTGAGCTTCACAAGGGTTTGGTTGGTTCACACTCCCTCCTACAAAGGTTTAGAGATAAACAGTAAAACCCAGTATTTCCTTTCAAAATATTCTGTCATTGGGCTATTCTCAGTAATGCCAAGCAACACATACTTCTGTAGTTCCAGTGGATTTAGCCAAGATTTCCATTGGATAGGAGATAGCTGAGACTTATACAGTAAATACATATACATGCTGGATCCAGAAAAGCACAGGTCACAGTCTGTGCAGAAAAGGACTTTGTAATGCACTGAACATCATCTGCAGCAGTGGAGAAAAGCAAGGCTGGGCACAGCAAGCACTCACACTCCCCTAGCAGGTTGTGAAAAGTGATGCCTGAGCCAAAATTGAGAAGCATATACCTTATTTAATGACATTCTACACCAATTTCCAGGGTTAAAATTCAATGTTCATTTCTTCAAGTCCCATGGGTGTGCACAGTACATGCATGCACCCATGTACAGACAGGTATTTAACTACAGGCTGTTTTAAATGGTGATTTCTGTACCTGAATTCTTTGTTACCCAAAGCTTTAGGACCTTTTTAAGCATTTGGTGTCTTGTATAATGGGTTTATATTTTAATCTATGTAAGCTGCGAAGACAGATATGGTTTGGATTAACTAATTTAATCAAATTTCACAGGACTCATGAATTGTATTGAGATGGGATCAAGTTTCTCAAAAGAGACTTATGTTTATTAAATTAAATACAGTCCAGTTGTGTACTGCTTCATCCCAAGTAAGGAAAAATAGAGTAAAATTTAGGTGGCTATCTTAATGAAGCTGCCTTGGTACACAGCTCTCAATCATCATTGAAATAATGCTGTTTAGCTGTTTATCTTATTTACCAAGCACAAATTGTTCCTTCCCTATGTTTCAAAACAACTCAAAAGGAATAAAAAGGCAATTGAAGAAAACTGGACTTTGCTACACACATTCTCTCATCTAGCTGCATGTGGGAGTTAATATTTGCCTTCTTTGCTTTCAGGATGTGATTTTGAAAGTACTCAGGATGGATCTTGTTCCAGTTCTTCTGGAGTCACCAGTAAAACTTCTGTTACCTCAAAAAGATAGTATTGATGTTGGCTGCTTTTTTAAAAGAGCAGAAGCACTTGTCTTGAAGAACTGGGAAAGGTTAAAAGAAAACCCAATAGCAGAACAGAGGAAGAACCAAGTCTTTTTCTTGAAGCAATGATTCATAAAAGGGTACAGGCATTTCCTCACCTTCAAAGGTTTCATCAGTTCTGCCTAGAACTGTTCATCAGCAGTGATGAGGGTTTTTAAAATGCAAATAAGAAAGCTGGCTTCATTACAACTATGTCAGGGTTCCAGCCAGAAGGCAGAAGTGATGAGGAGTAGTGCAGCTTGGCAGGCTCCTGGAGGAAGCCTTATCTCAAGTACCTGTGCTCTGGTATTAAAGGGGGGCAGATGAGATATACAAAAGCAAGTCAGCCTCCTATAAAATCTATTACACCACAAAGCACTTGGTTAAAAACAAGTTGCTGCTTAGAAATTATGGGGAGTCATCAAATGGTCCCTAACCAGAGTCTCAACATTTTCTTATTTTTTTCCAAGTTCCGAACATACAACAGAAGAAATGAAATGTTTCTTGGCTGTAGTGAAAGCTAGAGAGGCAATCAGGCATTTATACATCCTTGAGGGACACCTTCAGATATGGAAAGCAATCCAGAATGTCCCTGTATCCAGAATGCCCCTGTATCCAGAATGCTCAGAACAATATGTCTACTGTGGTGCCACCTTTGACACCTGACATAAACTTTTTCCAGCCTGTCTCTGAATTTCAATGTTGGTACATCCTGAGGATACTGTTTAATAGCACAGCATTCATTCTGAACACACTTTGCTCCATTATGGAATTATTTTGCTTAAACACTCTGTATCCCTGTCACCACCATTCACTACAATTCATTATTGCTGCAAGAATCATAAGAATGATTCACTGAAGGTGAATAATTGTTGGGAAGGGAAACAGAGAAACTCTAAGCACAAAGATATTTCAAGTTTGGAAATGGTTAAAATAAAGAAAATGTAGTAAAAAAAAAAGAGAATGATTGGTTATATTGTGAAGAACACCCCATCCTCTGCAAATTCTCCCTCTTCAGCGATGCACACACAAGACAACAGGGTAACTATTTCTTTCAGGTTCACTTCTCATCTAAAGTCAGAATATCTGTGAGCTTGTACCATAATTACTCCAGCAGCTAATTATTATGCCATAGACAGACCGTTGTGACTCAAGGACCAGCCTGAGCAGCAGGAACAAACGCAAAGCAAACAAGAACGTCTGTGCCTCCACAGCACCACGGTGGCTTTAGCAATACAGAAAAAAAAGAGAAAATGCAGAAAAGAGAAAGCAGATGAGAGAAAATTTTAAAAATCTATGATGTTCACAAATACCCTCTACAGACACTGTTTTTGAGAACAGACTAAGTGGTCTCCCAAGCAGCAGACAAACTTAGAAAAAATGCAGGGAACAATGAAAGGAAAATTTACCAATATAATTCTCCGTAACAGAGGATCAGGGAAAACTTGTGGCCATATTTATCCTGTTTCATGCTGAGGGTATGACAAGGCTGAGAATAAAAGCAGTACTTACATCCTGAGCTGCCATTCGTTGGAACCAAAGTGAAGTTGGAGGCCCAGGGGTTACGCACGATGTCTTGCCAATGAATGGTGTCTGCAAAGCAGAGAAATTTGTTCTGGCCAACATACACCCCTCCATTCAGTATCTCTGTGCAGAAAAACAAGAGAACAACATACTTGTAAGACTTCAGACAGCTGATTAAATCTATTGCTAAATGTGTGTTGGAGAGAGGGCATGAAATTTAAATGCAAAAAACCATTTTCAGTGTAATCTCATTTAATAATCTGAAAACCGGAGGACAAGCATCTCACAGTATTTGTAAACAGGAACCTTTTATTCACATGCAGAAGAAACCTGATGAAGACTGACACACAGTTGTTTACCTTTTGTTCCAGTGTGATCATGTATGGAACAGTTCTGTATTTTGTGGGTAAAATAACCTTCAACACTTAAATGACTTTAAAAACACAAGCAGTCAATCACACTGTACTGCATTTCACTAATTTGCGGAAATGCTTAAAACTTAAAATAAAGAACTGTTCTGTGATGAGCCCACAGGATACGAGAAGGGGCCAGTCAGCCTGAGGTCTGGAGAAGATGTTCTATTCTAGCCTGTGCTGCTGTAATACTATGATCCAAAACACCCAAATACTCCATAGCAACGATCCAAAACTCAAACACTGTGATCCAAGACTCCTATTGACATGCCTTGCTGGAAGCTTTAAAAGGATATAGTTTTTGAACAGGTAAAAGTTCTGGGGTTCTTCTTAGGTTATAGGGCTTTTTTGTGTTTGTTGGGTTTTTTGGGTTTTCTTCATATTTTCATATTTATAGCAGCTTGTTTTAAAAAAAATGCTCTGTTTCCCTGTCTCTAAAGACTTGTTTCATCAAATCTCAACATGAAAATGACCTTATATAGTTGTTGGTTGTAGCACCAGGGTTTCCTCTGGAGCAAAACCATATTTTTTTACCCTTTAAACCCTTGTTCAAATTTACAATTCCTCTACTTAAGCTGTCTCTTTTATTTCCAAAGCAGGAGGCAATGCGTGTGACTTTCATGAAAGTTAACAGGAACTATGAGTCTAAAACCCTCAGTGTCAGAGCTTCAATCCTCAGCAGAGAAATACTGAAGGTTAGTTACTAATGGCACCTTGGAATGACATTAAGTGGTGCTGTAGAGCCAAGAGTGCCACACTTCTCACGGAGACATGAAGAGTAATTCCTGACTGGGGTTGTAGCAGTGATTAAGGTGGTCTGATAATCCTCACCTGCCAGGGAAACCTATAAAAGCTGTAGTGGGAATGCAAATGTTTACACATAGCAAGAAAGAAATGACTGTGTTTTATTTCTTTTTTTAAATTTCACGGTTTACAGGCCACAGCATGTAAATGAGGCAGCCCCCAATCAAGGAATGTATTAAATAAAGATCATCTGTAAATACATCTTTCCACCATATTAATCAGTATTACTATTTCTTAGAAAGCTCTGGTTTAAAAGCTTGGCTTTTCATATGAAAAGGGGCTTATAAATGAAAACAATGATAATAATCTTATACAGAAAAAGAGTCCAGATTAGAGATATAGCAGTGATCTGTCTGTATGATATTCTTATGATCACAGAAAAAAAAACCCATACAGCATCTGTTAACGATTTTGCTATGGGGAGAAAGGGGGACTTACGAGAACACTTGAAATCATGATTAGTGGTGATTTCTCTGAGTTGTCTCAGCTACACTGGATTACCTAATCCATTATGGCCAGGATTTTGATTAAAAATAACATAAAAACAATGAAAAACTGTAAAATCTGCATTTACAGCTTCTTAAATATACACACACACAATTCTACATAGTTCCTCTATCAGCTGGCACACTGAACTGGCATAATTTCTGGGTTTCAGGAGCTCCACTAATGACAATACCTATCTACGTTTCTTTCCTGCTAGGAACTTTGACACATTCTTGTACAGCAGGATCTCAATCTAAATGTAATTCCAATAATTTCAATTTGTGAAGAAAGACTTTTTTCAGCATTAAAGGTAACCAGGAAGTACTGTTTCAGGGAAACCAACACCTTCCACTGTGATTTACTAGAAGTAACCACAAAAAAACGCTCTGACTTGCCTCATCACTGAATAGCAAGTGCTGTTTCTGCTGCTTTTTCCCAAAACCAGGATACAGTACCTTCATTTTCCCTGCACTGCACCATTTTTCACCAGTGACAGAATTAAACTTTCCAGGTTATTGATGCGCTGAGGTGCAGATAAACCTGAGTAATATCAAAGGTGGGCTCTTGTGGATATTAAATAATACAGAGTTCAAAGTTTAGTACAATATTTAGAGCACTTGTATTTGACTCTTCCTGCTGTCTGGGACACAGACTCATTTCCACTCCACCTTCCCAGTCCAACCTGCTATCCTACTTTTCTTTACACCAAGTCCTCGGCGTGTGTAAATCAGCACAGGTGCATTGGCTTCATTGACTTAAACTCAAAATGCATTTTGCACTTCTTTGCCCTCTCTTAGCAAGAACAATGCCTGGGAAGAGCTAATAAACCCTGTTACATGTTAAGCAAATGAAGCACAACTGTAATCAATATACAATAGAGCTGCTGTATAATGAACTCATCATCATAAAGTCATCATCTCATTTTAATTTACAGCCCTGAAAGTGAGAGATAAAGTTAAACAATGAACAGGAGGAGAAAGGCAGGATCTCTGCCTGTGCAGGAGAGCTAGCAGTGGAAGCCAGGCAAAAAGAGGTTTCCTCTCCTGTGTGCAACACCTGAGGTGGCTCTTTGCTCAATTCTTTCCAAGGCTGGAAAGAAAATGCCAAGTCCCTGGGTGACATCTGTGAACAAAGAAGCCAGTTCCTACCAAAGCCCAAAACCAGACTGCTCAGAGTGAAACATATTTTCAGTACCATTTGGGGGTGAGTATTTTTGTCTTCTAAAACAATTTTTTTGTGACACTGGAAAACTGCTAGCCCAAGTATGACCCTGCTAGCAGCAAGTGCTACCCTTGGGCTTCCACCCTGCTCAGGGACATCAAGGTACAAAAAGGGGATTTCTAAGCACGAGACCCATTAGATTTCACTGGGGGAGGAGTTCCTAGAGGTGCCAGACAACTTTGGACATCTTTCTGGAAGGTGTAACACTTCAGAGTACCAGTGATCTCCTGGTTTGGCATCAGGGCTGCAGCCTGTGCTGTGAGCAAAGGAGTAGCACCAAGGGCTTTTGCCACTTGATTCTGAAGTGATTGACAAATCTTATCATCGTCCTTACTAGAGCTACTCTACTGACTTAAAAGCAGTATAATTCTGCAACCAAAGTTATATGAAAATAAATCAGCATGCATCCTTGCCACTGAATTCTGTCATTATTTTGCTTATTACTGTCAAATGATTGTGGGGAAGTTGTATCTGCATATTATTAAAATTCTCTTGAATGGTTATTTACTCAGGAAGCTAAATCAGAAATGTTTTTTCTGTTCTTATAGCTGCTATATTCTTGCTTTCATTAGCCTAGTGAAACATTCCCACAGACTTTGCTAACCTACCATACAATACTAACAGGAGAAATGCAAATGTACAGGTCTCTGGCAACCAAGAAACACAAGCATCTCACACTAAAGTGCCAGGAAGACAGACAGGTACATCACACACAGCTCATACTTAGTCTGCCAAGTTCAGCAAGGGACTCAGAGTTTGAATGGAGCCACTGAAAACACACTATCAGCCACCAGAAGCACACAATCACTGCAAAGGGACACTGGCTCTGCAAGGGCAGTGTCTGCTTAGACCAGGGAGGGAATCCACTTTTCATCCTCCATCTGGTAAAAGGCTTTTTATTGACCTGACTTTTTTTTGTGTACAGTGTAACCCCTCATGGTCTGCTATCCAAATTCTAATGTGGGTTAAATTGGCAAAACATGTTCTTACTCTGTAATGTATCCTGCAGTGAAAGTTACTCATGTATGTTTATATGCAGTGGGGGTTGTAAACTTCTATTTAGCTGTGGAATCTGTTTCTAAAATTGTTATAAAACTGGTTATAAAATGGCTATTGCTATTCAAGGTTGCAAATTAAAAGCTCTTCTCTGGTACTACTGGCACAAGGAACTGGAAGATGGCATGGTGAGAGGGAAAAGAACTAGCTCTGAAGTGGGCAGGGAAAGGGGAGGGAGTCAATTAGGAAGAACTGTGGGGCATGTTCACTCTAACCACTTCCAAAGCAAACCAGAATATATCTTACACCTTTCAAGCTGACTGGCTGTGAAGGAAGCAGCTGTCTTTTACACCCCACAACATACAGGTATATCCTGCATGTATGTATTATATAACATGTGTTGAGGACACCTGAATTTCCAGCCTCTCTAGAGCTGAAGCACCTTTTGCAGGTTGACAGTGCTGCATCTTCACTATAAGCACCCCAGTGATGGAGATCTTTTCTCCTGTTTCACCCAAGATGCTGAATGCATCATCTGAAAACAGCTTAGGCCTGGAAATTTCATGCCAAACCAAGTCTTTTGATCTCTCAGCATAGTTCATTGCTGATGACCCACTGGGAAAGCACTTCAGGTCCATCATTAGTAAGCTCTGTCTTAAAGGGTAATGAGAACTGGGTGCTTTAGGACACAATAGCTCATCCATCATCAATCAAGATCTGAAGTTTTTATACAGATGATTTAAAAAGAGTTGGACTGTGCAAAATTGAAATGTCACATTTGTATTGGGAGATGGGGGGCGTTTGGTAATGAAAATGAGAGTTTTAACCTTCTCCATTTCAGCTCAATGACCATACTCAAAAGCTCATGGATGTGGAATCTGTGTCCCAACTAGAAGCCTCAGACAGCCTTCGATCTCAATTATACAATTTCGAGTACGGTTTATTTGGGTCATTAGCTGGAAGTCAGTTTCAGGGCTTGATGGTAACAGCAAGATATTCTTTATTTCTATCAAAAGCAATCAGTGTTATGTGCTGCCTGTGGGTCTGTACTTCCAACTGCTCAATAACTAACACTGGGTTGTAGAATCTGAGCGTAAATCTGCTAATCCTAGCCAACTATATTGCTGCTTAAATAAAAACGGATTGTTTGATTACCTTTCACTGAGTTGGATGGGATACCCTTCTCACCACAGAGGTGTGTGAAGGGAGGCTCACAGGGTTCTTGCAACCATTTAGCTACTTCATTAGAGGACAACAGGCTCTGGGACACTCTTTTTTAGCCATTTCCCCAAAGGGAATATCTGTTCCATTAACAGGTTCGGCCTGAGAAGACATTTGTACTTGGATTATTCCACTGTCTGTGCATGCCTTGAATTCTTCATTCTCAGGGTCTTATTAAAATAAGACACCAAATCATTTACCTGGCTAACTCCGTAAAGGGAAAAAATGCTGCAAAATAGCCAGCCCTTTGGGATGAACCCCCCAGAGTCACAGGGTATGTTCCATGATCACATTTTGCTTTGGGAAGTGCCTGTACGTGTGTGCAAGTCTGTGTCAGGCTACTGGACACCATTTCACCCTGCACCCTGAGGCCACTGGGTACAAGATGCAGACACATGGCTCCAAAGGGTTCCATGCATGAACAAAGTGACCCAAAATACTACAGAAGAGAGTAGCAACAGCTGAATCCAATGAGTAACACAAAACCCTTACACCCACCCAAAAAGGAAGAAAACACCTGGGTGTGAACTCAGTTTAAGGTGTGCTTCTGTTCTTAAGTGTAATTTATTTTTTTTTTTACTCAATACATTTGACTTGTGCTAAAGGAAATGGTCTCTGTCCCTAATCCTGCTCGATGCACTGATCTTAGTGGTTTCTCCATTTAAGCCACCTTCCAGTGACCACAGCAGTTTCTGCCTACTTGGATCTTGATTCCCTGAAGTACCCATGCCCAGGTTCACATTTAAATCATTCCTTTCCCCTCCACTCTGGAGGCTTCCTGCTCTGTAATAATTACTCTGCTTTGAGGAGGGAGATTCAAATCAAGGTTACTTTTGTTAACCGCACCCCTGCCATCAGCATTACACGTCCTTGAAGTTAAGTAATCAGGCAGATACAACACTGTCTGCCCAGCCCCAGCTCTGCCGCTGCCTTTGCAGATGGTAACTGCAGGAACAGCACTGCCTGTTTACAGCTTTACCCACCTCATTCTTTTCCCACCATGAGCTTTTGAAAAGCTGTTTGACCCTGTTGACTTTGCAGGTGAGGAGCTTTCCTGTAATATATTGGCTCTGTTATAGGGATATTAATTTTCAGGATGAGATGCTAATTGCCTCACATTGTCCAGTCAAATTCTGAACCTAGTGTTAGAAGCCAAGTGCCTTGAGTTCCTGTTTACTCAATATAATTCATGGGGTTGACAGGTAGATTAACAGATATAAACCTTACAACTGGAACAATCCAAGGGGCTTCCTGTGGGTTTCTCCAAATCAGGGAAAGAGGCAGAACAAGCCTAAAGAAGCGATAACTGGGGAGGGGGGACCTCCAATTGCAGCCTGACTCTACCTAAAGGAAGATTATTGGGGAACACAGACTCTTCTCCAAAGTGCCCAAGGACAAGAGGCAACAGGCACCAGCTGCAACATGGGAAACACTGATTAAAATTCAGAAAAGTATTGTTCCCAACAAGAGTGTGGTTAAGCATAGGAGCAGACTGATCAGAGAACTGCTGCTATCTCCATCTCTAGAGATTCTAATAAACAATAAACAACCTGATTCTTGTCTGAAGTTACCTTGCTCTTAGCGGAAGATTGGACCAGATGACCTCCAGATATTCCTTCCAACCCAAATTATTTTGTCCTTCTATGGTTATTACTCATCTACTACCCCAGTACTCACAACACTCCATTAGCAATCCACTCTCTCAGTTTTTATGAAACCATACTTCAGTTTAAACTTTCACCTACTGGTAAACATTTGGTGATACAAAACACCCACCTGTAAGATGATATATATTTAAAAGCATGTCATGCGTGTGTATAGAGAAATGCTCCAGTATTTGAAATACAGAACCTATTTCTCTGTCACTGTCCCCCATTTCATGCAAAGGGGACACCTGTACTAAGATGAATGAAAAAACTGCTGCCCTTCAATCTTCTGATTTTTGGTTAGCAAAAAGAAAATTGTATTCATTTAAGTCACTGGAGTGAATGAGTGATGAGTTTCAAATTACTGTCTGGGGAGAGAGTAACACACGGGTGGCTCACCCTGGAAGACACTCTCGTGCTCAGTGAGAGCAGCAATATGCCAACAGCCAGGAACCAGCACTTGTTTCATTCACAGCAGCCATGACCTGATCCTCAGGTATCCCAGCCCTCCCTGATGGGGGTACCTGTGTCCCAGTTACAGGAGCACACTCATGAAGAGGTGAGCTGGTTCTGCAGGGTACTGCTGTGTGCCTCTTCAGAGTCCTCTGATGACACACCACTCCTGGGCAGGGCTCTACCTTCCAGCTGTTCCAAAAAACCTCTGAGTATGGACTTCAGCCAGGACACCCAACCGTGGCCATCCAAGTATTCAAATGTCATTAAAACCTTCTGAATCCAAACCAAATCATCGTTCCTCTGCCCTGTTCACAAAAGGGGCAGAATGGGTGAAGGATGTGTTGTGCACTGGGTGCACCAACAGGGCAAAGTCTCCTTGGTATCCCAGCAGGCTCCAGGAAGCCTGAGGGCTCTGACAGATACCCCAGTACTGGAATTTATTTCTGCTGTCTAGTTATCTTTAACACTGAGCACCCTATAGGACATAATCTGGTGTAATGACCCAAAGCAGCTGTGTCAGCATTTGCCTTGCCTGTGTCTTTCCCAACACAACCCTTGTTTTCTGCATCAGGCACTCTCCAAATTTGTTCAGTGAAGGCCGAACAGACCTCAGGGTCACTTTGTGTGCCCTCTTGAAACACTAGCTATGCCCTATAGTGTCCCACTGATCAGCTGACACACAACCAAGCCAGCTTTCCTCACCCACCACTGTTGTTTCACGTTCATTTTTTATCATAATTTCTCCAGAGCTTTTGTTGAGATTAGAATGTTTCTCCAGGTGAGTGGCTCCTGCTCCTGAGGGGCAGTGTGTTTGCTTGCCAGCCCCACAACAATGCGAGTTACTGCCAGCAGAGCTTCCTAATGCCTCCAGGGCACTTCCCACAAACTCTTCAGTGAGCCACCAGTCCAGGTGTCCAGGGAGCAAGACTGCAGATGTATTCTTCAACCATCCTTCTTCACCTCTGACTGCTCAGAGTTCTGGTGTAAGACACAGGGACCCAAACCTTACTGTCCCTCTGCTCCAATGGGGACTCACCCCACCTCCTTCCTTCCCTGATGTCAGGGGCAGGCAGACAACATTCATGAGAATCTGAAGAAACAGAGGGAAGCAGTGGAGGGAGATTCCTACTCCAGGGCAGAGAAAGTGGAAACTGATGCTCAGGGTCACGCAACTGATATGAGGTGCATTGAGCCAGATAGAACCTGTAAAGAAACCACCTCTCCACTGAAGACTATCTTACATTTCACATCATCTCTGTGGGCCAAACTAGAGAAATGGCACTGAAAGAACTTGCTTTTATTTTTTCCCCTGAGGATTTCACAAAGTTCTCTCGTCACAGGATATTAATCTCATTTCTTCAGCTGTGATGAGGCTGCACTCTTTGACTGATTCACTTTTGTTATCGCCAAGACAGACCCAAGCATTTAAAAGCCTCTCCCTGTCAGGATATTTGCTATATAATATTTTGATCACATGATCCCATCATGTTACATGTATGCTGGTGGCAGCTCTCAGCCTACCCCTTCCATCAGCTGAGACATGTAACCGTGAGACTGCCATGTCCCTGTTCTCCTGGCACCAGCCCTTTCTGTGAGAGTGAGTGCATGGCAGTTTGTCTGGCATTGCTGCTGCATCCAGGCCAGCTTTTCACATGGAAGTCAAGCAGCAGCAGGAACAGAAACCTCAGCAGGGCCAGGGGCATCTGAATACAGGGCTTCCCTACAGCACCCCCAGGAGCTTCAGCTCTGGCATTATCTGGTGGTGCATTTTCCAACTCTTTTCATACAGCCCCTGACAAACCAAGCAGGCTGCTTTCTATCCCAAGCACATCTGGCACTCAGGCCTTAAACTTGGCAAACAGACTGATGGCCTTCTGTCTTGGAGTGCAACTGCCTCAAGTACATCCTGATTGGCATCAACAGGCAGAAATTCCTTCTCTCTTAGAAAAAAATAGTCAAGACCTGGATGTAGTGGTACTTTCCTCCATTTTCTGAAAGGCTGTAAAAAATTACTGGCTCCATAGAGCCCTTCACTTTCAAAACTGTCATAATGTGGCTTGGAATAATCCTGGAAGGGTGCCCAGACCCACGTCCAGCTGCATCCTGAGTTTCAGTACAAGTATTTGCATACAGGCTAGTAATTGGCATGCAGCTGGTTTTTTGCCAGCTCCAGCAATTGCATAACCTAACTAATCTTTTCTCTGGGCTCGAAAGAGGAGTCTGTGTCTGCTGAGCTTAAAATTTCTGGATGGGATCTGTTCAAGTATGCTCTCACATTTCTATGCCACGCTGTTAATGTCTCCTGAGATACAGTGCTGACTCTTCAAAGAGGAATTTTAATTGAAATTTGTCTGAGGTAGGAGGTGCCTCTGCCTTTCCCTGGCTCTCCTGTGCTGAAACTGGGGAGAATGACATGAAAATCCTCCTCCTGCACAGAGGACTGGGGAGGGTCTCTCCCTTGGATCCTACAATCTGTAAGACCTTGGACTGCACTTGCCCTCCCAGTGCTGCAGCTGGGGACAGCCAGATAACCAAAAGAAGGAGGAAACTGAGGGACATGCATGTTAATCACAGAAATCAGTAATGCCTTCTTTGTAAGTTCAAGGGTTTAAGAAGGTCTGAGCCTCTGCTATACCAACTCCTATTTTTCCCCTTGAACTGCCATAATTGCTAGGAGGTCACTGTCAGTCTTGCTTTCTTGCTTTTGAATGCACATTTCAATCAGGTTTCAAATCTGATGGGGTGTCAGGGAGCCTATGTGGCTGAGGCACGGACCCTGTGGTAACACAGATAACATGTTCCTACTAACAATTCTCCATCCCCAAAACTCACATGCTTTCTGTGATGGTCATATTTGACCACACCTTTTTGACCCTATTATGGCTGTTTTCTGTGCATCTATCACAAGGTAATAGTGAAACAGTGGAAGCCACTAAAATGTGGCTGCTATGTAAAAAAAAAATGCAAAAGACAAGCTAATTTTCTTTAAACTATGTGTTGCTTCTGCATGGCCTAGTTGTTGGTAGTGAGGGGGCCAAAAAGGTGGCTTCTGTGGGAAGCTGGTGGAAGCTTCCACCATGTCCAGCAGAGCCAATCCCTGATGGCTCTGAAGACGGACACGCTGCTGGCCAAGGCTGGGCCAGTGAGAGAGGCTGGTAACACCTCTGTGGTAACATATTTAGGAAGAAAATCAAAACAAAGAGGGGCACGGTTTTTCTTCTAGCCAGAGAAGAGGAGGTGAGAACATGGAGACACCAAGGACAGTGGAGAGGGAGGGGCAGGAGCTGCTCCAGGAGCTGGAGCTGAGATTCCTCTGCAGGCCCTGGTGAGACCATGGTGAGGCAG
>VZTR01023746.1:488236-688565 GCA_013400775.1 Chaetops frenatus | reverse complement strand
TGCTGGAGCGGGTGAATGCCTGGAGGAGGCTGTGATCCAGTGGCAGACCCGGTGGAGAGAGGGGTCACTGCTCCCAGGCTGGAGCAGCCTGTCCTTGGAGGAGAGCTCCCCATGGAGCAGTGACCCACACCGCAGCAGTTTTGGGAGGACTGTTTGCCTGCGGGGGGAATTCTCGTTGCAGCAGTTTTGGGAGAACTGCTGCTTGTGAGAGTGGACCCACGCTGGAGAAGTTCTTGGAGAACTGTCTCCCGTGAGAGGGACCCCACCATCTCACAGGTGAAGGACTCCTCTCCCAGAGCTGCAGAAGAAAACCTCGGGTGACAAACTGACCAAACCCCTCACGCCCTGTTTGCCTGAGCTGTCGATGGGAAGGAGGGAGGGGCTTGGGAGGAAAAGGTGTTTTAAGGGCTTATTTTACTTCTCATTATCCTCCTCTGATTCTGTTAGTAATAAATTCACTTTGCAACTTTAGGTTGAGCCTGCTTTCCCTTGAAGTGTTTTCTCCCAGTCCTTATCTCAACTCATGAACCCTTCATTAATTTTTGTCTCTCCTCTGCCCAGCTGTGGCAGGGGAGGGTGAGTGAGCAGCTTTCCTGGGTGCCTGGCATTGGACCAGTGTCAAACCACGACAAACTATTAACCTCAAAACAGATAGTCAGGTGGGGCAAATAAGCACGTGTGAAG
Source organism: Chaetops frenatus (assembly GCA_013400775.1). Taxonomy (NCBI): domain Eukaryota; kingdom Metazoa; phylum Chordata; class Aves; order Passeriformes; family Picathartidae; genus Chaetops; species Chaetops frenatus. Next base: position 687,881 of record VZTR01023746.1, on the reverse strand, counting down.
TCATGCCAAAATAATCACTTTGGATACAGGGAGCTAAAGCAATGGGTGACAAAGTGCTAAGCAGAAGAGATAGTTCAGGGTGAGTTCATTCACTGTTTTAAAACCACCATCACTCTCCTCAAGTGTTCCCTTGTTCTTCTGGCTGCTCTTAAATAGGAGCCCTTCTCATCCTCCACCAATCCTAATTTTAACATCTCACCCTCCATTCTGGCTTTTTAAAAGCAACAATGAAAACCCTCTTCTTTCTTTTCTTCCAACAATATTTTGGTGGTTATAAATACTCTCCCAAGACAGCCCTTTCTTCCCCCAGCAGAGGAACTGCAGTGAACCCAAACTGCTCTCAGTGAGGCTGCAGTAGATCAGGAGAGAGATGCTGTGGCCTTTTGTGACATGGAAGTAAAACTGCAGTGAGATCTATGTCTCCACTAACAGCACATACTCAACTCTCAGAAGTGGCATTTTCTGACCCATTCCTGCTCTGTATCCAGGAGCACGGGTTGCCTTCCTGATCATATTTGATAGCAGAATATATATTCTTCCTGGCAAAAGGGTTGGTTTGCTTCCAGTGTTTTACTGCAGTTAAACCAGTCCAAAGAGTCTCTCTCTGCAGGCAGCAAATGTGTGGTTTGTCCTTGTCTACGCTCCTGCTAAACTGCAGCTGGCACTGATTGATGGTGTTTGTTTCAGTGAGATCATTTTTAATAATGCAGACAACAGGAGGGAAGATCAAGTACCCTGACCCACCAATTCTGCTGTACTAACTGCTATCCTTAGCAATAAGAACAAGTCTTGGTAAGTTTTTTTGCCAAAGGCCTTTCCAAATAACCCTACACAAGTGAGGGGGAGCAGCCGAACCACCCACGGGGTGTGAGCAGAGTTGCTGAGGGGAAACCAAAGCAACTCCTCTCCCAGCCTCAGGGCTCAGCTAAGTCAGGTTCAAGCCTGAGTCTCCCTGCACTGCCCGTGGTTACATTTGTGGCTTCTCTTACCACAGCCTTTAAGATCACTTATTATAAACAAATAAATAATTCTATGAGCTCTCCTGAATGATAAGTTCATTCTCAGTTCATGGACCGCCATGCCCAGAACTTAAAAAATGTTGGTAAAGGAATGGGAATATTCATCCAATCCAATATAGAGAAGGATGGTATTCTTCTAATTATTGTAAGTCTTTATTTGTCTTTAATAACCTGTTTTTCCTTTGAGCTTCAGGTGTCCTTGTTCAAATTGCATAGGCAGCATAAGGCTGCAGAAGTTATAAACCTTACTGTGCCTGGTCTTCAAAGGCTACAAAACATCTGTTGGCTGGCAAGAGCAATTAATTAGCAAAATTGAAAAGATAGTTCCTTCTTACAAAGGCTTGGATGAAGCAGAGGAGGGAGAGGTGACTCCAGGAAAGTGAAGCCTACAGAAGGCCTGTAAGCTGTGTGCCTCTGGGCAAATTCCCAAGGCTGAAATCTCAAGGAATTTAATGCTTCTTAATTCCACAGGATCTTTAATTACAGCCAAGAGAAGGCAATGAGATGTGATGTCAATGTTTAAACGAAAATAAAGATTAAAAAAAAAGCCTGTCAAATTTACCAGCCAGTCTCCCAGACGAAGTCCCACACATGCTGAGCACCTGGGTGGGTGCTCAGAGAAAATAACCAATGCCATGAACACAGTGACAGGAGAGAAAAATAAAAGGCTCCCAAACCACCCTCCCCACACCTTCTTAGAGGCTATTTCTTCATTTTGTCTGAGTGATCTCTGGAAACAACAGTGCTGGTTCATGTGCATTTTGGGAAGAGCTCATACTCTCACATGAATTGGACCAACATCCACTTAGAAAACATCCTAGTAATTATGGACTTAATTACAGGTTCGGGTGTTTGTAAGACACTTTTTTTTTTGGAAAGTGAACCTCACCCTTCTAACCCCTCTAGCTGAAATCCCCTCAATAGTTCAACAGAACCCCCCTGCACAGGGTGCGGGAGTGTTGCCAACTCTGCTCTGCAGTTTTTAGGCGTTTGGTTATTCTTCACCCAAAAGCTGCCAGGTACTTCCCAGGGGAGCTTAGGATGGCTGAGGGATTTTTGCAAATAGCAAGCAATATTCCTCCGCTGCCTTTCCCAAGGTTAGAGAAGCAGCTCTTTCTTTGGGATGGGGCCCAGTGCTCAGGCCCAGCACTGTCACAGCTGAAGTGGGAGCCCAGCTGAGGATGGGTAAGAGCAGAAAACACCATCTCCCACTCTGTCTGTTTGTCCTGTGGAACTGCCTTGTGTGAAACTGGCTGGGAAGGGCTAGGCTGGCTCACCGGGCAAGAAGAATTGTGTGGCAGCAAGAATTGGGATTAGCAAACTCAGCTCGGGCTCCTCCCCCTGCCCAAGCCCTTCCACTGTCAGCAGCGTCAGCTCACCCTGAGCCAGCTCCAGCCTTGCCCCATCCCATGAGGTGAACAAAGGAGAAAATGTCCTTGACTGCATGCCAGCACTTGGCACAAGAGGGACAAAGCGCCCAGGGCTCCAGCAGCCACTCTGAGATCTCTGGATTCACACTTTTACCAGTATGGGATGCAAAATATTATCTGGGCAGCTCTGAGAGTGCCCTGGCAGCGTTGCCAGGACCCAATGGACCCTGCCACAGGTGCTGACATCTCTCTTGCAGCTGCTCCTCTGCACCTGCCCCTGAGTCATGGAAGAGGTGCTGTGAGTCCAAGCAAGTCTGAACCCGAGCTTTGAGTTCAGTTGCTGAACTCTGACACAGAGATGATAGCTGGTCAAGCAGAGGAATGCAAGCACCGGATATCAGCTGCTTCTCCCCAGCACAGCAGTGCCAACAGGCCACAGTAGCACCCTCACTGCAAATTAAAATTAAACCTGCCAGATGCATATTAGGGACTCAGAGGGATCTGAAGAAATCTCAGTTAAGAAAAAAACTCCATAAAGATACTCACTGCACTCTGTTACAATGAGACACAAGAAGAAAATGGCCACACGTCAAATACACAAGAGAACAACCTTATGATGATAAACACCCACCTATAATTAAAAATTAAGGATTCTTTTTCTTCAGTGATTTTGATTTCTTTTCAGAAATAATTAACCTTTCCTAGCATATGAAACATTTCTGCCAGACAAGAATAAACAGAAGACTAAATATGTCTCAAGGCTGAAAAAAAAAATCAGATCCTCTGTGTAGTCATGGGGTTCCTGTACATTTTCCCTTTAAACCCGTAACTCAGTTTTATATTTACTTTGTTAATTAAAACTGAGATATATTAAATTTGTATCTTAAAAATCCAATAAAGAAGAAGCCACCATAGGCAAAAGCATTTCCCTTGGTACAGCTGTTATAGAGGGCTATCAATCAGCCATGAAGGCAGATACACAACCGACTGTGCCTATCAGAAAATGATAAACCCACATCCCACTGATGGAGGGAAGTTTTTATTATCAGCAGCATGAGCCATTATCCCACAAAATACAGAACTGTGTTCCATACAGGCAACTTCAAGATAATTTTTTTTTCCTCTGAGGTACATTATGCATTATTATTATTATTATTATCATCATCATCATCATCATCATCATTCCTCCAGCAATCCCTAGCTCAGAAATTAATTCAATGCAAGTATCCTGGATGCAGAGAAGCTGGAGTGTAGATAGGGCTCTATAAATAAGGGATACCAAAAATATGCTGTTCTTTCCCTCCGAATTCTTTCCAATAATTTTGAACTGTTCATTAAATAACCAATACTCTTTGCCTGAGCAAGCAAGACACTGAACTAAAAAGCAGAGCTTTCATGTGCTTCCCCTGGCTGAGGGTTATGCTGAACTTTACTCAGGGTGAATACATTACCTGGCTCTTGTGAAGAGCCTGGACGGGAGGCATGGCAGAAACTGGATGGGATGTTAACATGGACTTCTTCTGTGCTTCTCTCTCACTGCTTGAAAAAGTACATATTAAAGAGAGAAGAGTCTTTAACTTTTAACTTGGCTCTGGATTTGCAGAAGGATGTACTGACTTGAGATGTTTCTGCCTGTTCCTTGATACATTGTGTAATTAACCTTGTGCTTTGGGCTGATGAATTGCTAGAAAACCCCATGTGTGTGTCAGCATCCTTCTAAATAAAACACATCCAGTCCTCTTACATGATATTGTACTAACAGCTGTAACAACCAAAGCCTGGCCTAATTACACAAATTATTACAGCCAATATTTTGGCCTGAGTGTAGCTTTTGGTGGTGCCAAACAGTTGTAAGAGGTGAAACTTGTAATGAAAAATTAACTCTAGGCTCTGACTTTCTTCACTCTCCGTGCAAGTGAGATGTCTCAATGACTACAAACATGTTTTGCTGTTGCTCTGAAATGTTCTCACGTGTTTGCTGTGATTGTTTGCACATGTGAATTCCTTGTGTATCACTTAAAACCAGAAAAATCCACGTGGATGACCTGAAATGTCTTTCACTGCCTACCATAGCCTATGAGAGTTTCTACCAAGGACCAGAAATGAATGCCATGAGCAGCACAAGCAGCCACCATGCCCTTCAAACAACAACTAGATTTAACTCCACTGCCATGGTTTTATCAGTACCTTCTGCAGAAGTACATCTCGTGTTAGTTTGACTGAATTGCTCTTTAAAATATTTTCATTTTAAACAAATATAAAATAATCCTGGGTAACTTGAAAATATTTCTATCACTACTGAGCTTTTTATTTGCTGAAAATCAGCATTCATGTGTATTATTAATATATTACTTACTAGTGCAAAACTGAGTGACCCATTTAAAGGCCAATCAAATGCTGAAAAAGACAAATAAAAATATAATAGATGCAAGTAGATTTTAAATTAATCAAGGCCTTTAGGAAAATTAATTAATACTCAAGTAACTGTCATTACTGAACTGTTTCTTGGCCAAGATAACTTAGTTATCAGCTTAGTTATCAGCTTGGCAATCAGGAACTGGAAAAGTACTTGATTGATACAATAACAATATTTAAATTAATGAAGCAGATAACACCTGTAATCAATGAGGAAAATCTAGAAAGGGTCTGGGTGGCATGTTATTATACCACAAAAGAGTTGGTTTCTTTGGATTTCAGCTTGTCTCGGTTTACTAAATGTGGCTTCTTTTAAAGGACTTCCATCTCTTTATACACACAGCAGTTAAAATGCCAGATGATCAATCCCAGAGAGTTTGCAAGTTTATGGGACACAAAACTTACAGCAAATTTCAGCTGCCTCTCCCTAAAAGCCATTGCTGACTATTTAGTGGCAATCGGTTGGCAAAGCAGAATTTCAGAACTGCTGAGATCTGGGGCAGATGGAGAATGCACTGGTGGGTTTAGATGTCAAAGTGAGGTCACTGGAAGGTGTCCCCTCTGCTCAGTGAATTCAAGTTCTCTTTTCTGACCCCTCTGCACACCCACAATCCTACAGAAGCACACAGGATTTTCATTTCTGACAGATTTTAAGTCACACCTGCTGATGCACTACCCTGGTGCCTCATCTCAGGGGTGGGAGCTTTCACTGTGGAATATGCCAGGGCTTACTGCAATTGGCCTTTAGCCAGCTTCCCACAGAGAAAGCCAGAGTAACTGGAAGATATTTCATCATACCCTGACACTTCATATTTCTCCATCACTGACAGGACCATCATCCTTCAAAAGTCCATTTCCAACTCAGCTGTCTGAGAAGAATGAAAAATCATTCCTCTAAAAAGTCTAAGCAAGGAGGGAAAAAAGATAAATAGATTGGACCTAATTTAAAAGTTGTTAGGAATGGAAAATGACATGAGAAGACAGAAGCACTAGTTTATTTAGGACAACAGCCTCTGGCATGGGCTTAAATGCCCATTTTTGGTTAAGGCAGGCAAGGGGTCTTTTCCAAAGCTTTACTTCTCCAGGGGATTCATATTGTAGAGATAATCTTGGTACAGATATGATGTTCTTTGCTCTAGCACCTGTCACATACCCCCTTTCTTGTCTTGCCAAGCTCTCAGGGGCCATGCCTGCTCTCTGGAGTAGCAAACAGGAGGCATCTGTCAGAGTGCCAGAGGTTGTCATTAAAAAGAAATGGAGAAATAACAACAAAATAAAGGAACATCCAGTGCTTGGGAGCCTCTGCCAAAACCTCTCCAGTTTAAGATGTCACTATTGCTGTAACAAAAGAACTGGATGACATGCACTTACACATGCCAGTGTTGCTACCTTTATAAATTTTTGGAACAATTCCCGGCTGTATGAACAATTTCGTGCTCTGCTTTATTCCAAGACTAAATACCACAGCTCAAAAAACCCCCACAACCCAAAATGTCATCAGTTCTGCTAAAAGTCTCTTGTCCAAAAGATGCAAGCCCATGCCTTCTATCAAATATGTAAATCAAATATGACACCTTATAAGCCTTTAAAATCAATTGTTAGCTTTTGTTTGTTTGTTTTTATCAACAAACAGAAAGAGCAACTTGTATCTACCAAAACAGAAAGAGGGAGAGAAAAAGGCAGTTGTGCAGGGAACTCAGAGTTTTGAAATACTCTGCATTTATATAGCACAGAGAGGGAAAACCTACAGGATGCAGTTCCACAATGAAGTTCTCATTGATTCCTACTTCCTTCACACTGCTGGATCAAATAACATACCCATTATTTATAACTGGAGGTTTTTAGGTAATGAAAACCCCACAAAACATCCCATTTTTTCCTTCTCCCTTGTATACACACTCATTCTACAAAGTGAGTGTGCTCTTGCTTCTGCCCAGGGTGATCTGCAATCCATCCCATTACCACCCAAGACAGCACATCTACAATAGGAAAGCTACAGCTGTGGTGTATGACACTCTGAGGCTTTTTGCTTAATACTGGTTTGGGCACACCCGTGAGGTTTCTAGGCCAGAAACCAAAACTGGCAGCAATCTTCTCATGATACTTCTGGTGCAAAGGCCACAATGAAAAGGCACTTAATGATAAGAACCAATCCAAGGCAATTTCTAGTACCACCAGTTCTCTCAGTATTCCTTTCATTGCATAATACACAATGATGAACAAGGAAAGAAGGCAGAGATCATGAGAAAACACTGAAAATCTTCAAAAAGTGGCTTCCACACAGGATTTCTCTTCTCCCTCTTAAAATTCAGATTGAATGTTACACTCCAAAGCAATTAAAATAGCCTTGTGAAGTGTCAGCAGTGCCATGAATATGAGGGGGTCTGTAGCCAGGAACACACGTCAAAGCAAGACTCTTGGAAAGTTTTCCCAACAGCTGAGGTACAGCATTTTCCTGATATTATCACCGACTGAAGGAAATAAAGCTGATTGTTACTTCTAAGATTCCATTTCTTGACAAATCACAAGCGTAAGTAGTCATGGACTGCACACTGATTTTAGCCTTTCTTTAGGACGATGTCATGTAAAAGAAGTGGCAACACAAGAAATGAGTAACTCACATTCAAGGAACCAGATGTTCTTGTGAATACTTGCAAAACTGACTTGAAGCCATCTGGTCTCAATGCTTTGCCACTTGGAAGATGTGATACTGCATTCTCAATTTCCTCTGTTGATATTGCTGATTCTAATTGAGGTTTCTTTTCCTCTGAGGGTCATGGTGTTTTTAAGTTTCTCCCAGAAATTACATCCGGACTCAAAAGTGACAGTTTCCAATGTGAAAGGAAGTTTAAATAAAAAAGAACAAAGGCCTCATCCATTATTCATTCCCCATATGCCCCAAGCATTGGAAAGGGGTCATTAGGTATCAGTACCAGACTGACTTCTCCAAACCTCAGTCTGCCTTTGCATTTCAGTTACAGGTGACACTTTGTGGTCTTGACACCATGAGGCTGGGAAGCAATGAAATTTGGCTTGCAAAGCCCAGGGAGTTATTTTAAGACCTTCTGCTCTGTGTCTAGGGCGCTCTTAAACACTTGTGCCTGCTGGGGCTGTCCCATGGAGGTTATTACCTCACACCAGATGCCTGTTTCACAAGGATTCCTCAGCTGGTCCAATGCTCCCAGGGCAGCCCTACCCTTCACCTTTCCATGACCTTGCCAAGGGTTATCACCAGGTAACAGGGTTTTGGAGTCTGGGGGCTCACTAGGGTTTGCCTACACCTGGTCTGCTGGAGGCCAGTGGTTTACATCAGGGTGTCTTTGAAACCAGAAGCACCTGAGTGCCCTTATTTTATCAGTGCTGATAACCTACCCTAACCCTAACCCTAACTCCAACTCCAGCCCGAGAAGCCATGCTTATGTAGAGTATTTGCAAATCCTGCCCTACATCTTCAGCTTTGCCCTTCAGGCATGTTATTTCTGCCTTCCAATGTACTGGCCCTTCTCTGCGAGAGGTCACAAGTCACCACTCAGGAGAAAGATGCTCCATCAGGGTAAATGCCAACTGCCCATAGGGACACTTGCAGCAAAGGCGCTTTTGTGCTGGATGGTCCTTGTGTTCCTTCCGTAAGAGGGCTCTGCTGCAGGACTGCCTGATGCCACACCTGGGCACATAGGCAGTGTGAATATCTTCAATACACTCTGCCTGGAACAGAGCTTTTGATTTCTGAGACTTGGGAGGGGGGTTTTTTTAAGAGTAAAATGGGCTGCATAAAGGAAGTGTCAACTTAATGGTTCATGAAAGCACTTTCCTGGAGAACAAACATTAACTGTTCAGCACAACTGAACATGAAACTTTCTGCTCTGGAACAGGCTATGTATGCAAGGTTGCACAGAAGGGCCATCTAGAAGATGGAGCTGGCAAACCACTGACACCTGCAAAGCAATCTGAATAGTCCCTTCCCCAACTGCTTTCTCTGGACAAATTCAGGACAAAAGGATTTTTGACACTTCTGAAATCTGCAGCATGATTATTGGAAAAATGTTCCCACCAAAATTTTTCTGTGCCCAGTTTATTCTGTTACTTCTAGTAACAGGTCATTCCCCATGTCTGGGCTTTATCTTTCAGAATTAAAGCAAAGAAAGAAGTTAGGCTTTTGTTGCTGCAGCATTCCCAGCCCTCCTTCACAATATTTCATACAAAGTTGAAGACCTTTCAAATCTGGATTCTTTCTTACTTGGAAAAATCCTACCAATAGGAAGCAGTTACTAATATTCCCTGCTGCCACTCCATTTCTGTAATGGTAGGTTGCTTGCTTTGTAGTTCCTTATGACAAGACAGAACAAACCTCACAGCACGTCAGGACTAGAAGTGTGCCCATGTGCTGGGAACACGCTTCTTTTCCCATGTGAGTGCATATTGTTTCAGGAGAGCTTTGATGACACGGTGTCAGAAATAAACCAGCAGAGAGATTGCTCCTGTCAAGTAATCACAAACACCCAATTTCCGTGCTGCAGGATGTTTCAGCTCTAACAAGGACCAAGCAGAGGGAAAGCTGTACCTGTGCAGTCTCTGTCCCTGCGAAGTTCAGGGAGGACAAGGTGAAATCTGAGGTGAACTGAGGCCGCTGGTGTTGGAGACTGAAATGTTCTCATATGTGGCTTTAACGTCTGCATGCAGGACTTCTGCAAAACTTTTGCAAGGACTTATAGCAAGACTGTATAAAAGCTGCAGAGAAAACTGCCAGAACCCTGAATGGGGTCCTGGACTGCATGTTGGTAAGATAAAGTGAGGTCTGGGCTGTGGGGGAGAAGAATACATTCACAGAGGGATCAAGTTTAGCACCTTCAGGGTGGAGAGCACAGCCCCAGGGCTATCAGCTGTCAGGCTTGAACCAAAGGGTGGGGGGAAAGAGGTTTTGGGTGTGTAGTGAAAAAGCCTCTGGTCTGAAGCAGTGAATGCCCACCCTCCACTGTGCAGGCCAGCTCAGCTGTGGGGTCCCTTAACCCTGGGAGAAGCTGCATCCACATGAAGGACAGCAGAGGGGTTGTCATGGCCCATCAAAGGCCCCCTCAAAGGGGTCCCCAGACCCTGCCACACACTACAGATGATGCAACAGATCCAGAGTCTTGCAAGGGACAGTGTCAAACTTGCCCTCCCCAGGGAAGGCATGTAGGTGTTCCCACCTGGCCCAAATGTATATTAATCCACTGGATTCTATACTCTTTGGTGGCAAGGCAGTGGGAGACCCTCACCGCCAAGAAGACCAGATGGAGGGGAGAAACAAGACATCATTGGGACCCTCAGAAGTGTGATGTTTCTACCTAACCCCTGTCACTCTCTCCATGTCCCCCTCCACACACACATCTCCTTCTCTCTTTCTCTTTCTCTTTCTCTTTCTCTTTCTCTTTCTCTTTCTCTTTCTCTTTCTCTTTCTCTTTCTCTTTCTCTTTCTCTCTTTCTCTTTCTCTTTCTTTCTTTCTCTTTCTCTCTTTTTTCCTTCCTTCCTTCGTTCCCTTCCTTCCTTCCTTCCTTCCCTCATTCCTTGCTTTCTNTTTCTCTTTCTTTCTTTCTCTTTCTCTCTTTTTTCCTTCCTTCCTTCGTTCCCTTCCTTCCTTCCTTCCTTCCTTCCTTCCTTCCTTCCTTCCTTCCTTCCTTCCTTCCTTCTCTCTTTACCTTTTTTACTATTAAATAAAATAGATCAAGTTTTTTGGCACCAATATCTAATCTCATTTGGGGTTTTGGGTGTATTTCAAACCTTTACGGGTTGGATCCATTTTAATCACAGAGGCTTAATTTCCTTTGGTCTTCTGTATTAATTTGGATCATAACAGCTGGTAGAAGGGGTCTGTGCAGAGTGCCAGAGTTTTGGCCTCCTGAGAGTCAAAAAACCTGATGAGCATCCCTTGAGAATGCCATGTATTGTGCCCAACCACAGCTTCCTCTGGGAAGGTGGGCTGGGGAGGCTGTGGTAAAAGTCAAGGGCCTGGCACTAAGAAAATGCTATTTTTGAGTGCCTGTGGGGTTTAGCTAAAGCACTGGGAGATGCAGGCGGGGATGTGATGGTCTGTCCCAGGCCTGCCCAGACCCCAGCGCTGCCCCACGTGCTGCAGACCCCAGGGACAGGGAGGTTTCACCATCACTGCACAGTTTCTGTTCTCACTTCTCACAGCAGGACAAGCACAGTCCTCATTAACTTTTTCAATGTGACATCACAGAAAACTCAAATCTAACAAATCACTCCAATGACAAGCCACCTTGAGATGACTAATTCCTGAAATCAATTATAACACTGGGAAAAGAAAAAAAATTATGTAGGAAACTTGAAACTCTCTTACAAGAGAATGTCTCCTAAACCAAAAACTGGAGGGAGATAAAACAGCATTTCCAGGGACTCCCAGGCTGGCCACTCCAGCAAGAAATAAGGGTATTTTTAGTTTTACTATCACTAGTGCAGTGTAACTACCCAGGGCTCACCTGATTTAAAAACAATAGGAGATACTGGTTTTTGGCCTAAGTCCCAACAGACTTCAATGGTGCAGTATGAAGACCACAGCCCCAAAGGAATGGGAGATTTTATCATTATTATGAATTTACAAGCTCTTCTGACAAATCCTGCTGCATTCAGAGTGCCAAAATAGCTATGCTAGTTCTGCTGGCCCAGCACTGTTTTCTGCACTGACTGGTTTGGCCAATGAAACATCTCCACTGCCCAGGACTGAATTGCTGCAGGAGAGAGATAGATTTGTAAGTAATATTTTGATTTGGGATTAAATCATTAGTATTATCTGGCCTAGTTTCCTGAACCAGTAAGTGAAGACATGTTGTTGTAGATGAGAAAATAATCCAGCTGTAGAGCTGCTGTAGAGAGAAAACATGGGAAATAGTTTCATAACCATGTTAGATGAAGCCTGCAAGACCTGTTTTCTGGAGATTGGAAATTCTGAAGTCTGACTTCATTGTCTTTTAAGCTGAAAGTCAAAAATTTGAATTCCTCTGGCAAAAAAAGATCCCTTTTACAGATCACTTGAAGCATTTCATTTCAGCAAATGTAAATATTTCTTTTTGATATGCCCTCAGAAAAATTTAATATGTATTACAAAGGAAAATATTCAAAACAAAATGTATTTTTTAAATAAAAAGCCGAGATAGTGCATCAGCAGAACTGTCCTGGGAGAGTTAGGAAGTCCCCAAAGTAACTTCTGCTGAAGCAGCCTCCCCTCCAAAATCATTCCAGTTCTGAGAGAAGCACATACTGCCACTGAACATGATTCACTTGCAGCTTTGCCAGGGTCCTACTTAGACTGTCTCATGTCCCAAAAAAAGCCCACAGGACAGAATGATCTGTCCTTCCACCAATTAGGCTCAAAACACTCTCTAGGGCATAATGAAGAACAGAAGAGCATGTTCCCAGCTGGGACTGAGAACAAGGGATAACTGCTAAAACAGGAGTATTACTGCAAAGGCAATATTTAGTTTATTACTTAATTAGAAGAGTTTTCTGGTCTTTCTTGCTAGTTCACAGTCTCGCAAAAATGTCTCGCAAAAAATGGAGTGCATGAAAACTGAAACAAACAGGTTCTGCATTTTCATCATGTTCAGAACTAACTCTAATTAAGATCTTTTCTCAAAATGTGCAGAATCCAAAAAGAAAATGTGCATTATCTTGGGAAGCTAAAAATATGCTTCCCCAGGCAATAGTAAGGTTGTCCTGTCAGAAAGCTCCCTCCTGCCTTGAAATCTTGACAGGAGAATATGATGATAATGAGATATTAGCAGTTGCACAAAACTAGCAGAGAGGACTGAAATAAAACATACCATGAGAGAGTGAACTGTGTTTTCTCATTATCATTTTGATTAGAAATGCATAAAAAGCCAAGAAATGTTTTCCTCATTACCTTTTCACAAGAAAGGTCATGAAAGGGCTTCCTGATGTCTTAAAGACAAGGGATGACAGTGCTGTGTGATAAATACTCATTTTCATTATATTTGCCTGAAACTTTCACATCTTTGGGAAGTTTGGCATGTTCACTCTAAGCGAATTCCAAGCCACTTTTTAAAGATAATACACAACAATTTTACACAGCAAGCTTTCAAGTTTTCAAGGAGACAGACAAAATAGCTGTCAGGGCAGCTAAGAAAAGTTCCTAATGTGATGATGCCTTTTTGGGCCTAATAACTTAGAGAGTAGTTTGTTCTCACTACCACTGAATTCACCTCCATTTTTACTAAAAGAACAGCTGGAGCCACCTGAGACAGCTGAGTCACCTGAGACACTTGGTGGTACCTCCTGCCCCCTGCCTGGGCAACTGCAACACTTCTGCCATAGAAGGGAAATGGGCAGCAGGCTTGCTGGTGGATTGTGGAATGGATAAGCATTTACACAGAAAAGCAGAAAACTTTCAGGATTCTAACCAGCTTCTGTCTCCTTCCCAGCGTAAAACAAATGCCTCTCAAAGAAAATAGTGCATATATTTGCAACACTAACTGAATGTGAACTGGACACCTCTGGAAGGTGTCCAGTGTGACTATTAAGGACCAGAGATGTCCAGCTGGGATATTCCAGCAGCCTAGCAGTCCAGTCTATATGGCAAAAGGGCTGGTCCTTAGGGAGGGGAGGTAGCCTGGCTTCTCCTTCCACATCTCCCTCTATCCCCAGGCTTTGGGGATGTCAGGTCCCTTTCTAGCCATTTATGAACCTGTCCTCCACTGAGCTTGGCCAAACTCTTTTGAGCCTGTTGGAAGTACCTGTCCTTCCAGACTCACAGGGCAGTGAGCCCCAGGTGTTCACCACCTCCTGTGCAAAGAAATCCTTTCTTTTATCTCTTACAAATCAATCTTGTACTTATTTCACTGAGTGCCCCTTGCTCTAGCATCGCAGTGTTTAGTGATCAGTAATTCTAAATTCAACTCATCCATTGCCTTCCTGATTTTTCAAATGATAATCACACAGCCTTCAACTCACCAAAGTGAAGTCTCAGACTTTTTAGACACTCCTTATAAAGCAGCAGCTCCATGCACCTGAGTCATTTGAGCTGCCTTTCTCAGCACCTGCTGTAATTCTACAAGAGCCTTCTTTGATGTAAGACCAGTACCATAAGTTTGCTTCTTCATTATAGCTCTAAATGGTCCAGCTGAACTAACTTGCCTTTGAAAAAATACTGCATAAAGTGTATCATGGAGCATCTCTGAAAGGGAACTAGATATCATGTTTCCTGCATTCCTGGTCTTCATCTACTAAAGTCAAAACATCTCTGATCTTTACCTGATAAAGAGAACCCCATTTCCCACGTTAAAGCCCCAGTTTGTCCAGAAGCCCTGTGGTTTATTGACTCCTAGGTCTCTTGTGGGTTTTTTAAAATTTACTTTACCACACACCTCGTAATACAGTAACTTTGGACACCATGCTACAACAGGAGCAGAGAGCTCTAATTCCGAGAGCAGAATTTCTTGGTGGCTGGAGCAAGATCTGGGACCCAGAAGACCCAGGTGTAATTTTCTTGCTATGCCACAAGATTTTTCTACTCCCTTGGGCACGTTATCCCTATCCTGGCCTCCACTGGCACTACAGACACAGCAGCAAGTCTGACTCCTGAGGGTGCTGCACAGCCACAGACAGTGACTACGTGAGATCCTCTGTCAGCCAAAGACAGCTGATAGAAAAATAACAGCTGCTTCATCAGGCAAGTAGGGGAAGTCTTGAGGGCTCCCATTTGAAACCCTTTGTCAAAGGCTCCCTGGGGCCAGGAGAACAAAGAACATTCTCTTAACCTCAAATGATAAGGTGCTCCTTTACATTCTGGCTGGGGAAAGGCTGCTCCGCAGGCTGCTGTGGAGCTGGAAGAAAAAAAAAATGCTTCTCCCTGTGTGCGACGGCGGTGCGGGAACAAAAGCCACCTCCCGCTCTCTGAGAAGGGCTTGGAGGTGAGAAGCACCCAGAAAGGATGTGCTGCTGCCATTCTGGAGGCTCTGGGGAGGACCTTCCATCTGCTCTGCCCAGGGACGGGGCTCCAGCAGTGCTGTCCCTCGACACCCCGCGCCTCGCACTGCTGCAGCACAGCTCCGGCTCTAAAACAGAATTATTCAGTGGCCTTAGTAACTTGCAAGCTTGCTCACTGGCTAAACAACTCATGTGCACCTTGGCTCCTCACCCCGGGAGGGATCTTGCTGTCTTCAGCTCCCTAAGAAACTGGTTTATTCCTACCCACATTGTCCTGTGAAGGCAAGTGTGATTGGTTTTAATATAACATTAATGTTTTGAAGTTTTGATTAAAGCTAGCTACTGTTATGGGAAAATCACTGAGGTTTTGTTGTTTGTTTGGTTGGGGTTTTTTTAATACGTTGATTACTCATCTGTGTGCACATTCTATGAGGAGTGGAACAGCAAGATATTTTCAAAAATAAATATGTGTTTACTCTCAGTAAAGGGTTTATAAACTCTTAAAAAACAAAGGAGAAAAAGCAGTGATCATCTTCCAAAAAAAAAATAAAGTTACCACAAAGTAGCAGACACAGCTCTTTTCCAATACCAAAAATGAGAAATAATGCACTTCTTGTACAAGCAATGTCCCCTTTAGCTTCTTCCACCAAACAGACACTCAGTGTTGCAGTCTTTCTCAAAAGCTGAGCTCCACCTCAAAGCAGGCTGCAATCCACTGTATGCATAAACATTTGGTTTCTGAAGACTTTTGTACAAGATGTGGAGAAAGTCAGGAGTATTTACTGGGGCAAGAGGTAATGGAATAAAAATACACAAGAAAATATTATTTTTATAAAGTTGGGTTTAAATTAGAGCTGCTATGTTTACAGCATTCCCTACTCCTTTCTACATTTAAAAGGTTTTTTTCCTTGAAGCTTTTGAGCTCTTTTATTTAAAAATAATAATAAAAAAATGATGACTCTGATATCCCACTTCAATGATTCAATCCAAAAAAATACAGAAACTTCCCTTGGGAATTTAAAAAATCTTTCTTCTTAAATTGAAGACAATATTCTGTAGCTATCCTAGGGGCTAGAGTTTGAAATTGATGCTTTTGTCTTTTTTTCTCCAGTTCTCACAGAAGAAATGGACCAACACCCTTAACAGTGTAAATCTAAGATGTTTTTATTAGTACTATTTTCATGCCTGCAAAAGACATCAAAAAAAGAAAAAAGTCCTATATTGGTGTTACCTTCAAATAAAAAC
Source organism: Chaetops frenatus (assembly GCA_013400775.1). Lineage (NCBI taxonomy): Eukaryota > Metazoa > Chordata > Aves > Passeriformes > Picathartidae > Chaetops > Chaetops frenatus. The sequence goes on along the minus strand of VZTR01023746.1, from coordinate 671,892 downwards.
TGCTAAACTTAGCATCAGTGAGCTAAACCAGAACTTGGAAATCCAGGAATGACTTTCAGACAGGTAGGAAAAGAGCCTTTGACTAACAAATAGAAATTGCTCATACAACACCTGTGTTGTAAATAACATTATTGACTTGCCAACCTGTAATTAAATCCTACTGTTTTGATTGTTTTAACAATGCTGCTGTACACACAAAATCCTCTCCTGCTTTTTCAGAAAACTAAGGATAAACACAAACAGAAAACTGAAAAATCTTCTCAAAACTAGAGGAAAGAAAAGCTATACAAACGTCAAAAAGGCGGTAGGGTGGATTTTCCCCTTGAAAGGGAGAAGCCTCTAGAGTGAAGGCTGGCCATCAGATCAACATATTTCAACATCAGGGAAGGGAAGGCAAGGCAGCAAGTGCTGGAGGCTGCAGAATTCCTTGGTCCATGGGAGGCACCTCTCCAGAATGGCTCTCCTGCACCATCCCACCCAACACAGATCCTCAAGGTCAGTGAAAAAAGCTTCACCAGCACCTGCCTAGAAGCAATGGTCACCCTGCTTCCCAAATCAGGGACATGATCCCACAGAAATTGAAATTGCTGGTCCAAGGATGAAAATAAGGAATAATTGTGTTCTACACAAAGAAACCATTTTTGATGGCAGTTGCAGCATGTAGAAACACTCGAGGCAGCAAACTCTAACTAATGGCTGATCTGCATCACTACCTCCCAGTTTCATTGTTCAGCAGCTCCCTGAACACATTGTTTCCTTTAACCTGCTGTTGACAAATAACACTTTTCATACACAGGATTAAACATTGAGAAAAATCCGCAGCTCTTGGAGTGGACTGGTTTTTTCCCCAAACTCTTCTGTCCCCTCCAAATAAAAACTGCTCACCTCTCCTTCCAACCTGCTCAGCACAGCACCGTGCTTAACCTCTGTCCATGCTGGGCTGGGTTCTGCTCCAAGTCCAATATTTTGGGCCGTACAACTGGACTTGTGGAGCCGGAGACTCTCAGGAGCACAGACTCTGTCCAACAGCAATACAGAGACCTAGAGTGTCTGTGGAAACCCCAGAGCACAGGATGTATCACAAAAAGTGACCAAAGGACAGACTTCAGGAGGTAACAGTCCAGTGTCAGCGAGGCAAAGCAACACAGCAGCCACACGTGTGGGAGCCACAGTTCCCACATCGTTTTATGGAACTGTTTGTCAGCTGGGACGTACTGGAAAAGGACGGTGTACATTTAGAGGCCTGCTTTAGATCTCTCAGCAGGGCCGGAGCCTCGTGGGGAAAATACCATACTTTGTTCCTCTGAAGAAATGCAGCACTGCTAACTTCCCCATCAAAGTAAGCAAACAGTTGTCAAAAGCAGGAATTTTACAAACCCAATCTTTTCAGCTGCAAACATTTGCTTTTAACAGTTATACCCAGATGGTAGAATTAGCATGGCACCATCCACACCAAAAGGGCCCATTTTTCATTAGGCACAAATAGAGTAACAGCCTGATGCTTCCCTGTGCTCACACAGCCTGAGGCAGAGCCAGCATCTTGATTTTCTGATAGACACTATGGCCTTGTGAGGTTGGCCAGCCTTTCATTTTGTGTTTCTTAACCTTCCCTATGACACAGATATTTACTCTAGAGAAGAAGCCACCGTGTGAAAAATCATGAGGTGGGTTTATGGTGCCCTGAGTGCTGCAGCCTGGGCCTATGCTCGTGGAGGGCAGGGGTGCCTCAAGGCTCTCAGCACAATCCCTCTGGAGAAGCAAGGTGTCCTGCTCCATGTGTCCCTGCTCCCCACACCTCCCAACACCTGCAGCTTGGCTTTTCACACAGACCCAAGCATGAGCCCGTTCTGAGGAGCAGCAGGTCTGTCCAATCCCACTGGCCACCTCAATTAGCAGGGCTGCTCCATGGGAGGTCGAGAAGCACCAATCTGGAATCCAAGACACACTCCCCTCTCCAGCCCTGATTAAAGCATTTCTGTTCTCTGCAGGTGCCTGTGGGAAGAGCTGCTGTGCCTGGAGCGCTTCCTCTCACCAGTCAGCCCAGCAGGAGAGTGTGGAACATCACAGAGGTGCTCACATCAAGAGCCCCTGGCACACTGCAGAAGGCCAACACTTCAAAAAACCACATCTTTTTAGCAAATACACATGCTGCTACTCGAGATGGAAACTTAGGTTGTCCTGCCTAATATTCTTACAAGCAAACTACGGAAAGATGGTCTTGGGAAAACTTTGGGGGTAGGTGGCAGCTGGTTGACTAGCTGTGTGCAGGGAACAGCTTCTGATATTTTGAGGTCAAGGTGGAGCCCTACAAGGAGCCTTACTCTGATTCTCTACAACTACAGCCTGAGGGACAGACAAGAACATATGCTCATATGTTTTCAGACAATGTCAAGGTGTAAAAACCCCTCAAATATGCAGGGGAATAAAATTAGAATTCCAATGGTCCTGACACATCAAAAAAATAGTCTGAAACTAAAAAAATTCACAGGGACAAATGCAAAGGACTGTCCTTAAAAAGAAATAATCCACTGTAATCCAACTGCATGAGAAAGAGGAGAAAGAGGGAGCTCCTCAGGAAAGCATTTTGATCCTCAGCCCTAAGATATCACCACGAGCTGTGACACCCTGTCACAAGAAGAGGTGAACACCCCTCTGCAGAGTGCAGAGAGACATGGAGGCTGCAGTGGCTGAGACAATCCTCTCACACTGCTCAGCTGTGCCAAGTCAGCAGCTGGGTTTCAGCACTGCACTTCCAAACAAGGGGAACCCACAGAGAAAACCCACAGAGAAAAAAAACAGAGGTGAGCAGGGACCTACAAGGGCAGGTAGAAATGGGGTTGCTTGGTCTAAGGAAAAGAGGATGGAGGAGGAAGGTGATAAAAGTCATTCCTGCATAAAGAGAGGGAATAATCTCCTTCCCTGACCATGGTGAACAGACATGGAGCTGCAGCAGAAGGAGGAAGGGGAACCTTTATTAGAGCTAAGGTTTCAAAAGAATTCTTATTTATGCCATTGGGCCAAGATTTTTCAGGAGCAATAAATAATACCAGAAGCAGATAAGTTGACATACTGAGAAGGGGTTTCATTTCTAGTGGGGAAAATAGCCACTGCTCTTGAAAACACAAACTACTTAGAGGAATGTCAACTCTGACCTCCAAGTATTAAAGTACCTTATGAAAACAGAAACCCAAAGTAGGTCATTGTGTTAAGCTATTTGAAAAGACACATTTTCTGTTTCATGACAGCAGAGGCTTGCTGAATGTTTCTGAAGAGAATAACTGTTATTTATAAGCTTAAACAAGACAGGAAATATTGTACAACCTGCTATCCTGAATGATGAACAGCTGATATTCCAGGTCTAACAATTTGAAAACCACACTTTAGCAATCGTTCCTTTAAACAAGCAACCTCAGGATAAGTGGAGCCACAGCCCCAGTATCACAATATGATTGAGGGAGAGTAATTAAAGCAAATGATACAGAATTTTTTACCCACAAGTGTTTGCTTTTCAATAGTTTGGAATGAACCCTTTTAGAGGATCAAGGCTATACTCTCAAAAAAGGTGGGCTCAGCTCCAAGCACTCCTCTCTGTGTAGCAGGGTTTTATCCTTCCTGCAAACTGAATCACATTTAGGACCAAAATATACTACTTGTGAAGCTCTTACAAGCCCATTTTGCATTTAGGCAAGCTATCATAGTAGCAAAAGGAACCTGAACAGAGATGTCTGATTAATTGTATCTATGTGAAGCAGCAAAAGCTTTAAAAGAGAAAGTTTTCTGTAAACAGTGACTGGGACTCTTAAAATATTCTGACTCCTGGACATTAATTATTTCCCAGTAATTAAATGCTTTTCCTTCTTTTCACCCTAACTGTATTATAACTTGTGACATAAAAAGACATAAAATGGACAAATGCTGCGCTGCCTGCCACAGCTGAGGAGTAGGAAAGTTAGAGAAAGGTTATTTTGCAAAGCTGACATTTTGAAAAATTCAGACTACAGCTGAGGGTAGGCATCAAATCTGCAGAGCACTGATAGGCACTGCTACCTCCTCCCATCCTAGAGAGGCCGTGGCTTCCATCCCTTTTCCTACAGAGCTTCTTCTCTGGCCTGCTTCATTTCCTCCTTTTCTGCTGAACAAGATAAACCCAGGGAGCAACAACATCCATCAATAGGGTTAGCAAGGCCAAGCTTAACCCTTCAGTGTAAAAGGCCCCCAAACTTCCATGAATGGTTCAAAATTTGAAGGGTTTGGCTTTGTTCTTCTTTGGTTTTTTCTCATTGAAGATAGATTCTGTTTGTTGCCTGGTTTTTGAGCCTTTGAGATATATGTTGTTCTGTTCCTTCTGTACCACAAAGCCTTCTCTTTCTTTTAATCCAAAAGCTGAGCACCATCACTTGAGCCCCACAATGGCTGCCTGGGCTTCACTGACCAGCCCCCATTTTATACTTGTGTAAAGTCACAGGGTCCAGGCAATAAAGTAAGGGGGGGAGTGCTTTCACAAGCACTTTGAGACCTCACTCAACAGTTCTCTTACAGCAAATTTGGATTTGAATATATATCACAGTGTTTTAAAACTGCATTATTTGGGCACCCTTCCCATGCTGTTTGCCTGACCTCAAAGTTTCCACATGAAATTAATAAAGTGCATTCACTGACTTCAGTGATCTGTGACTCCAATTGAAGATCAGGTTTACTTCTTGGTTTAACACAAACATCTAATTACATTTAGAAAAAGTTTAACATTAGAACATTAGCCTGGGCAAATCTTGACTTTTAATAAGATGTCACAGTGCCCACTGTGCATTCTGAATGTAGTAATGATTATTTCACACAGCACTAATATCTACAGTAGAATCAGCAGCATTATTTTGAATAGAAAAACAGTTTATTTGATCACTAGATATTGTAAATTGCTTATTTCCAGCAGGCTGATGCTGCAAGAATTGGTCATTTCAAAAGCAAACATGTCTGACCCATCAGAATTAGACTATTAGCTGGTTTTGTTTCCTCCATGCCATTGCTGCAGAGTGAAGTCAAGGAGCAGCTCTGGCCCTGGAAAGGGGATCCCTAAACTGACTTTGCTCTGCCATGACAGGGACAGCTTGGTTCACTCATTCTGACTGCCCAGCGTGGAGCAACACCCTCAGTCATCTCCCATTCCTGCCCTTTCCTTCCCATCCCAGCAGAGCAGAGGTCAGGGAAGCAAAAAAGGTCACTACAGAATTATTGCCAAAGGACCTGGGTGATTTCCTTCTGTGACTCCTGCTAGCAGTGAAGGGATGGCAGGATTAATGTAATTTTTTTTCTGGGCAAAAAATTACTATGATCCTGTATTATTTCATCCTTTAGCTCCTATGAATTACATGAGTTCATTTCAATACATGGGGCTTAAGGATCTTTTTCTTCTAACAAAAAAAAAAAAAGATGCTAAGCTTCATTTCCATAAGCATTATAATCATAAGCAAAGCAATGACAGACACAAGCAAATCCAACTAGGAATTATTAGAGCCAGCAGAGGACTGTGGCTATTCTCAATTGCATTCCCAATGACTTGTGGAGCTTTGACTTCATACTGCCTTATCTCTGCAGACTGGTCAGTAAAACAAGACAGCTTCAGCCCTCTGTTGGAAGGATGTATAATGGGGAAGAAAAAAAGTAATGAAAGAAACTACCACTTTTTTCTATCATTTTTCTTTTTCCTTCTTTTAAAAACTTTGCCCCATTTGGCCATAGGAAAGACTTGTGCAGGAGACTAGAAGGGTTTATCCAGATGCTACCACTGCCCCTGGAATGGATGGAATGGCATTTTTCCCTCTCAGTTGCTGTCCTTCACATGTGATGGCTGAAGTTTTCAGAGCTGGTTGCTTCCATCCATCAACAACTTCAAAAAAGAAGACCATAAATGCATCCAGAGTACTCCTGGAACTGGATCCTCCTGCACATCCTAATGGGTACAAAGAGGGTTGAGATGGCAGAAATGGGATTAGAAGGTGGCAGCTCTTGGGCCATCACAGCTGTGGGTGAGACTGGCACAACAGCCAGGCCTTTTTACTCCTGCCATTTGGTGCAGGGTTTGCTATGAGGAGTTTTAAAGGCATCCAGCACTCTCAGCTTTATATAAAAAGATAAAAGATAAAAGAACAAAATCCAAGTGCCAGTGCATTTCATCAAACTGAAGTGATCAGGTTAGGCATAACCACACCTGAAACACATTCACAGCACACACAGAAAGCCATTTTAAATTCCTGCACTTGGCTTGGAAAGTTAACCAAAACCAAGAGTGCCACATGATTAGAGAATTTCAGATTCCAGTTACAACCAAAGCAGGCTGTTCCTTTTTTTCAGGGCATGTCTCTCTTTCTGCTGCCAGAAGATGACAAACAAGCCTAAACAATATGCCTGGGAATATAAAAATTTGCCCAAAGGCATATGTATATGGAATGACTACTTCAGATATCTCCACTATGCAGTCCGAACTTCAACCCTAAACACCTCACAGGATTTTTAGAAAAAAAAACAAAGTGGAGCAGACCTGAACCTGAAGCTCTGGTTACAGGTCTTGCCTAAAGTGAACTGCACTGAAGACTCAAAATGCTTCACTTCAGGTTGGTTTTAAACCAAGCCAGAAGTTTCACCAAGGCATCAGTTTTCCTCTTGGAATGTTTCACTGCTCTCTAGGTCTAATGCAGATTTTTACCCCTGCCCTCATGCCCAAGGGGTTTCTTTGTCCTGAACAAAACCACTTGGGACTTTACAATGGTCCCAGGGGATTTACCCACCTCCAACTGATTTGGAAACTCTGGCATTTAGAAATATCTGCAACCTCATCCACCTACTCCAGACTTGGATAAAAAGCCTCCCCCTAGCCCCATGTTGTGTGTCTAATCAAAAGCACTGGACGGAAGAAATTTAAACGTTTTTTTCCTCTAGGCATTTTGTCCCAATGTTCCTTTTGTTGTTCAGCTCTTTAGTTCTATCCTCACTTTCAATGTATTGTGAAGCTTTGACTGGCACAGATATTACACTAAGCATATTTTAAAGTGGTACTACCAGTAAAATATGAAACCTTCAGTTTTGGAACACTAAAAATAATATTGCTTGTATCATTTCAGAGCAACAAAACTATGACACTTTATTTTGTTAATAAATTTCATCTGCAAGAGATGTGATCTCTTGCTCTCAGAAATCTAAAACCACCAGCCAAAAGTCATTCCCCATCAGCACTACTGAGTTTGCCTTTTGCTTACCATGTGCCCTGATCAGGCTTCTTAACATTTGCTTTGAGGTTTTGTTCAGCTAGGAGCAGATTTTGAGAAGCAGCCAGCATTTGCTAAACACACCATAGATTTGGGAGAGCCCACTAAAGCCTGAAAGTCCTCCCTGGATCTCACACTGCTTGGTAGGGTTTTATCTGTCCTTGGGAGATGATGACTTTGCTCCTGTGCAGCCAAACCAAAGTAGTAGTTCTTTTTCACACACATATGCAATGGCCATTTGGACTTAATAATTAGCAGTGTTTTGCACAAGCAGATGATGAGTTTCCTGCTCAGTACCAGAGTTTCACAGCTCTCCATAGCTCTGTGTGTATGTATAAAGCAAAGCCACTTTGTGCTCTGCCTGCCTAAAGACACACCCTGACCCTAAAAGACTTTAATCACTTCCTCTGGGTAAACCTATCACTTACCCTCTGTGCTGAAGGTGCTTGCTGAAGCCCTATCTCCTGCTGGAACCCCCTTTGAAAAAGCAGTTGTTGCCTCTATGTCTCCTGCAGGAACCCTACTCCTAGGGGTTAAAGGCTCCAGCAGGTTGCCCACACTCCCTGCCACTAAGAGAGAACAGAAATGAGTAACTCTGATAATCTGAGTGTACTGCTCACTCTTTCCACCTCATCAGAAAATTAGAGAGAAAAAAAGAAAAGCCTCATCCTCCTCCATAATCATTTCAGATGAGTTCTTATTTCAATTACAGCACTGTTTTGTTCCAGCTCTTGCTAATACCCTGCAGTTTGTTCACCTGTAGAAGCAATCGTCCCTCACAGCTCTTCTCCCTTGTCCCCCTTCCCCTGGGCTATTTGGGCTTGCTAGAATAGAAAGCATTAATATAGCTTTCCCACCAAATTCAGGCAAGAATATTCAGATGCTTTAGCAGCTGCCTTGGCTTCTTAAGAACTAGGTAATCCTTTAATCTCCAGACACTTTTTTTCCCCCATAAAAGATTCACAAGCAAAACAAATGCAATATGGATCAAAAATTCAATCAGAATGCTTAAAATGCAATTACACTCATCAGGGTGTTCTGTTAGGTCAGGTATTAAATCTGAGGTTTATTCAATATCCTCTTTTTATTGTAAAGCAGTATTTTTCCACTCTGTAAATCATCTGATCCCTAGGCTAAAGTCCTCTTTGCCCAAAACATACACAAAACATGGTGGGAGATAGCTGCTTAGAAATTCCTGCCCAAGACCAGTTCTGTGGAGGCATAAGGAAGGACAAATAAGACATTTCTACTGGAGCAGGGAGGCTAATTTCAGAATTGAAGATTCTGCAGTTATGGCTTTAATAAGTAGTTGTCAAATGAGTTCCTTGTTCCTTCTTGAATTCCATTTCCAAAGCAAATCCATGTGTCTGCCTGCACCTCTCTGTGAGTGTTTCCCCCATCTCGCAGGCGTAAAGGAGTTCTGAAATTTAATCACACTTCTTTTCACCAGAGCTCTCTGGGAATTTTCGAACCCAACAGATGTTTCCTGGGGGAACGCCAACCTGTGTAAACCAGAACTTCTTGAGAAAATGCATCTTTTTGGGAGGGTAAGGGGCACTGACACACCACATTTGCTCCCCCCACTCCTCCTGTTTTCAGAACTGGCTTGGACAGCCTCAAGCTGAGCATGAGTGGGATTCCCCCTGTAAATAGATGAAAAAATCCATGATGATTTGGGTTGCTCCATGGTCCAGAGGCAGTAACTTGCCAAGCCTTTGTAGCTCCATGCACTGCCCTCCCCACCGTTCCTTTAGAAATTGAGCTGGTACACTGTGAGATGCTTTAAATTTGCTGTCTTTTATGCAAATTGGGCACAATTCTCTACTGCTACAGGCAGCAGTGTACAGTGGCATTTTGCCAGCTGACACTCAGCTGAGTTTGACTGACAGCTGTCACAAGCCCGTGTCTGGAATACTGGAGCTTGGCAGTGTGGAAGGGAGTGGGATCTGTGTGAAGCAGCTGTGTCTGAGCACCAAACTGCTTCCATTCCAGCAGTGTTCCCCCCTCCAGTTTGCAGGCACAGAGCATCAGCATCCTTAAGGGCTCTCAGTGTCCTTCAAGGGTCTTGAAAACCTACAGAGCCAGATTTTCAACTCCTTGGAGGCCCACTGGTTCACCCTCTTCCAGCTGCATTTCTCTTCCTGGGCTGTCTACTGCAACACACTAACAACTGGGAATACTGGAAGAGAGATTCCTGAAGATTTTAGACTTTTCTCAGAAATACATATTAATGGAGTTAAAACCAACCTGAAGATCAGTTTTGAAATAACGATACCAAGTGTTTTTTTAACATGAATTGAGAGTATTGGCATTTCCATTCCATCTACTAGAACAACTTATTTGAAAATAAAGGTAATTTTGGGTGATGTTAATTTCCATAATTTTAAGTATTTGTTGACAATGATTCAATTCCCGCAATTAAATGAAAGAAATCTGTCAACATCAGCCCCAATCCACATAAAATTTTGATTTGATGACACTGACAATTTTTGGGGGGCTGCAGGAGCCACTGTGGCACCCTGTTCCCAGCCACATTTCTCTCCTGGCTGCAGGGAAGGGACATACAGGAGCCAGTCCAGCCCAGAGCTGCCCTGAAGCCCTGTGAGATCTGGGCTTTCTTGTCAGCTCTTCTGATGAGAAGGATGAGAGCATTCTGCACAAGGGAATTGTGACTATCATTTCCAAACGAGCAATAAAGTATAAACAGGTGTCAATGTAGCCAGATGGAATAATTGGTACATTGATTCCAGTCAGAAAAGAAACTACTGCTGTTCTGTAATCCTCTTCTGTTTTTCTTTTTCCTTTTGTTTGTTCCAGAAGATGCAAAGACACTGAATCAGAAGAAGAACTTAGGTCTCCAAGCAAATAGCCCTACAATGAGCATAATAAAACCACTTTTCTCATTTCACAGCTGAAATCATACATGGAGAAGATGGAGGATGTTTGCTTTCTGACACAGATGTATTAGTGATCAGCAGCAGTGCAAGCAAAATGCAGGAAAAATTTGTATTAAAATATATATATATATTCCTCATGTTTATAAATGTAAAATATAATATATATAAAATCTGCTAAATATAGAAAGAGTTCCTTGATAAACTGGTTCCATATAGCTAAAACAAATAGAGTCTGACTCCCTTCCCCATGATGACTTTTTCAGCCACTAGGTTATTACTGTCACACATGGAAAGGGCTACTCTGGTTTACAGACACAGGAAAGTACTTCTTACTTCTAAAAATTCCTTTGCCAAAAATAGGGAATTTTTTTCTTTTAATTAAGAAACTTAAAATATCTCATGAATTTAACTGAGGAATGTTATAGACTTTTGAAAACCATATGTAAAATAGTCTGTCAGAAACATGAAAATCTCATTTGGGGTCTTTGATTAGGTTGGTGGATCACTTGTATAGCACAAGTGATTTCAAATCTTTATTAAATTTTTCAGGGAGATTAGGGTTAGCTTAATTCCCTGCCAGCCAAAGTCACTGAATGAGAAGCAGGAGAGTAGCAGTCAAGTCAGATGAGTTGTTCTGGCCACAAGGTCCAGGTGGGGAAGCCGATTCTGCCATGCCCTTGGAAGTTGTTCTCCAACAGCCCCATTTCCCTAGCAGAGATGTTTACATGACTCAGAGGAATTAGATAGACAAAATGGGTCATGCAAAATAGCCTTAGTGTTAATAACAGTCGTACTCGTTAAGTTCAGTAAGCAGATGAAGAATGAAATCAGATGCTCCCAGGAAACACAGCTTGCTTAGATTCCACCTTCTGCAGTGTCCAATTTACAAAAGCTTCCTTTATACTATGCTTCATTTTCACATCCCTTGCTTTCTCCTGCCTGAATCCTTCTCTTCATTTCCGTCAGGGTCGTTGCTGAATTCCAATTAAATCATAAAGACAAGTGAGAACAAAGAGAAGAGCAACACAACCAGAGCAGACCTGAGCAGGTGACAATTGCACACTGCCGCTCTCACAGAAGGTAGTTTAAAAGTATCACGTCAAACAAATGGACTAATTACAACATGTCTTCTGTGAACCCTGGATGGGACTTCATGGCAGAAAAACTCTATGTCTAACATAAATCTAAAGACAGGAAGAACAGCTTGTACCCAAAACACTGCCCCCACAGCTGCATCTGGAAAAGAACCCAGCTTCAGTCAAAGGGGCGACTTTGCTCCTGAAACTCAAGCAAATGCAAAAGCTTAAGTCACAAAGCATGAGCAGTAAAGGAGCACAGAAACAGTCAACACAGATCAGACTAGGTTTCTTTCTATGTCCTTCCCTCTTCTGTTGTTACACTATGTTGGGAAGAAGTGCCTGATTTTAAAGGAAATGGATTCCTGCCAATGGGGAGTTGCAGCAGATTCATGCTCGGAAGAGCACTATAGAGGGGAAAGCACCAACATTACTCACGCCTGCTACACTCCTGACTGCAGCAGGGACTTCCACAGACCAGCCAGCAGTCTACAAATGTATTTATTCCTCCTCGTTTCATGCTTTTGGTGTTAGTCTTTCTCATCTGTGTGATGAAAACCTGTGAGGAGGGGAGTTACAGTGGGCATCAGTCTGTCTGCTCACATGTGCCATTGCTAAATTGACCAAGCAACCCAGTACTCACTGGAAATCTCCCTCAGCATCTTTTCACTTATTCCTTGGGCCTGCTCAGTTTATAGTACAAAAGGGAATAAAATACAAACCTTAACTCTCTGTGCCTAGATTTGTATTGGGTGCCTGGGACAACACACCATTCCAGGGATAAGTGAGCATTTTGGAATGGTACAACTGTTGCACAGCACCGTGAACAGCTTGTTACAGGAGGGGCAGCACTTTCTAAACTATTTCAATAGTTGTTCCTTGTACACATCTCTATATGCTTCTTAAAATAGCTTGAGGAAAAAAAAAAAAAAAAGCAGATGTCTTCAGTGAATTGTTGATCCTTTGATAACAAAGCAAGCAATTTCTGGAACAGCCTGAAGGAAATTCACATTGGGTTTTAAGCAATAAAGGAAATTAGCACCATAGCTTGAAAGGTTAACAGACAGAATAATCCCATGCAATAGTAGGGGAAGAAGATGAAATGATTTAAAAAATCAATTTGTTGCTATCTTGTGTTGTTGTTTATTATCAATGGTAGCATAAAATCACCTCCTCTGTATTCCATAAAGTATTCCTGCACACGGAGTATTGCATGACTGCCTCTGCCCTGGGCAGGGGGTAGAGAGGATGGACAAGGCAGGTGAAATAAAGGCATGGAGACACAAAGGGGAGTGGGACAGAACAGCTGTGGGAACAGCACAGCCAGAGCCACAGCCATTGGATGCACCACAGGCTTTGGATGCACGATGTGAGGCCTTAACCCGTGACCCAGGGAGCCTCCCAAAGACACCCAGCAAAACACAGCTGAAACCCCTCCCGTAAATGCCCATCTCGGGCATCTGCAGAGAGCAGTGATGCACAGACCACAGGCTTTTGCTCTGTTACACGACATCAGAAAGGATTCCATGGTCCCCAAGCACAGAAACCCTCCACTTGTCCTGAGGGCTGGTGGCCAAGGGGAAGGGACCAGCTCGTGGATGCTGTGAGCTAGCAAGCTGTCACACACACACACAGGCATTCCAAGTGGGGTAATTTACTGTGGTGCACAGCTGGGCTGTGCTTGGTGGTTAAGCTGGCTCATTTTGAGCTAGTTAGGTACTCTTCTAAATAGGTACTACTCTCATACAGATGAGCAAGCTTTATCCGTGCTCCGAGTCCCCCAGGAGCTCTGCATGTGCTTCAGCAAGTGCCAGACCTGGGCTAATGTATTCTGACAGAGGGTGTTACTGAGCAGAGACAGCTCAGACTCAGCTGTGGGCATGAGCAGAGCAAGCTCACACAGACCTGCCAAAGGCTGCAGACGGAACTCCAGCCACCCTGCCGTTAGCAGGGTAAGCACATCTCCCCCGGAGGAGTCACGTCCGACTAATCCTCCAGCACTCCTTCACCAAAACACCAGGCAGAAAATGAGATGGAGCCATTCTTCCCTGAGAACCATATAACACCCCATCATTACTCAAAACACCTTCAGAGTATCACCTCCCACTTCCTGTCACCACAGCCTTTCAGAAGATAAGGCATATGCACAAGAACAAAAAAAGCAGGAAATCTCCCTTTTCCCCAGAGCCCATCAAACACACCCTAGAGCAGATCCCTTCCCCCTTCCCACCACAGCTCACAGGGGTTTTCTGACTGTCAACACAACAATGAATTCACATCACCTTTCAAATAATAGAGAATATCTTAATCAGCCACCTCTGTGACACAATGGCCCTTTAAGGCAATGGGCTGATGTCTCTTTGCCTTCAGTCAAACAACTGGTAGTCACAGAATTACTGGGTATTTACTGATCTCCATGCCAGGGTTTGAAAAGCTATCTTGTCTGGAACATTTAGCAGTTTGGTTTTCCACATGGATGATTTTACCATATCTGAAACTCCTTGTTCCTTCATCCCACAGCAGCTTGCACGTTGCAGTGTGAAAGTTATTCTTTTCCTTAATGGATAAAATATGCATGCCTTGAAGAATATGCTTGTGTAACACAAAGTCTCAAAAGATGGGGTTTTTCTTCCTTTTCCTGTATTTGTTTTTTAGACTTAAAAGACTACAAGCATTGCCTCATATGATGGAAAGAGGAAAGAATTTAAAAAGGGAGGCAAAAAGTACAAAAAACTCTGCAGGTAGGAGAAAAGAACTGGCAAAACCAAGACTAAGTGCAAATAACAAGAAAGATGAATGACACATCTCACAATGTGACATAATAGGCATGGTGACACAGCTTACAGACATTGGTACCTTTAGAAATGGGGATCTGCCAAGAGTTTTGCCCAGTTCCACACCTGAGAATGAAGAGTTTGACGGCTCACAGGTGGTTGTGAGGGCCAGACCAGCCTCTCTCAGACCCCTGTTCTGCCTGTGATGTTCACAGCTGCACTGGACAGGTAGGCAACGGGCCCCAGAAAGAGAGAAAGACTTGAACAAAACAGTGTGGCGATATTTTTAACCCTGCCTCTTCCCCTCCTTTCCCCTCCTTGCCTTGGGCACTAGGCTGAGCCACGTGGGCAGAAGAGACCGAGTGTGAGCCCATGGCAGCTGACTCTTATCCAAAGGATTATGTTGCCCTGAAATGGCTCTTACTTGGACCAGGACCACCAGCCAGCCTGCTGACAGCAGTGCCCCAGCCTCTCTTCTGTCCTGGTTGTACCGGGGCCAGTTTGGGATCTCACCGTTCCTTATTTCTTTACCTTAAGGCTGTTTGTAATGAGACTTTCATAGTTAGTACTCTTCTGTGGTGGGATCCTGCATGAAAGCACGTGGCTTTGTGACTACCTGTTCCCCTAGCACATCTTCAAAGCCTTCCACATCAAAAGGTGTAGGAATGCCTGTTCTGAACAGGGGCTATGAGGCAAACTGGCTTTGTGCACCACCACCCACATTTTCATTTCAGCTCCTCCGTGGAGTACAAAGAAACCAAGCAGCAGTTGGGTTCCTCTGGCACTTTGAACTCAGTGGAGCTGAATGTCCTGCTTGCACCTCTGCTTTCTTACGGAGAGACAACATGGTGATTTCCAGTGTGGAAATGAAGGTAAGGCCTTCCCAGGTGAGAAACCGGGTCTTTGATAAAGCTGCAACAAAGCAACATGCCAAGTGCTGCTCTAGTGCTTTTGTTTTAACATGGAACGAGCACAGTTTAGTTTCTCACGAGTGTGAGAAACTAAAACACTATAGGAATAATGCCACATTGCTAAGCTATCTTTTTGCCATCTGTCAAGTTTGCAATATTTTCAAACTGCTCCCAAGTGAATCGCTAAATCACCACATCTCTCTTCCTATGATATAACCAAATAGAATACAATTTTTAATGCAGTACATTTAACCTCTATCACGAGTCTGTACCTTTGTGCAGAACCATAAACCAGTTGTTAGTGTGTGCCAGAAGACTTCTGGCAGCCTTCCTAAGGATTTGTCAAAAAACAATTAGGATCCCTATTGCAACTGATGTGGAACCACAGGCCAACTGGTGCTGGACATCAAAACCTGTCACCAGCAGCCTTTGCAGGGAATAAGAATCCAGAGCTGGGGGATTTATTGCTGTGGACAAAAGCATCATGGCTTTCTTTTCCCAGCATCTTTGTCACTTGATGAGTACCACACTTTTTTCCTCACTACCCAAATTACCTCCTGCCCATTGGGCTGGGTGCTGATTGCTTTAGGGCGACCAGGCAATGTTCTGATTCAGAGAGTCCCAGTGAGGCCTGAATCACAGAATCAAAAAATCAGCTGGGTTGGAAAAGACCTTTGAGTTCAACCTATGACCCAACACCAACACTGAGTGCCACGTCCAGGCTGTCTTTAAACACCTCCAGGGACAGTGACTCCACCACCTCCCTGGCAGCCAGTTCCACAGCCCCATCACCCTCTCTGAGAAGAACTTTTTCCATCACCTCCATTAAATCTTGAGTGCAGGAATTAAGAAGGAAGAAACAGCTGAGCTCATCACTTTTTCTTTTCTCTCTCCTACATGAAACCAATGGAACCAGTTTATTTGTGTCCTACTTTCAATTAAAAAATATTATTCTTTTTAAGTGTAAAGAAAGCAAACATGGAATGAGCCATGCCAATTACTGTTACCTGTGGATTTTACACTGTCCTACCCATCTTAGAAAAATAATTAACTAACTCTTTATTCTGTAAGATCTTCACACATCTGCAATTTTCTGCTTTTCTGCCCCCTTGCTGATACAATTTTATCTTAAAAGTTTATTGACAGTAAACATCACAAATTTTTATCTTCTCAGAAGAAAACTCTGGTGCTTTGGACCCTGCTAAAGCTGTGGCTCTTCAGGATGACATAAGCTTTGCATAATGCGATACTATTCAATATTAATAACTGAAATATTAATAATAAAAGGAATGCAAAGCTGTAGGAGCATTTTTCAGATTATGGCCACCTATGGATCACCACCAAATAGAAGGAGGTTTGAGCAGAAGCTTGGACATAAGCAAAGCTTTGAAAATAAAAAGGGTGGAGAAGTTAAGAAGAGAGGAAAAATTGCTTCGAGGTAATAAAAGAAAAATCTGGCAGTGTGATGGAAGCAGAACCACAAGAGCTGATTTGATACAAAGCATACTTCAGTTTTGCTTTAAACACTCTAAACCATAAGGGCAGGCTGCCTTTTGGTGCACCCCCAAAAGCTTTATTTCTCACTGAAAGAGTAACTGGAATATATTGCAGGTTATGGTTTTAACTAAGAACGATGTTGGACTGACAGATCAAAACCACCTCTGACCGCTGGACTATTGCAACAACCAAGACTGTTCCATCAGAGAGATCAGGAAGGGATGAAAATAAATGTGCCTAAAGGGCAAGAGGTGCTAAAGCCAAAACAGTGCAGAGCTGGAAACTGAAGCAGCACTGTCCCTACTGAAAAACTGGCAGAAGCTAAGTTTAGGTAGTTTGAGGAGTAGGAGATGGGCAGGAGGCTCCTGAGGATTGAAGCCAGGCCCGATAATCAAAGAAAATAAAAATGGTTGAGCCAGCAACAGAAAAACAGCGGCTAACACGGATGTGAAACATTAGTCACTGCTTTTAGTAAAGTACTGCTTTTAGTAAAGTGCTGCTTTCATCAGGTAAGGGTCTGATTCAGAATTTTGGGGCACAGAATCAAAATAGCCAAATTCATTCCCACCCACAGTGTTAAAGGGCTTCTTCCACAGTAATGTCACCTTAGCATTTCAAAATCTATGCATGTACATGAGAATCACCACCCGTGGCCTAAAGCAGCTTTTTGGTCCCTGGCGAGCTCAGGTCTCTGCTGGACTCCTCATCCTGAAGAAGAGTCCACCCTGTCTCTGTGTTACCAGCACAGCACAGTGGAACCACCAAGAAGAAGGTGACTTGTTCAAACAAAATTGCTTTACATGGACTAACGAAACCCCAAAGCACAGCAAACAAATATCTGTTGCTCCTGAACTCTTCAAAAAGCTTCTTTAATGCATTCAGGGCTCTGGTAGATTAAAACCACAATGTATTTTCAAAAAAACCTTCACCCTGTCACATCACACTCGGAGTGGAATGTGCAGGATAGACATCATGGCAGCAGAGGGGCTAAAACCAGAAACGCACAGGTAACATTTAATCCTTCAGCAGCAAAGGGAAGTTTTGCAATGGAATTTCAATGGATAGGGAACTAATATTTGCAAGAGAACATTTGGGAGCTTCACCCGTGGGGCACAAATTAACAAAAAAAAAAAACAAAAAACAAAAAAAACCCCACAAAACAAAACAAAACAAAACAAAACAAACCCCACCAAAAACAACCAAGCAAAAAACTAAACCCAAAACAAATCCCAAAGAACACTTTGTTTCGAAAGAGGGCTGATAGATTTTGTGTGTGTTAATATCTGTGGCCCCCCGAGCTTCTTACCAGCTCTGTCATTATATCACACTACTTGCTTGCTGCTCTCTCACCAACTGAAATTTTTAGATTTTAAAAAGGGGAAAAAAAAAAAAAAGCCAGTTAATAAACAAGAGCAACTCTAACCTGAAATGCTTCACTACTCCAGCTAAATGTCTGTAGTGCTACTCACTGCTGCTTTTCCCAGGTTTTTTATTGAGTTCCAGGAAAAAGTGAGTCCCAGGCAGGATGGAGCATGAGACACAAGCTGAGGAGCAGAAGATGCTGCCTCCACGGTGACTTGTCTGGTTCTTCCAAGCCCCAAAAGGTGTTGTTCGTGGCAGCAGCCTGAACACGAGTGATGCCAGCAGGTACCTTCCTGCAGGAGCAAATCCTAAGGGAGAGGTTTGGCTGAATGGGGCAGTAAAGGTGTGGGGCATCAGCACTGACATCCTGCTCATCTGGGGTGAACCTGGTACAGCTTCTAGAAATAAACAGCTCTCTTACATTTCCTTTGGTTATTAAATGCCTTCCACAAAAAAAAGAAAAAAAAAAAAAAAGAAAAAAAAAAAAAAAGTGGCCTGCATCCTTAGCAGATAGATATTTGCATAGCTGCCTTATAACCAGTGAACCATGTCTATTTACACCAGATGAATGGTCCTACACTTTCAATGGCTTTCCCATTTTAGATGGGCTGGAAAATTAAGATTTCTCAGTTTTGAATGCATTCCTGAACCTCTCTTCTTTCTAATGCGTCTACCCTCTCCTCCTTCTTTCCATTTTAACCCACAATTTTTCAGGTCATTTAGTGCAGAATGCAAACACAGATGAGTTATTAGGAGTTGAACATTGCCAACTGTGCATGTAATGTAACTTTGTTTCACAAGGAGTAATAACCATATCCACACTAACAAAAAATAAAGACTCACAGCTCACAAAGGCATGATACAACAGGAGAGGCCTCAGTAAGTGCTCTTCTGCCTAAAAACTTGCTGGAACATTTTCAAGTACTTTTCAGCTGAGGATATAAGCTGAGAGTAGCTGAAAGGACTAGGACAGTGGAATAAGCTGTAATTTTATGTACAACCACCACTACATCATCTGGATGGAGGAAAAAAAAAGAGAAGATCATCTAGAGGGGAAAGGGGGAAAGGGTAATAATGAGTGTTCTTTGGCATGTCAACTACAAAACACTACAGAAATGTTGAGGTCTGGAAAAGGGCGAGGCTAAAAGGGAAAGGGCCATGGTCACACAGGATTGGAGAAAGTAAGAGCTGACCCCTAAAAAAGTGTCATTTTTTTAGACAAACTGATCCTCCAGGCTCAGAATTTAACTTGGCTTTACTGCTGTTTTATTAGTTTTTCCATTTTGCCATGACAAGTTAATGATTTTTGCGAAAATGTACCATGACAAATCTGCCCCTGCAGGTGGTTTTACACGCACTACATTCATGAAAAACTTTGATCTCTCTCCTCTTTTTAGTTCTTCTCCTTGTGTTATGATTTCAGAGTTTTGTTTCTTTTCCTTCCAAAGAAAAAGCAAAGGAGACAAATACAGACACTGAGAACTAGTAGGTAGAACACCCTCCAACACTGTCCCCCTGAACCAAGAGACACAAGGCTAAAGGAAGGTTTGCAGCTAATTTCCCTCGTATTCCACCTTTTGTAACTGCAGCTTTATTACTGTGGATCACACTCCGCAGCAGAATTACTACCTGATACCTGTGAATGGGAATAAGAACAGCTGTTGCACAGAGGCTGGGAGAAGAAGATGGGTGGTCAGATGGACTTTATAAACACGTATAACTTCTGAAGATTATTCCTTTTGAAGCTAGACATACATTTTAATCAGCTACTTTCATCATTATTCATGAATGAATTATTAATTAGTCCTCTTGACTAAAAATATCATTTCCAACTTGCTGCAAAATACACACACACACACACACACACACACACACACCGAGAGAGACAAACATGAAAAAATAATACAAGAAAAGGAAGATATTGCACATCATTAGCACCAGAGTGAAGGCTGAGTATTTGATCTCAGTTTAATTATGAATGCCTGGTTTGAAAGAACATTTCCACATCAACAATCAGTAGCGCTGCTGTGTGTGTGCACTTGGGTGTAAGACAAGTGGAGAGGCCGTACTGGCAACAGCTTATTTTTCAGCAGCTTCACTCCCTGTGCTGCTGGGGGGAGGTGTGCATAAGTACCTGCACAAATATATCTCTTGCTGAAATGCCTTCTGTCTAGTGGCTTCATATTCAGAACTAAGAAAAACCCAACAACTCAGCCTTGAGACTATTTCTGGTTACAGGGCAGCCCAAGGCTTCAGCCACCACAGGAACCCCAAGGAAGGCACAGCCTTTGACCCCAAACTTGTGCGGGCACAAGGAAAAGAAAAGAGAAATCCAAAGAGGAGTAGCACCATTGAAAAAGAAAAGGGAAATCCTAGAAGGATTACTGCTCGTCTGCTTTACAGGTGGAGAAACAAGGTAAGAGCAGTAGAGATAACTCAGCCATGTCAGAAGTAAGGTGTGAGCCCAAGGAAAACTTATCAGGCTGCATGACTCCTTTCACATCCTTATTTATCTAACCATCTAGCAGGGAAAAACCCTCCAGAACATGCACATCCATTCTCTCTCTGACCTCCCCTGCCCTCAGACTGTCACCTACAGGTAATCTGGCCAGCTGGAAGCAAAGCTTTTCCACCAGGGAACCCGAGATGGCTCTGCAAGGACCAGTGCACCACCATCCAACCAGGAAGCATCTCCTTGGTGCCCTTGCTCTCAGAGCTGCTGGAAGGGGAGGATGGGAATGATGGAAGGCAGTATCTGGGAAACAGCAGCTACAGAGAACTCTGATCAGCTTGCAGGGTCTTTTTCCCCCCGTAACGAGAGAGGCAACAAACAATTCTGCCTTTTTGTTATCTGAATTGGTTTCCTTGATGAGCACATCCCTTCAGAACCCACTGCAATGTTAATTTCTTAAATGATCAAAAAGCTTCTAAACTAAGGAAGTGCTGCACACTCAGGGAAAGAGGAGAAGGGTTCAGAGGAATTGGAAATGACTTGTTATTCTTCAAAAATCTGGGCCATCCTCCTAATGCTGTTATTTTTAAACAGTTTGTGTTTTAAGTACATAGAGGTACATAAACAGTTGCAGAGCTAATAAGGTTGAATGACTCCAAAAAGCTCTTGTTTTGCCAGAGGCCTTGCAAAAAATTTAACTGGCAAGTTTCACAAACCCTGTTTGGGCTATTTCAACTGTTACTGTTTCACAGCTCTGCCTCAAGCCTGCTCCAGAAAAGTTGCAGTTTCTTTACACGTGTTTTTCACAACCAGGGCAAACATACTAAGGTTACCAATGGAAAAGGACTCCAAGACACAGCTTTCACCTCCACTCACCAGAAGAGGCCAAAGTCAATTACGTCCTGTGATAAATACACCAGGGAAAGGGGATTTGGCACTTACTGCAGAACAGCAACTTTCCCCCTGCACAGCAACAGGGGATGGATTTTTAAAAAATCGGGGAAGGTGCTTGAAGGGTTATCTGCTGCACTTGGATGCTTTTGTCACCCTAGGACCAAGATGGGCTCCTCTGCTGCATTGTCTGCCAGATTCTTTTGGAATCATGTTTACAGCTCTGTCCTGTTTCTGTGTCTCCAGACCCCCACGGAGATTTTGTGCACTTAGGCCCAGCCTGTCTAGGCGTGCTCTTTTAGCACATTTCTAGCCTTTTCGGCTCAGCAGGTCTGTGGATCTTGCTCCACTGCCCACCCCTGGCTCTGATTTCTCTGTGGATCGCCACCTGCTGAGCCAGGGGTGTCCCTGGGGCCAGCGGGCTCACGGCAGGCTCTGTGCTGCCTTTCCTGCTCACGGGGCACAGCCAGAGCAGAGCACATTCAGGTCAGGCTTCTCCAGACTGCAGTCACACACACGTTGCCTTGGTTGTTATTCTTATTTCAATCATTTGCCAGCTACAGTAGTTTTCCCGTGAGAGATCATTAATAAAATACCACCCAAATAAGCAGGATAAGAGGTAAAGTGACCAAACTACAAAACAAGTTTAATTACCTTGGTGTTCTACCTTTGCAAGCGCCGGCTTTAAATTGGAGAATTCTGTGAAGTAAAGCTTTGATGATGCTGAGGTCTATTGCTTCCTATGTCTTGCCATTTTAATTACTTCTCTGATTTCCCACACACACTTCCCCTATTTTGTTTGGAAGAAAAATGAAAGCGCCTGTGGGTGTTAATGGAGGGTTGCTGTGAGGATTTGAGCAAAACTTCTCCAGCACAGATCACTACGATGGAATTGCCTCACCAATATGCAAACCTCACCTTGAATTCAATGCTACATGAAGGGGTAACTCTTCAATGGATAAACAAAAAGATGAGATTATTCAATTAGCTGAACTCAATTTCTTCTGAAGCTAAAATACAGATTTTTTCAATAGCTAGCATATGAAACTTAAATTAACCCAAATAAAAAAAGCAGCAAATCACATTTCAAGTGAGATCTACCCATCACTAAAGAAATGCATTTCTCACTTTTACACTAAACACTTTTAAACTTAAGTAGGACTTCTTGTAAGTATCCATAAAAGCACATGCCGTGTGTGTACACTTCCAAGTGTATACAAAGTTTATTTTACAGAAATTTCTATTGAAACTACAACAGAAATAAACATGTGATGCTGAGGCCAATTCATGCTTGCCTTAATTCTTGAAAAAAAAAAAAAATAAAAGAAAAAAAATGCATATAGAGATGTGTATCTCTTAAAATTTCTTTCCTGTTAAAAGTGTTCTCAGTTTCAGCCTTGAAATTAATTTACTGCACAGTAGGCCCTACCAAACTGTACTCTTTTTAAGCCTAGCAAAAGGATTTGTTATACAGAGAAGAAGCTGAAAGGTAAGCACTTCTTCTGCCAAGACAGAAAGTCAGTCAATAACTGTTTCTTTGGCAGTTCATTAAAAAAACTGAATCTTTAGTGACAGAATGGTGAAACCATTTTGAAAATGTAGAGACTTAAGATGACCTAGAACAAGGAACAGTAAGAGATTGACACATGAAATAAAGAAATAGTTGTTGTGGTCCACTCTAATGCTTAGTGTGACTTTGATCATCTTCAATAACTCTTGTGATGCACAGCAAAATTAGTTCCAGAGCAGATTTGCATCGAGTAGTTTCTTTACAGTGCTCATGATGCATTTCTTGAGTCACACTAATTTCCTGAGGCACTGACCAAGTGTGCAGACACCTGCATGGAGCCCTCTCTGCCCTCCCGACAAAGCTACACTAAACTTGGGAATAACCAAAAGAAAACACAAATTATGGGGCTGCCAAGTGCTGAACCCTACCTGAAGAGCTAACACAACCTATAAGATGGTTCAGGAAACAGTTTCAGTGATGCCAGGGCTGTCAAAACTTCAAGAACCTCTGTGCAAGGGAGGCCCTCAGCAGGGCTACCCAATGCAGCACCCTGGAGTGTCATGTCTGGTTTTACTGACAAAATCTGAATAAAATGAACTGAATAAGATTCAGAAATGAGCCATAATGACTGGAAATCATGTTTTCTTGTGAAAGGCTTCTGAATCTCCATCCACTCTCTTTTCTGAAATAGAGCTAAGTGCTGGCCTGATCACAATCCACCCATACCAAGACAGGGAAGAGACTCTGAGTAGGAAAAGGCTTATCAGTCTAGCAGACAAATATGCTGGACATGACCAGTAACACTCCAGGAATTCAGGCAAGAAAACTCCATGTGCTCTGAATGGGAAAAGGTACCAGCCAGCCCAGCAAATGGCCAGGGCTGAGGCAAAATTCCTTTGTGTATGCCTTCCTTCAAAAACCAGACAGGCATTGCCAGTGCACATGAATCAATGGCCTTTTTTGGGGCTGTTTCATGTAGGAGATGTGACCACATAAATCACACCTTTCCCAGTGGCTTCACAGTGAGATGATCTTTGGAAACTGTGGGGTCACACGAGGCTTAGCCCTCTAAGAGCCTGAGCACTTGAAACTAAAATATGCAAATAATAACACCAAAGTCTATGAACTGCTTCTAAAGGAAACTCTTGACCAGACTGTGCTCGTACCCTCCAGGGCTCTGGGGTCAGCCCCACTCTGTGTGGGCAGGGCTTTCAGCAGGGATCTGGGGAGATTTTCATTGAGGACTTGAGTGACGCAAAATCCTGCCAGAACACCACCAACACCGACTGGTTTGGAAAATCCTGCCCTACGTGCATGAGCATTCATTTGTCTCATCCTGCTTTTACTATGTAACATGCCTTAAAACATCGCCTTGGGGAGCCTGAAAATGTATTAAAGTGATTACACAGAAATTTATGCAAATTGCTATGGTAATTTTGAAATTACTTAATTCTATAAAATGCCTGCAGTTTTTAGTGTCCTGTTCCAAGCTGGTTCTTGAAACAATTCCTTCAGAGGTGTGGACAAGCAAAGGTGGAACAACTACCTTTCACATAATGTCACAGGAGCACAAGGGAAGAAAATACACCTTCAAAGAAGCCCAGAGTGTTTCCAGAGGACAGGAGGCAGTATCTGCTCATTAGGGCCCAGAAGTACTTGAGGAATGAAGAGGGGCAGAAGCACACAGGGCTCAGTGACTGCTGTCCTCACATAACCTCTCCCTGCAGCTGCATCTCTAACTGCAGGAATTTCTTTTTCTGCACCTCCTTCCATTAATTTCCTAGCTCCTCTGGAGAACCAAATTCACCATTTCCTAATTTGGACTGGAAGTCAGTGAATAACAAAAGTTTGCTCCTCTACTTTCCTCAAGGCAGGTTTTTGGCCAGGTTCACAACAGGTACCCCAGGAGGAAGTGTGTAGGAAACTGGTTAATGCAATGCAATGGGATCTACCTGCATAAAATCTGTTGCCATTTCTGATAGGGAATATTTCCTGTTTACATATCATAGTTCCCATTCCTGGACATCCTGTCAAGGGTTCCTCCTGCTTTCAGACAGGTTTGCTGTTGGCCATTGTTCTTCCAAAGGTGGCCTGTTCTTGGAGAGTGGTGAAGCAGGATGGAAAGAGGCTAAGAGCTCTTGCTGCAGCACAGAGAAGCTGTGGAAGTCCTAAGGGAATGCCACTCACTCAAAGAGGAGGGAAAATGATTGACTACTTTCAGGGAAGGAGGAGGAATGAATGAGGATCCCCCAGTCTGCCGCAATTCTGAATGACAGGGAGGCTCCACACCTTGTAGCTAGAATCCAGTGGACATAGCAATTCCCTCTGGCCTCAGTTTCTATGAAGTCCAAATTCTGACTAACAGTGGCTAAATGATAAATTCACCATTTATGATTACTTAGTCATGATTGTCTTGATGGAAAAGAATCTAAGAAACTTTTACATATTTTCAATAAATCACTTAAGAGATTTTATTGTGCAGCACATTAAAGCAGATAGGCACAGTAGAATAAGCTTCCATCCTTAATTAGTAAGGAAAACAGTGACCTGCTTTCAATTTAAAAAGTATACAGAGTAATAATTTATAGGACACAGAGCTTCATGTGGCCTCAGTAAACTCCAGGTCTGCCTCACTGTGAACCACCAGTTCAGTATGTCTCGCTAATGCTCAGAGTATGCTTTTAATATGCTAAATGTATCCCTAAAAGGATACTAAAAGCCTTACATTAGCATATTCTGGATGATCTTTGAATATAGGAGCTGTGCAAGAGAGGCAGAGATTCGCTGTCACGGCCTAATTAAAAATGGATAGTGTACCATATTGACCTAACAAAAGTAATTTTTTCATCTCAACTTACTTCTCCTGTCCTTGTTTAGTCCTTTGGCTGGAGCCAGCAAACAGCTGAACTGAACTCCTTTTAACAGCCTTTGGGGTGGTCATTTTTCATCTCAATCTACATACTTGGCTAAAACTTCTTCTGAGCTCTATCTATCTATCTATCATGAGAGAAGTAAATCATTACATAATTTATACCTTTCTACTGCCACAATCAGAACTTTTAATTACTTTCTCTCCTTTTTTCTTCTCTTGTACTTTTTCAACACGCAGCCATCCATTGCCATCTTCATTACACACCTGTGGTTTAAATTCCTGCCCTCAAGAGAACCATGGTAGGTTTGTTTATTTTGTTTTCCTTAAACAGAGCCTCAATGCAGAGATACATTACACTCATAGATGTTTTATCAGTCCCTGGCACTTCCCATAACCTTGTTTTGAAGTCCAGCTCCTTTGAAGGCCAGTCTTTTCACTCGTATCTAGTGATTAAAAAAAACCCACTGGGATGAATGCTGACAGGCAACATGAGGGAAAAACATGCTGCCACAAACTCATCATGAAATTACTATTATATACTAGTCTTCTTAATCAAAAGCAAGTCACCCCTTTGCAAAGTGACTTCTTTGCCTCCCTGCTAAGAGCAGTGCTGGTAAATGCTGGTGTGTCCCATGAGGTGTGTAACTCAGGCCTGGCTGTACCTCCTGAACTGCTCACAAGGTGCTGCAACTTTGGTGTTAAGTTTCAGGGATATTCTAAAACAGATCCCAGGATTCTCACATATCGGAGCTGGCTGAGAATGAAGTGTTCCCTTCACAGCTCAGAGCTATCAGATGCAGAAATCACAGGCAGCTACAATCTTCAACCCCCCGCACAGAAAACCATGTTTTCAATTCCTGCTTAAAGTACTACTTCTTGTTGGTATACCAGAAATATCTCTGGCAAATAACAGTGGCTTGCCTATGCTGAGCTGCTTTCTATTCTATTTTAAAATAATAATTTTCCAGTTTCCACCGAGGAAATAACACCTTAAAGGGCTCTATCCTGCTCAAGTAACATTGGATTCAGCAAGTCGAGAACATGCCTGTAATTTTTGGGGTTGTGTTCTGCCTGGGGACCTATGGATGGGTACTGTAGCTTTTCTGGAGCCTGGAAACCTGCCAGGCTCCCTGAATGCTGTACAAGCACACCCTTCAGTTCCACTAACAGTGTTCCAGTTACACTCCAGCCCCTTCCCATACTTACATACTTTTACAAAGACAGCTGATTCCACTTCCAAACTGAATCCCAAACCTAATCCAGCCTTGCAGGCTTAAAAAGGTCTCTGGGTTGCCTAAAATCAGAGCTCCAGAGCTCAGCTTCCTGGGCACAGTGGGACACAGACACAGGAATACAGAAGACAAGAAGTGTGGCTCTTCCCTCTGTGGTAGGCAGCTATTGCAAGCAGTGGGCAGATGCACTGCCCATCACGGGCACTGACCAAGGGAACCAGGCCTTTGCTGACTCACACGTTTTCCACAGGCTACTTTTGATTCTTGCACGTAATGCAGCAGCACTCAACATGAAATATAAAGAATAACCCAATACATGTGATGAGGAATAGGGAAGGCAGATGCATTTTCTGCAAATGCCATCCACCCCCCAAAGAACGAACTGCTTTGAAGCAGGGAAGAAAGCTGGGGAAGTCTTATAATTGTGAAGATTTTTTTTTCCCCCTTCTCCCTGACATAATGAGTGTGGCCTGACTGGTTTGAACTTAACAGGACCTGTCACTGAAGCACAAAACTGCTGTTCACACTAGACTTGCCTGATAAGTGACTAGGCTCAGGGTGAGTGCTAAGATGGGCACACAAACTACAAGCAAGACACACACTGCACGGTGGCAGGGGTGTCCACACAGCAGGGCCGTGCTGGATTGGCTCCAGGTGGCCTTGGGGGAACTCCCTGTCCCGGCCCGCACAGACCTTGGGTTTTGTGAGCGTGGGTTTGTGCTGTCCCCTCCTGGAGCCACTTTGGAGCTGCCTGTGCCCCAGAAGGTGCTGCTCTCACCCTCTCTGGCAGCACCAGGATCACCGAGCTGACCGCCAGCAGCCACAAGTGTCCTTGGGCTGAAAGGGATCTCCAAACAAAACCCCTGTGAAGAGTGGGAATTCCTGAAAAAGGTTTTTCTCTTTCCTTAGACTTCTTGTTAAGTGGTGTCTATTTCTGGACAGATTACAAACACTGAAGACAGTTGCTGCCACATTTAAAAATAGCCCTGGAGGAAGGCTTAACTGTTCCCTGACCAGCAGCAAATTGCAACTGCTATTCCTAGATCAAAAAAAAAGGCAATTATTTAGCAAATCCTATAAAGGAATGAAAGGATCAGGAACATCTTGATGTGGCATGACTTCAGCAGGGTTACCCCCACCCAGCCCTGAGTCTGCACCAAGCAACTATCCCAGCGCTGGAGTCCTGGAATCAAATCCCAAATTTATTACAATGCCATAGCAACACCAACCGCAGTGGTCCAGCACTCCCTTACAAACCTGTGAGAGCAGCAGGAAAATGTCCTTGTGTTTGAAGCCCTCAGGAACTTCCATCCACCCTGTACTGAACTTTGCAGCTCATTTAAGCTGTGGCTCTATTGCCAGGCATTTGTTTGTAATCCCTGTTTACGAGCAGAAGGCGTTACCTGCTTTAAAAACTAACGCTCAGTGGAGCTGCACTCCAGCAAATTCAGCAAGGGCAGCATCCCAGCCAAGGGCTTGTACACACACGTTGTGATAGCACCATCTAAGCTGTGGATTTAAGGTGGTGCAGTCAGACCACACCAGCATCTCTGGGGATGGCATTACACAGGTAGAGATGTAGTGTCTTTCACAACATACTTCAGAAATCAGAAGTTTTCATCTGCTAACTAAACTCTCCTACTGAAGTTTAAATGATGGTACGAGCCTCACACAAATCTACCTTGAATGATTTAAAAGTTTATCCAAGCCGTGCTGGTCGCTGCTGGGAGAAGTTTCACTTCCTTGGCTCGGTGTCAAGCCCTGGGATCACTTTTCCAGCCGAGCTGCTCTGTGTGTAGTTACACACACAAGTGCATCCACCCAAGGTGGGAACCAAGAGGAAGCATCTCCCAGCCTCACACTCTCGGAATTCCCGTCAGACTCACACGGTGCCACTTGGCCAAGCAGCTAAACCCAACTCCCTTCAGCCTGTTGTGAGAGCAGCCCTAGCCTGTGACTACACCACTCCATCTTCTCTGCCCCTCCTGGCTCTTCATATTAAATATAATGGAACTGTATGCTTAGGGACTATTTAAAATACCTTTCCAGGAACAGTCTCAAATAATTGCTTCCCTTCCTATGGTCACATTTTACAAAGGCCTTTTTGAACTGTGGGGTTCCTTCCTAACACCAGGGGAGGCACAGCTTCACGGCACATGGGATGGCTGGCAGGAGCATAGTGCTGGTGCCATATGCATTCCCAAATGCATCCCACCCCAGCCCTGCACAGCACCCAGAAAACCAGGGAAAACAGCTTCCTCATGGGAGATTTGATGAAAAATAGAGCAGCAAGAAAAAGTGATGGGGACACCAGGTAGCTGTGGGGCACTTCAGCCTTGGAAACTTCAGGTAGACGCCCTTTCTGAGCAGGTCTTTATCTTGCATGCAATATACCTGTGGCTTTCAGATAAAAAATCCAGGGGATGTACTGCATATAAAGCGTATGTATGCTTTCAAGATATATACACATTTTTTAATTCAAGTATGATCAGTAAGGAAAAGAGTTTTAAAGCAAACCCCGTGCCTCCAGGTTGTGTGTGCAGGCACAGAGACACAAACCTTTCCTTTGGGCAAATGTTCATCTGACCTGATTCATGCTACAACAATGTGCAATTTTCTTGGAGCCAAGCACTGAAGGATGTGATATTGCATAAGGAAATCCCTCATCTTCACTTTAAATCATTCTTTTGTCATGGGAAATGTAAAACAATTTAAAAATTAAAATATATCACAGACTAATGATGAAAGGTCTCATCCAAAACCAGTGGAAAAAGCCAACTTTTTATTTTATTTTGGCTTTATCTCAGACATGGCTCTGATTCAGGACAAATTGCCTTGCCACGAGCGAAGGACCAAAGGGCAGAGCAGCACTGGGGCAACAGGCCCAGCCCAGGTCTCATGGAAGGAATTGCCAACTGGATTCAGGCAATTCCTGCTGGCAAGGGTGCAGGACTGACACAACACCTGACACAGCTCAAACTGGTTTCTCTAAAGGAAACCAACTGTAAGCACAGCAACCTGTAAGGTAAGGAGCTCATACGTAAGTCAGGATATGGTCCCAAAGACTGTAGGAACATAAAGAATCCTATAAAAGCGGGGGGGGGGGTTAAAGTAATAGGTGCAAAGAATCTTGAAAACAAGGGAGTCCTTTGAACACAAAGTGCTGTGGGCAACCAGATCCAGATTTACTACACTAAACACAGAAAGAGTCTGTCTTTAGACAGTATCAGGAGAAAATCACATCTGTGACCACAAAACCTCTCCTTCCCTCTCAATATCCACACAATGCCAGGCTGGAAGTGTGCAAGCAGTCTGCTCTATACTGACTGAAAGTTGAAAAGCAAGCTCTTCTAGAACATGAATTCTATAATCAGTAATGGTAATGAAATACTGGGGTGGGACTCGAGTCCTTACTGGCTCCTTATCCCAGAAATACTGTCAGGGACTGCCACTGCCTCCCTCCTCCCACAGCCAGGACAACATTCCCCTCCAGGAGATGCGGAGTGAGGAGCTGCCTTTCCAGAGAAGAGGAAAGGGAAATGGCAAGGACAGGGCTGCAGGTGTCTGGAACTGCAACACAAGCAAGAGACTTAAATTTCTTCTGAGCAGCTTCAGTGCTATTCTGGGACAGAGTGAACTGCTCGGCGCTGGTGACATGCAGGAAATGACTCCATGGCAGTAATCTGAGCAGACTATTTGAGTAGGGATGCCACTTTTGTCCCTCTTTTGAAGATAACTCCATACTGTGAGATACCAGCATCAAAATACATTAGGCAGGGCCACAGGGCAGCACTAGAACGAACTAGTTTGGGGCCATTTGTGAATTTGTAATCCCTTTGAGACTGCAGTATTTATTTTCTTTATGCTGCTTTGGTAATTAATTAATGAATATGCTTGCAGGAATAGGCATGGCAGTATGAGTTCAGGAGTACCATCAAGGAAACATACCACTGTCATTAAATACTTTCCCTGCAGGAGGGTAGGCAGGCCCCACAAGAGGCTGGTACCCTCTTTGTCTTAGGTACAGCCCAGAAAACTTGCTTTTAGTGACTTGTAGGCTGAATTTATTCTACTGGCCAAACAAGGGTGGACAGCACAATAAAGAGGTGCAACTTACCAAAGGTCATCCAGGAATGGGGTGCCTGTACCTGCCACCTGGAAGGTGCTCCCTGCCACATTTGACTGCGACCCTCTGCACAATTCTTGGCTGCAGGTGAGACAAATAGGCACGGCACTCTGAAGTGGCTATGAGCATATATTGAGGCTTATTGAGGCATAAATCCAGGAAGCCATGTGTTCAGGTGATTTCCAAGTTCACCTAAGCTTTATGAAACCTATTTTTTAGCCAAACAACTGTAAATGAGCAGTGCCTGGTGACATTTTATTACATTTTCCCTTATTATGCCTTAGTGGTAAATTGTTCTCGCCAATCAGTGTCGCAGTATCAGACTCTTGCAGAGAGTCACCTAAAGAAACCAGAGATAAGAGATCTGACTGTCTATCTCTGCAAAATGGGCTTATTTTCATTTTTCAGTGCAGGTCAGAGTCCTGATTAAAATAATAAACCAACATGATGATCAATTAAGAGAATGGAGAAGCAGGTATGCTGTCAAGACTAGCAACCATCCTGTAGGAATAAATCAAAGTAACAGCAGCACAAATTAAGGAGCAGTTTACACTCAATGTTACACCAAGTACTGTTGAAAATCATGTTTTACAGTGATGCCATTAAGCCTATTTACATCACACTGATGAAGAAGAGCACACCATCCAAGGATTGCTCTTTTACAGTTACATTTGACATAACATTAGTATTTGATATATTAACTTACAATTACCCCACTAAGACAGAAGAGCATCCGCCCATAGAAACATCAATTTTTTTTAAATAGTGCTATTAACGAACAGCACATTCACAAAGTTTTCAAAGGCTGATGAAGAAAACAGGTGCTTAAAACCATAGATGTTTATATCTCCTTCCCACACCTTTTGGTTAAGACTGTTGTGAGTATAACTCACTGAGAGCCAGTCAGAGGACTACACCTTTTATTTTTATGGAGGGCTCACCCACTTTGCCATTTGGGATTCCTGTGGGTTTGCTTAAAGAATACCAGAAACCTCTTGCTGTGCCCTTCTTCTCTCTCATACATCACTTACGAGCTGGCAGGCACCGTTCCCCATTTGGAAGGCAGGCCTGGCGTGAGGGTGGCAGCTCATTAAATGCTGTTCCTTGGAGCTAATAAACTCCCATTAGCTGAATCTTGCATTGCAAGTGACTGGCAAAGCTCAGACATCCCTGCTGCATTCCCTGGCCATCACACAGCACGGTGCACTCCAACAATTAACAGAAAAATTCATGCTAATTCTGTTGATATTTGATGTAGAGCAGTGTTGCCTCAGACTGGTTGTCAAAACCATGTCTGCTGATAATAAAGAGTTCCTATACAAGTGAATGAGGCAGCCTGCAGTCTTGGTGTTTATTATATTGCAGTGTTAGGGGCTCCCAACTCTGAATATTCATGGTGGGGAATTAAGCCCTAATTTTCAGATGCCAAGAGTGGCTGATGTTTTGCATCACTAGCTTTTGGTAGAGCTCTAGGTTGGATAAGAAATAAAAAGCCAGACATACAAACATTCTTTAAAGTAGCAACTGAAAGGAAGTCTCTTAAAAGGGCACATTTTGGCATCAAAATGAAAGACACATTCAAACAACTTCATACTTGGAGGGTTTAGAAGCAAACAAAACACTCTAGGCCCTAATTCTGCAAATATTTATACGTATGCTTCTCTAACTAGGAAATCAGTATTTTACTAATTAACTAATTACAATTTTATGTCAGTGCTTCACTTTCAGCATTTTTCTAACCTCTAGGCTCACAGCCTGTTGAAATACTCCTAAGCTAATAACAAAACAAAGGTGGGGTAGTTACTCTGGGGGTGGGTCTGTGCCCTGTGAACCAGTCAAAAAGTTCACCTTCCTCCAGCTTTTGTTTGTTAAACGTTTTTAAAAGCCTCATTCGTTGTTTTCAACAAACTGTGAGAAAGAGAAACAGATTTGATGCCTGAAATGTCCACTGGGGACAGAGACACCAGGGAGAAGGATGGCCCCCAGAGCTGCAGCTCCTTACAGTGGTCAGCAGCACATCGAGGGGGAGAGCTCCTGGGAGAGAGGCTGCCCCACCTCCCTAGAACATTTGTCAGAATAAAATCAGTGAGGGGCTGCTGGCTGCCCCAACATCCCCTGAGCACAGGCTGTGGCTGCACTGAGGTTTGATCTGTTTGTGTCAGTCACTAGATGAGAGCAGACGTGGCACAGCCATGGAGTAGCAGAAGGCAGCACAGACCTTGAAAAGCCTGGAAGAAAACCCACAAAAGGCACAAAGTCTGCTGCACATTTTAAGTGCTCCATCAGTTCACTGACTTGTATGCTCTTCTTCCACCGGGCCCTGAAAGGAGCTAAAATACCATTCTTTACCAATAGCCAAACAGTTATTAAAAGCAGGAAACTGAAGCTTTTCATAAAGCAGGCTCTTGGAAATCTATCTTCTCCCATCTTGTTCCTCTCCCTGTTCCTCAATAGCTAGTCCTGAACACAGTCCTGCTTTGTGGAGCTTGTTGTTCAGGTGTTCACCCAGAGTAAGCAGCCTCTGGCTTCCAGGTGCTCTGTGATTTTTAATTGAAATCATGGAGTCCTCTCTGGTATCCTTGTGTTGCTAAGGAATGTGTAGTTCCTATCCCAGGCTGAAGTTTCTCACTGCAATCCTATATTCCCTTGGACAAACACATTAATTAAAATGTCACTGTGCCATTTCTTTCTGCATGAGACCATGGGTTTTTCTTTTTAAGAATGCAGCAACAAGGTGGGAGAACTGCAAAAGTGGGCTGTGGGAAGACAACAGCATTACTAATTACATCTTCCACCTGCCTGCAGTCCTGAGATACCAATGAAATGCAAGAGTGAGATCCAAGGCAAGCAACAGGCTGCAAATGGGATCCTGGGCACTGCCCAGCTCCCACAGACCCTGTCTGGATGATTTTAATAGTTGTTCATGCTTTTCAGCTCTCAGTCACAAGGCTTGGACAAAAGACAAAAATTGATTTAACAGGGAGTGAATGTAATGCTCTGCAAGTAGCTTAGACTGCACCAATTAATCAATTACTCAAGTACATTCCACTTTAATACATTCATTACTATTCCAATCTTTGATCAACTGCTTGTTCCACATACAATGAGGTTCCTGCATTTCTGTGTAAGGAACAATATTCACTTTGCAACAGAAAAACACTACTTCCAGTGCCAAACATGAAAAATCAGAAGTGTGTTGATGGCTGTATGATGTGAACAATCCTGTAACTGGCTTACAGGTCGTGCTGCAAAGCACTTGCTGTGGCTTTGTTTGATACACCCATTAAAAATATTTATTGGAGATTAGGAGCAGGAACTGATCTGAAGGATGTTTTTGCCTTCATGCCTCAGTTTGGCATATGCAACTGAAACTGCTGCAACCAGCTACTGCGTCTCCTAGAGTCAGGATCCTTTCGAGCTGTGATTTTTTTTAAAAGCAGAAATAAACTTTGCAAGCTGTGTGCAGCACCTCCAAGCCTTTGGCTGTTTTGCTTCCCTTGTCCCCTCCTCTGGCTCTAGGACAGGGCAACTCCACTGCCAGGGGAAATGGCCCCTTTGGAGCTGCAAAAGCTCCTCCTCGACTTTAACGGGTGTCAGAATCTGTCCATAACAATTCTGTTGTTAATTTTTTTATTCACCTAATCTATAAAAGGGGCAAGCTGGATGTGACTGCTACAAGTCTATCAGTCCCTTGGACTGTACAGAAATTTCACCTATTTGTTCCCACAGGAGAGAGTTTCTGCCAGAAACAACTCTGAACCCCCATCACCAGTCAAGAGCTCAGGAAATTCTTTCTGTAAGGCCCCCTCTTTGTCAGTGAGGAGTCCTGGTGACAGGGGACCAGGGTGTGGGGTGGGAGAGGAAAAATGAGGTCTCAGATTGGAGGATCAAAAATTATCTGCAGGAGTGAGAAAAATGTGTTTGTTGATAACAAGTGCAGTGTTTGATGTGTGGACGTACCTCACTATCTAGCCTTTCATCAAGAGCCAGAGGATTTATCCTTCAGGCATGAGAGATGGAACAGCTTAAAATGGTTAGTGACCACAGAAAGGATTAGCACATTATTATCTTTTTAATCCACAACATTTACTTTTTCAGGATTTATTGCAGCTAATACAAAAGTGATTAGTGTTCTGGTTTTGCCAAAGTAAGAGGTTGTTTATGACTCCATTCCCACACATGGCCTGTAATAAACAGATAGTGCTGGCTGGAAAGTGTCCAGCAATAGAAAGTTTCATCTTCTACACTGTATTTGCAGAAATAGAAATGACTTGTACAATTGCCAATACGTCCCAACGAGGACTTCTAAAAGTAAAAGCAAAAGTATGTTACGTTACCCCACCCTGCAAGCACACAATAAAAGGTGGTGTGGAAAGTGCCTCAGCTTTTTTGCATTCATTAGATATGTGCTATTTTTACAAAAGTGGGATAAACCAGTCCCCAGCATTCCACAATCTTGGCCAGTCCATGAGACATCATCACTAAAAAATGCTGAGATGTTAAAAATAATCCATGTTATTTTTTGTATGTGCAGTCCAGCTTATCAGAATTTAGGATTCATATTTTTCACTTTCGCCCTGCCTTTGTGATGTCTGGAAAGGGATTTATGTGTTTTGAAATGGAAGCTGAAATTCTCAGGCCATCACAAAATTTGAGCACCTAAGGTTTTCAGAAGAATCCTCAAACTGACTTTCACAAACCTGTCTAAGTAACTTAAGATGTTCAATCTCTTTTTCAGAATAGCACAGGAACTTGAGACTCCTGGACTGTGGCCTACCCTTTCCAAACTGGACTTGTGTTTCTAGTGCATACCAGTTTTAAAGGTTCTTAGATGGCTAACTCCTACTAATGTGAGTTACATGCTTCTCTATTTTTAAATATGTGGCTGTCACCACCTTTTGAAAACAGGGGTTATTATTTTAGATCCTTGGCTTTTGTAAGGGACCACTATAATATTGCTGCAAGAAGAAACCTGGTAAGCTGAAGGAATAGACAGACATAGGCAGAGAAGTAACAAAGCAGAAAACTTTCTTTTTCCCATCTTATTCCTTTGTAAGGAGTATGTCTACTAAATCTCTCTAGCATGTAAATGCTCCTTTAGGAAGAAAGATGCTAAGATTGAAGGAGAAGAAATC
This sequence comes from Chaetops frenatus, assembly GCA_013400775.1. Lineage (NCBI taxonomy): Eukaryota > Metazoa > Chordata > Aves > Passeriformes > Picathartidae > Chaetops > Chaetops frenatus. Next base: position 635,898 of record VZTR01023746.1, on the reverse strand, counting down.
TAACTGTGGGTTGATTCCTTTAGTTCTTCACTCACAGTGAGGCTGAAGCATTAGCACATTATTATTATCTCCTCACAAGATTGTGCAGGGTGCAGGGTGGTTGTGAGTTCTGCCTTGTGATTGTGAGGAGAGCTTTCTTTTCTTCTCCTTGGTTTGGACAGCCCATCAAATGTGCATTGCAGCAGAACTCTGGATCAGGTCAGGGTTTCAGGATGTCTGTTTTCCTTTAAAGGCGATGCCCGTGCTGCACTCACGGTGTCTCAAGTGGATGTTCTGGGCTGGCTTCAGGCCACTCAGCTCTTCACCCTGGGAACAGTGTGACTCTGGTAGCATGGGGAACGTCCCTGGCCTGCAGCCCAAGTGTTTGCTCAGTGCCTGGGGAAGCCTTTGTGGCTCATCCCAGGTTCCCTCACTCCACCTCCAAGGGCAGCTGAACCAGGAGGCAGCTGGGATTTCCATCCCTGGGCTCTGTGCACAAGGCAGAACTCACAACCACCCTGCACCCTCAGGCTGCAGAATCACCAACTCATCGTGTGCTGAGGTTGCCACTTCCACCTCTCCCCTGTGAGGCAGCCCCTGTGCCAGGTGACCCCACTGTGCCAGGCAGAGCCCCCCAGAGCGCCTCGGGAAATGCCAGAGCTGCTCCTGTACACCTACATGTCACAGAAGTTATAAAGAATTTACACTGTCGTTCAAATTAGTTGTCACTCTCCTTCCATTCCCTGTATTCATTTCATATCCACATCTTGGTTTCCATTAGGATCGTTTCTTGCAGAGCAAGGCTTTTAAAACAATACTGGGAAAACTCCCGCAAGGATTCGGATAATATACTTCCCAATCACACGGCAGACAGGTGGAAAACATGAAAGGAAAACAGTCAATAGCTGCTTGCTATCTCACCCACCCTGAACTGTGAAAATTTCTTAGGGAGCTGTGAATTACTCCCCTATTGTTCTTGCTACATTATTATTTTGAAGTGGCTCCTGCCTGTGCTATTTGGTTGGCTGCTTTGTTTGCCTTATCGGTTTGCTGTGTGATGTATAATTAAAAAAGCCCTGTTCTACCACCTCACTCACAGATCTCTTTAGATAATACACCAAGTGTGATAGTAAGAAAAACACAATGTAAACTTCCACCGCTGCAGCTTCCTTGTGCATTTATTGAAACCCTCCCTTCTGGGACCCACGTCTCTCCTTCAGAATGGGCCTGTGCTACAAAAGCCAGTATTTGTTTCCTGGTGACATCTGTGAGCATGACAGTGTGTTGACACAAGAAAGCACAGCCTCCGGTGGCAGGGGAGGCTGGACAATCCTCCCCAGCTGCTCAGCATCCACCATTCCTGACAAAATGTCCCAGGAGATACTTGGGGATACACCCAGAGATGGCAATTGCAGATTAGAGCTCAGGCAATACATTTCTAAGTGCCGGGCAGGAAACTGTCCCAGAGAACAAACTCAGCACCTCCTTCAGCCCCAGCCAATGCCAGCTGCAGCCCTTTCTCCTTTCACCTCTTCTTCAGAGTCTCAATCTATGTGACACATTTATGCCCCCTCCGTTCTCTCCAGCACAGCCTTTTTTTTCCTATCACTGAACCCTCAGTTCCTGTCCAGGCTCTCCTCATGTCTTGACAACAGCATGTCTCCTTTAAGAAGCAATTTCACCCTTCTCTGTTTCCTTCTGAATTCCACTGTGTGACTATTTCCCTACCTCACCACTCAAAACAATCTTTTTTCTTGTCCTCCCATCTCGTGTCTCCTCATCTCATCAAATAAAAGCAAATTTTATTCACTTTCAGGATCTTCCAGAGCCTATCATTCTCTCATACACTATTTATGCCTTCTCCCACCTTCAACAGGACCGTCATGCCACCTTTCATCAAACACCAGATACATTTTCAAACATCTTTTGTTCTTTCTTCTGTGCTGTATCTCAAAGATGCGGACATCCAGTGAGTTATCGCATTGACCTTTCAAATCCTTCCCCTCAAACCCCCTTTGCCTTCAAACAGAAATGAAACTTGGCTGTCTTGGGAGCTCTGGATGTGCAGAACTGATGCTCCATGAGAAGCTGCTCTGTCTCCCTGTCCTTGCTTTGCCCACCTCCCTGGCTCCACTGGTGGCCTCCTGCCTTGACCACATTGAGCTATTTAGCACAGGGGCTATTTTTCTTTCAGTCTTCTCCCATGAGTTTCTGAGCTACAGCTGGGAAGTGCTGCTTACAGATGAGTCTGCTGTAAACTGCTGACCCTTAAGTACTAGGAAGGAGTAGCACAGTTCTATACAATACACTTTACAGCAGTTTATGTTTACTTGCAAAATCGTGACCTAAAACAGGAACACAGCCCCTAATTTTGAAATGTCTATGCAGAAACACTTTTCATCACAAGTAAAAGAAAGCTCAGTGTTCATTGAGGAGATTTTCCTGCTGCTGTTCAATACTGTCTCACCATCTAAACCTTGGTAATAGGTCCAGTAATCCTACATAAAGTCAGGCAAACCACATTTCTGTAATCCATTTAGGGTGCAAAGAGTTTATGCAGCAGTAGCTATGACAGCTCAAATACTGAGTGACAATTTAGGAACAAACAGCTCACATATCTGTGGTAAGTGGCACACCTGAACCATATCCCACATTCTGTCTTTGTGAGGAATAAAGGGAAACCATGGCCCTCACTGCCATGCTCAGTAGGATGATGGGTTAGACTTCAATTCCTTTCCACACTGTCAAGTGAAGCAGAGGGTTGGCCACAGGCGTCAGTTTGGGCACTTCAGATTAGCTCTAGGTGGCTGAGATAAAAAGAGCCTGTCAGCTTAGTAGCTGAAGGGACTCTGGTATGTGGCACAAAGAGACACCAAGCTCAGCCAAAGCTGAGAGGCACTATCTGAAAATGGAAATAAACCTTTGCTTGAGGGCTCCTAACTGTAGCTTGGCTGGGGGGCATTGGGTGGGACAGTAGAGAAGTAGCTCTGCAAGCCTTTTGTTTCTCTTCCTTTCTCCAGACACCAGGGGACAGAGCACCTTGCAAAAAAAAAAAAAAAAAAAAAAAAGGATTAAACAGTCTTTTTCAAACAGCTGCCTGGCAGAAGGAAGGCTGCTGCTAAGGTGTTTAGGCAATGGTAGTATCACTTCAAAGTCAAATTTAGGGCAGGGTGAGTGGGGCACCCCAGCATCACAGTTAACAGGGCAAAGGCACCTTTTCCCCCAAGGTGTCACATTGCTCTTGGCCTAACCAGTAGCAACAAATAAGAAAGGCCTATTCCTTACACACAGCTTGCACTGGTTTAACTGAAATCAGTTTTGAAGTCAAGTCAGTTTGTCAGGTATGAATTCCCCAGAGAATGTACTTAACTTAGTGCACAGACATCAATTTAGCTCATCTGAGTTACTGAAGTAGGTTAAATCAATACAAGGCACTTGTAAATGGATTTAAAAGAACATTCATGTGGGGTTTGTTTCAATTTAACAAGTCACACTAAGGAGCAATTTTATTTAAACCCGAGCAAGGTTTCTTCGTTGGCTATCCTTAAACCCTAGATTACAACTCTAATTACCCACCTAAGAAAGTAGAGAGGAAAGCAACCCTTCTATGTATCTCTGAGGGAAAGTCCCCTGAGCAGAGAAACACACAGGCAGCACTGCCACTTCATCCTCAGAAGCAAAGCAGTAAGGTTGGATAGGCCCACTGACAAAACAGTTTTTTCTATTTATACCAGAGGGTAAATTAGCAGATTAATATTTACTTCCAGCCACTGCTACCAGCCTGAAGGGAAAATGGAGCAGAATGAGGCCAGCAGAGGTCATAGCTCATTCAACCCATCAGTATCATCAAATTTGCTCAGCAGAGCTTTTATTACTTTTCCAAACTTCAAGGTTGGTTTGTGGTAAGACATTTTTCTAAAAAGGGAGAAATAGAGGGCTTAAAATTAAGGCCATGTTAACATATTAATAAATCTCTCAACTAGCAAAACTATTATCTTCATTTGGGAAGCTGAATGCTTCTGAATATTAAATCAAAACCACTAGCTCTGAACATCTACAAGTCTTGTTGCTGGATGAGACAACAAGGGGGCTGCAGTGAGGTTTCTGGAGCTGGCACAGGGCTAACTGCACAGCCCATGGGATTAAGCTGTTATGCATTCACAGCCATTAAAACATCCCTCTCAGCTCCTCTTTGATACACCAAGAGGAGGATGCTGCCCTTGCTACCTCACCCTGTGCATACTTTAGCTCCGTGCCTGCTTTTAAGTCATCCAGCCTCACTCACAGACCAGCACTCTCTGAAGCAGGAGAGCCTCTGGGTCCGGCTGTTGCTGAAGTGTTTCGGGACTGTCACCTTCACCTGAGAGCAGCCCTGCAGAGCACACCTGGATCAGCACTTCAGAGAGCATCTTACTGTGAGCAAACACCAGCCAGAGGCAACCCGTGGAATGAGGGCTTTGACAACCAACTGAAGAGTGGCATTGGCGGGGGGGGGGGAATTGAAAAAATTTAGGAGCGCGGTATCACCCTTTCAGAACAAAACACAATTCATTCCTGCTTGGTCATGGTGAGACTGGCAGGACATATCCATGCTATGGATACTCCAGGCTTTGGATGTCCTGCCAATGTCAATCAATGCTCAACTCTCCCAAAACACAGCTTGTACCTACTGATTCAACACGAAGGGAAAACTTTCATCAGTCCTCGTGGGCTCCTTCCACAGCCTAGGACACATTCAGCTGTGTCCAGCCCAGCTTCCCCATTGACCACATTTGGCACAGGGTGCTCTGCCCTTATCCTCCCTCTATTTGCCTTACCTTTTTCTGCACTATGACTTTTTTGTTGTTAATACTAACGGTTGACTCGCCTCCACATCACATTTTTTATTAGTGTTCGCAACACTGTGCTCAGGATAATGGATCTTTAACTGGCTCAGGTTTGTAAAGAATATGAGGGGAAGATGACTATTTCATGGAAAGGAAACTCAGCCAACTCCATCAGAGATGAGAAAGCCATCTCCTGGGCTACATGTCCACTCTGCTTCCTGTACAATGCTGGTATTGAGTAACTTCAGCAGGACTTGGCCTGGGCCCTCAAGCCAGGGAATGAACTCAGTCATGACCTAAAGTTCCCCACTAGTTCAGGTGCACTTATTTGATGTTGCTTTGGCTTAAGAAAAAGGAACCAGCACGCTTTTATAAAAGAAAATTGAATCCAAAACAGATTCAATTATTATTGTCCAATTAACATTATTTGATTGAAAATATAAGTTAATTTTTAGGAGAAAGCATGAAAAGCTCTTAGATAAGTCATACCTTTTCATTTTAAAAAGAAAGGTGGTGCCTAGCACTTTCAACACTTTTATCCTTGTTTTCCCAACTCTTCCTTTCTGACAGAAGGCTTCCCTGTCAGAAATTTTTCAATTTTTAAAAAGTTCCCTAAGAATCTTCCATTTGCCCTGACAAAGTCTACACACATGAGGCTGGAGTGGAAGAGCAGCAGCTTAGGCAAGAACATCTTAAACCTCCCCACGTAAACTCATCCTGCCCTTGGGCACTCATACCCCAGAGTCATTCTGGAAGGTGACTGACCTTCCTTCTGATGGAACCAGCACCAGTTTTCACAGCCTGTAGCATCAATCTGAATGCATGTCCAGCTGACCAGATAAAATACACCACCAGGAAAAAAAAAAAAAAAAGCCCCAAAGCAACACCATAATCTCCTCTCTCCAGCGTGGCAGGCAGGGATGTCTTTGATGCTGCCCTTCCTTCTGTGTCCCCCTCCCCACCTCGAGTCAAGACTTTCAAACCCAAAGCACGTGGCTCTGCTATTTCTGACAGGCAGAGGCAGAAGTCAGCTCCCCAAGGAATTCCAACGTGAGCACAGCATTTGTAAAAGGGCTGGATGGATGGATGTGCTTTCACTTCTAAACCTTAAAGAAATGAGAGTAAATCCATGAAAGTTTCACAAAGGAGAGAAAAAAAAAAAAAAAAAAAAGAGAAAAAGGCAAGGCAAAGGGGTTTCAGAGAAGACAGCCCCTTAAGCGATTTCCAAACATCAAAGAAAAAGGCCTCCAGCGTGTTCTCCTCATCTGATACCTTTGTTCCCCCACTCCACGCCCGCAGGCATGTTCCTCGGGATGCACAAAAGGCTCCTGCAGCCCCCGGACAGCTCTGTGTCCACACATATTACCTGCCCCCAGCTCCCACTCCTTCACGCTGGCACTTCACACCAGTCACAGCTCCTTTTCCTTGTTTGAAGCCAGGTGGGACTGACCAGAGAGTCCCAGAGAACTCCAGCAGGTCTGTACCCAACAGCCTGGCTGCTCCTTCATCCTCTGTGCAGGTACAGTCCAGGAGAACGCTGCTGTTCCACCGCTCCTCGTGGGGCACCTGCTTGGCTGTTTTCCACTCCCCCAGCTCTGTTCACTCTGATTTCTCCTCTGCAGGGCTGCATTTCTATTTTCCTCTTTCTATTCTCTTTCTATTTGCCCTCGAGGTTATTTCCTCCTGCCCATCTCGGGCTTGCCCTCGGTGTCTTCACAGAGGTGCAGGGCAGACGGCTCCTGTATTTTCCCTGTTTACAGAGCACACTCAGGCCCAGCTGCCTGGAACTGCTGCCCTTGGATGCATCCCGGGCACTCCACTCCCCTGGGGCAGGGAGTCACAACACCACTCAGTGGGTGGACTGCCATTGTCAGCCAATTGACAATTGCTATTGTCAGTTCCCTTTACCTTCCCCAGTCACAGAAAGAAGCTCCTGACAGCAAACCCCTTGCTCCCCACCAGGGACTGCTGCTACCTGCGTGCAAATTCGAAAGCTACCGAGAGTTTTCCTCACCCTGGACACGGCAGGCAGGACCTGTCAGTGCAGCACTGCAGAGGGGTTCAGTCTGTTGGAACTTCTTTTACAGACTGACACCCATCACACCCTCAGCAGTGTCAGCAGTGGTTCCCTCCCACACCCCAGCGGCCAAAGCGGGCGTGATCAAACTCTGTTCCAGATACCCTCTTCATGACCTGCTGCTCACTGCCACGCATCCCAAGGCCTCTGCAGACCAACCCAAGCTGCAAATAAATACCCCTTGGGGGTTTAGGCGAGACTCGTCTCTGTGCTGGGCAGGCTGAGACTTTGTGACACGGCAGGGAAACGGGCTCGTGTGCAGCCAAGGAACAAGCAGGCTGTGCTAGAGCCTCGCCTCTGTCAGCCTACGTGACTCTCACCACCCCTGTGCCGGGTGTTTGGGGGCTGCTCTGTCTCCCCTGTCTGCAGGGCCTTTCCTGGAGCTAAATGCAGCAAAGAAAAGTTTTTGGTTCACTGCCTCTCCAGTCCCTCCATATAGCGTTTCTAGGGAATTTCTCTGCAGCAAATGACATGAAAATGAACAGGCATGAAAATATCCTAGGGACACCAACTACTTCCAATATGTAATCCTAGGGGTCTGATCCAACCTTTTTTGAACTCAGGACTTCTTTTTTTTGCAATGCATGGTGGCCTAAGCCCAAACTCATTACTTCTATAGGCCGGCAAGGAAAGCTAGAAAAAGGATCTCGCTCTCGGGCTTGGGTTTAAATGCAGGCCTGTGAGCATATGCTGCTTTCCAGACCTGTGGGTGAGGTCACAGGAATGTCTCTGCTGATCTCTAAGTTGAGGCACTGCATTGACATCTGATCCCTACAGTTTCATGCCATTTTGAGCCCTAGGAAGTCAGCAGCTCCACAGGGCTGGAGGCTGGTCCCTCTGTCCCACCAGTGGCCACCAGCTCATGTCCCCACTGTGGATGGTGACAACTGGACTATCCTGCTCAGCAGCTTGCCTTTGGCCAAGGAGTGCTGATAGATTACATTCCCTGTGTAACACATGACTTTAATTACTTTACAAAAGCACACAATTCCTTGTTGGCTGTAGCCTGTCAGAAGGAAATGAGAAAATCAATGAATTCAGAAGACTGTAGAGAGAAAGGGGGAAAGAAATAAAAAATAAAAAAGCCCAAACCAAACAACAAACACTGAAAGTAATGCTTCTTTCATTCATCTGAAGAAGGTACAGTACTGGAGCAGCAAGGTTTTAAATGTCTAGAACACCTGGTCAAGATTTAGCCTTGGCTGGAGAGAACAATCCAGCTGTTCCTTTCTTTCCCAAGCTGGTGGGAATCTGGGATATCTATTTTTGCAGGAGTGCTGTCACTATAAACTGTACAATCCTTCCTGACTGTAATGCTTACTGCACTTTACTAAAGTTACAGTGCAGCTCAGCACAGATCTGTCTGCCAAAGTTGGATATTTTGAAACGTCTTCCATTCCTGACCTGTGTGGTTGAAATGGAGGGATTACTCTGTTCAGATGTTTAACTCCCTGCAAAGCATGCAGACACAGAAATCCCCATGCTGCTGGAAGCTCTCGAGTCACAGAAGCCAGGCAAAGCTACTCCATTACCACAAGGCTTCAGTATTACTGGATTTATCTTGATTGCCCACATTTCCAGAAAGCTAAAGGGTGTTTCACATCTCCAGAACATGGAGAAATTCTTGCTTCATAATTGAAAAAATGCACAGATAGAGAGAACTACTGGAGAGAGGTGAAAGAGAGAAATTACCAAGGAAAAACAGAACGAGTGGTGTTATTATTTTACATGGCATCATCAGGTAACAACGGCAACATACCTGGATGCATTTTTTAATGACATTTAAACTAACATTTGACAGTGTTAAAGTTGAGTCCCACATCACACCAGATCCTCTCTGAATAGCATTTTCAATTACACCCTCAAAATTGGTCTAATTAAAGCAGGCAAATATTATTTGCTGTGTTGTAGAAGTGGTATGATTCACAAAATAAAGCAGCAGATTCACAAAATAAAGCAGCAGATGTGGAGATTACTGCAGGGCTAGGAGGGATTTCCTCCATCTACCCTAGACCCAAGTTTTTACTTGCAAGTCCTTCTTTACCCAGCAGCCACATAATTAAGACTCTGAAAGCCCAGGAAAACGTACTTCTGTTTGCAGAGACCACAGTTAAGACAGGGATGATCTGCTGGGTTATTCAGCACAAGCAAAGGGCCCAAGTGATGTGGTCAACACTATTCCCAAAGCCAGCAGGGCTGGATGCTGGCTCAAGGATTCCTGGCCAGAGCTCCCAGGGCAGACATGCCTTGAGTCAGCTGTCATCAGCTGGTATTAATCCCAGAAGAGCACCCTGTACACAGCATCCTTAAAAGATCTTCAGTGGATGTTAGGCACTAGTTAACTTATAAATTAAAGTATGAATTAAATTATCCACTGAAGGAAGTAAACGGCAATTTAAATTTCAGTTCATTACAAAGTCAAAGCAAGGAAGCCAATTTGCACCAGGTATGGATTTGGCCTGGTCTCTCCTCCCTTTGATTTTAAGCCCTGTTTTGTTGCAGGACAGGCTGTGTCAGATGGAGTTACCCTGCTGCATGACACTACTGGCTCATGTCAATAATTCTGTGCATTACTTTCAATAAAGTGGTCTAGACCATTTGCAACAGATGTGATTCCTAGTTCATGTGAAAGCGCTGGGGCAAAGGGGAATACCAGCAAACGTGGGGGATCTTTTGAATTTCCAGTTAAAAACAGTTACCTGTATATCATTATTCGGATGAGCTTTTTGCTTAAATCTTTACCACGATCATTCCAAACAAGGTTGCACATTTCTAACACTACAGACAGATTTGAAAACAGTGAAGTGCTCTGAAGTAAAGAAAACTGATCGTAATTTGTTGATCAATGAGTTGCAAAGAATCAGACACTAGTTATACTACTTAGCATGAAAAAAAGCATATCCAAACCCTTCAGAAACACTGTACGAAATTCTAGCCGTGCTGAAATTTAAAAACCAATGTCCCACCTTTGTTACTGGACAAAATAAACTCATGAATATAAATCTCACAAGGCTCAAAATCAGCATTCATTTCTGGCTGTGTAAAACACAGCTTTTTGCCTTGCTAAGGCCTGTGAGTAATTTTCTGCCAGCTGGAGGCAGCTGCTCCCCAGCCTGCAGGTCCCTTACCTGGGATTCCTCAGGGCCACATCTGCAGCCGAGGAGAGCCTGGAAGCATTCCTGGGCACTGATGCCAAGTGGCAGGGAGCAGCCCAAGCCCGTGCTCCCACTGCCACCAGGGATGGATCCTGAGCTCTTCCGCCTGTCAAATCACACTTGTGATGTCTGAGGAGAGCAGCAGCTGGCACGGGATAATTTTATTTTATTTTTTTTTTCCCCGGGAAAGAATCTAACAAAAGGAGAATAGACAGACATGCTCTAGCAGGCACACTTGCATTTATGAGGCTGGGAGCAGCCCCAAGACTCATCCCTTCTCTCCATAGGGACAGGGTGAGCAAGGGGAGCTCAGGGCTGGTTCCTTGCATGTCCCCGAGGTCTGTGGCACCACACAGAGAATCCTCCACAGCCATCCTTGGGAAAGGAGGTGTTCCCCCCTCTTCTCCTCCCCGCTGGCTAGCCACAGAGCTGTTCTGGGATACCAAAGCCCCCGTGGGCAGGGCAGCTGCAAGGGTACAGGAGAGGAGCACGCCTGGGCGGTCACACACAGAGCCGCTGCAGCTTCTGCTACAGACAGCTCCTGCGGCAGCCCCGCACGCAAGGGGACCGCAGGGATCCTTAAACCAATTCCTCACGCCTCGGTGTATCCTAGCAACCCCTCTCCGGGGTTACAGATGCCATGCCTCGCCCACCTGTTGCTCAGCCAGCCCCAGCATAGCTGCACACCGCTCTCTTCGCAGCTCGGCCCGCGAACCCGCGCTGCCATCGGGCGATGCGGGTGCGGATGTGCCACGAGCTCTGTCACACACACGGGCACTCCCGGACACCGCCAACTCGCCAGCGGCTCCTGCTTGTCCTCCAGGGAAAGGTCCTGCCGGCCCAGGCTGGCAAGAAAAAGGGGGTGGCCTTAACCCCCGCCGCAAAAATGCCTGATGTGCCATCACTCGGGTCCTGCGCAGACATCCGAGCATGGTTTCCAAAAGAATTTTAGGTCCAAAAAAGGCACAGTGAACAAAACTTGACTCCTCCCACGGCCTTCCCTCTAACCTGACTGAGCTGCAGTATAGTTACAGTAAATGAGCTTGTTAAGAAAAAAAACAAAAAACAAAAACAAAAACAAAAACAAACAAACAAAAAAACTGCTTGGAAAACAACCTTTTCAAGGTTGCCACTTTTAAATGATGCCACTCCAAAGTACCCTTTAGCATTTTCAATTTCCTATGGGGGGAAAAAAAATACTGGAAACATTATAGAAATAACCATGGAATATTAAAACTTTACTCTGCAGAAAAATAAAAACTTTTAAAAATATAAAATCAATTACAAAAATCTGCTGAAGGGGAAATTTACAATTTTACAAAATTTACTTTCCACACCTGTGAAAATGGCACTTTCTTTATGATTCTCCTACTCATTAAATTAGATTTCCTTTGATTGGCTATCACTGATCAAATCCTTTAAGCTGAAATATCCATGTCTCACTTAACCTCAGTTATCTTAGTTTATCATTCATCTGCGTTCCTGAAAAACAAACAAAGAAAATCCCTAAATATTTTGCTGTGGGTTTGTTTCTTTTTTTTTTGTGTTACTGCACTTATCACTGCTAAGTCCACTTCATTCCAAAGTATTCAAAGAATCCAAGGGATGCACGGAAGCTGCTGTCTCCAAGGCCAACAGGGAAGATGAGGTTGTCACAGCCCAAAGATACCTAATTTGCTGTAGGTCTCTCTTATTCATCTTCACAGAGGAAAATATGGGATACTTCCTAAATGGTTCTGGCACTTGTGAGTTATGCCTCTTTCCCCTCTCAGGCAGATAAAAGCTGCAATGAGACGCAGCCATCAGGTTCCCTCTCTGTTTGGAGTGCTCCAAGCCAGCACTGCCACTGCCCCTTCACTGGGTAAGCTGAGGTTGCCTGCCTGGTGATCTGCAGTGGCTCCTGGGCAATGACTGCAGGAACCTGGCACACCTTCTCCCTCAGCACCACTTACTCTGCTCATCTCAGGCTGCAGAATACATCCAGGATGTCAAACCCTCCCTTGCACTGTGAGGCTGCTTGGCAGCTGGGTCTGCACACTGGGATGAGTCCAGCTGAGATGGCAGCAGCCACTTCATCAGTTCAGTGTCAGTTCAGTTTTGACACATTTGTGGAACCATTGACTAAATTTTTATAACAAGTGAGAGCAGGATTTTTATAGCTTAGATTTTTTGCAAGTGTCACATGAATTTTAGGACACGGTCCTGGGCTAAGCTATACAAACAAAACTCTCTCGTGGTTTGACAGATATCATGAGTGAGAATTGGATCATGTTTTCTGTGTGAGATAAAACTAACTGCCTTCACAGCTGTCATTTTTTTTATAGTGCAAGTGAGGAAATTCAAGCATTTAGAGTTACATTTAAATATGAAAACTTGATAGACATATCTGGCAATAAAAACACAGCTGTTAACAACACGGAAAATACTGCAGTGGTACAGCACAGGAGGTTGAAATGCTGTGTTTGAGGAGAACCTGCAGGTGAGAGCAGCTTCCTCATTTATTTAACACAGGGAGTAGGGCTTGTGTTTGTGTATTGTGCAGTACTAGGCAGAAATACCCTCAGGGGCCCATCATCCAGCACTGCACAAATAACAACAGAATCTCCCAAACTTCTGTGAACAAGGCATAAGCCCTGGAATGACAATTCTTCACATGCAAGACAAGAGCCATGTTATATTTTACTGAAGAGGAAGAGGAGATGCATGATTCAAAGCTCAGTCTCTTGAAATCTGCAGTGGACTTGAATGCAAGCTCATGGGGGCTGCTGCTTCTTCAGTTCAGCAGCTCACTGGTGGTTTCTGGGCTGAACTGAAAGAATAGGTTCAGATACAGCTGATACATCACAGCCTTGCAACATCACCAACTCCCACATCCACCAGTTATTTTTATGCAGCTACTAGTGCTAAGGATGTGTCAGGAAAATTAATGAAGTATGAATTTGCTCCAGGAAGAGCATGTGCAACAGGAGGCAGGCTGTGGGTTAAAATAGCCCAGTGCTTCTTAACCAGTGCATAGAATGGTCAGAGAACAGCTGCTGGACAGACTCAGGAGGCCATGGCATGCTCTCTAGAAAACATTAAGAGTATTTTCAAGCACACTCTGGCTCACATTCAGCATCCAGAAGCTATTTTAAGTGCTTCATGGAGACAAGCTGGTGTTATTAGGGCACTTCTCTTCCAGAAGACAACAATTCATTTCATGTCAAATAATCCCATCAGAGGCCTTTGTAAACACCTAAGTGAGAAGAAGTGGCTGTGATGATCTCATGTCAGGAGAGATTCACAGGCTGAGCTGAGGCTGGTTTTCTTAAGATGCTTAAAAAGAAAATGAAACTACTTGCTGGGCAGTTCTAGTGCTGTGTCTGTCACATCACAGCAGCTCCCAGAGGGCATCTCTGGAGTCTGAGGAACTGCCAGATGGCACAGGGAAGCTGGTTCAAGAAGAAAATTTGAGCAGAAGCCTACAAGATAAGTTTTTTTACCCTACTGAGCAGCAAAGCCATAGCTAAATGAGCCCTAAGAGTGCAACTCCCACCTCCTGGCAGTACCACCTCAGACCCAAGAGGAAAGACTTCCATCATTTTCTGGCCTTGGCCTCACCCCTCTGTCTCAGTTTCACTCAGTCTAGTGTCTTTACAAGGCATTTTGAGACTCAGAGACCAAAAACCTTTGCAAAGAAAGAGATAATGCTGTTATCACCCCATGCTGTGGCTCTGTATGATGTGAAGGCATAGACAGTCACAATGAATTCCCTCTATCAGAAGGGTGGGAAAAAATATGGGAACAGAAGAGGAAGAAGTTGGATTATGACAGTGAGAGAGTGAAGAGTAGTAGATGGCAGGGATTTAGAGACCTTTGAGAAACACTCTCATATTGGCATGATGGTCTCAGTAAAGAAAATTGTCAAAAATATGACCAGAGGGAAGAGCCTAATCCTGGTCATCCGAAATTGGTTTATTTTGTAAAATATTTCAGGCCTTCTTTTCCCTCCTGTTTTTGAAAGCCTTGCTGTACAGCCTGGTGAGGCTGAACAGAGAACTGTAAGCACTCTTGCTACTCTGATACTGAATAGTGATACTCTGAATACTGGCAGACAAAAAAGGCAGAAAGGGAAGGGTGCCTAAATATAGTTCAGAAGGCTCCCACCTGTCCACACTGAGGTTCAATCTCCACAGCCAGCTCAGGTCACTGATTTTCAGTCAGCTTTCAGCCACTAGCAGATACAAGGCCACATCAAAATTACCAAAGTTTAGAGTAGAAGTTATAATAGCTGATGGGGAACAGGTATAAATAAAATACTTCCTGTCAACGCCCTAAGAAGAGCCACTGCCTGCTCTTTATTTACAGTCCATTGATATTTAGCAAGCTTCAATCTCCCAAACCACTAACTCTGAATCCTCTGACAGAGGAAATGAATTGTTGATCTACCCCACAGCATGATCCAGCCCTGAATTTACAGGTAAACATAAAGCTGTGGACTTTGCTTACATTTTTGGCTCAAAAAAGTAAGCACTTTTCTCACTCTATATCTAATACACCATTTTTGCTTAGAAAAGGGAGTTCTAAAATTAAAGAAACCAAAGAGTATAGAGGCACAGGGGATGCTAAAGCTAAGGTAGCTTGGCAGAAAATACCCAGCACTTGAAGCAACACATGTGCAGTAATCAAGGATCCCAAGGAAACCAACATGCTTATGATATTAACACACAGAAAAAAGTTCACATACTCTTTCAACAAATATTTTTGTTTCAAACACGCTCTTGCTATGACTCTCACGGGCAGCCTTTGATCATTATAGAGACAAGTACTTTTGTGAACCAAAAAGAGAATGATATACCAACAAACCCCTCAGAGAACACACAACTGCCAGGCTCTTGTGGTACCTCAGTCTCCTGCAGAACGCAAGTGACCGGGGGCACTGGGGAAATACTCAGCCAAGCTCATTTTTTTCCATGCAGCTAATCCACCACATTTCCAAGTTCCACTTACCCGTCAGGTTCCTCAAGCCAAGTTCCCTGAGCCCAAAGTTCCCATCCTTCCTGTAGTTAAGGAAGATGGCCAGAGCGTATCGCTCCTCGTAGAGCTTGGTCCCACGGACGATGCGCAGGTTCTCCAGGGGCAGGTATTCAAACTGGTTCAGAGCCACCAACACATAGCCCGTCACTTCTCGGATAGACTGAAAGGCAGAAATTGAACAAACACATCAGACATGGTCTGCTTTTAATTGTCCTCAATTTCCCAGACACTGGATGCTTTAGGACAAGGTGCTGCTCCCCACCAAACCGCCTGGAAAATAAATTCCGTTTCAACTTAACGGTTTCAAGCACATTCCTGTTTGAATTTTAGAGAGTTTTCTGGAAACAGTTGTTTAAAAGGTAGAAAATAAAGAGGCAGCCATTTTTATCAGTTTATTGGAACTGGAACAGACATTCACTGTTAGGTATTAAGGATTCACAAAAGGATGACTTTGCACAACTCAAAGCAGAGAGCAGGTCAAAGGACTCCGCAGTACATGAACAGAATCCACTGGGGCAATGCCACAGTTCAGATGAGATCGTCTGTCTGCAAGTAACTCTGTCTTGTACAGCTTATTTCAGGGTGGGACTGAAGGGACATAACATGGAAAACACCTCTGGAAGAGCTCACCATCAAACAGAAACAGATGGGAGACAGGGGGGCCAGTTTGGAAGAGGAAATTAAGATAACACACATCTGTATTAACACTCATTTTGAGTACTTTCAAATGGAACTGATCACTGAATGTTTGCAAAGATTCATCTCCAAGTTTCATCTGGAAGTGCTTGAACCATCCACGCCTGTATATCCTGGCCTTTGATCAAAACCACTATCCAAATCTTTAGCAAAATGATTGCTGCACCTCTGAGCTGGCTGAAATCTTCACTGGCTTTAGATGAACTGCTCAATAACTCTCCCGCTCATATTCAGGAATTGATTGCCTGGGCTGGAAAGGGAAAAAACACCTCAAAACCCAATAACTAGAAAAAGTTTTTCAAAGTCCAAAAGATTAACAGAACTAAGAGGTTGCTAGGGAAAAAAAACAAAAAAAAACCAAAAAACCAGAACATTCAAAACCAGAGAAATATGCTCCCTTAGAAAATAAATTCATTCTAAGGAACTGAAAGAAATGGCCTAGAAATATGCAAATGCCTTTGAAAAATGTCATTTCAACACTCACAAGGACCCCACCATCCTCAGCAGGACTTGGCACAGGCTGAAGGATGCTCCTGGCCAGATCCTGGAAACAGAATCTCCATGTTGGAGAGGATCTCTTGAGTCTGTTTTTCAAAGCTCATCTAACCCCGTGCCTGCAACCACTGTACAGCCGAGTGTTTGTGTGCATGTGCATATTTTAATGGATAGAAATTGATACCACTACTTGTGTGCTTAAGTGGCTCCACGCACTTTTTCCTTCCCTTTGGCAAAGTCAATACCTTAAACAAAACACTGAAAGAAGAATTCTGCTCACAGTAACGTGCCCAGACTACAACCAACATTAGGGGGACTCCAGTTGATACTGTAATAAAAACAACCCGACAAGCAACAGCAGGCAGAGAATTCAATGTGTCGTGTATGTATCATTAATAAAGAAAGGCAGCAGTGGATTTGCAGCACCAAGGACAGGATCTTGCTTTGCTGGTTCAGCGCTTTGCTGTGATTTCACATCTAACTGTGCATGAGCCTTTTAATTAGGCTTATAAAAGCCTGCAAGGTTATTAATACGTGTGGCAGTGTACATAAGGAATGATTTCTAGGCCACAAAATCTAGGTACTAGCTGTCCTTCTGAAGTCAAACATTTGTACTCAGCTGAAACTGCTGGAAAAGCTCTGGAGTGATTTCCAGACTTGCTTGGCATCTAGAGAAAGCCCAGTGTCCTGACTCTGGTGAGATTCTGATGAGAACCCAGTGAGTGAAGTAGGTAGAGAAATACGATTCAGCAGCTCAGTATTAAATGCAGAGCTGCATTATACCCCGGGACACTGATTCCATTACAATCAGAAGCTTTCCAGCACTTTCATGATAACTCTTTGCCTTCAGATATTTGAGCTTAGCCAGTTTGGTCAGGAATTTGCTTTTCATCATATGCAAAAATTTCTTTAAGCTGTTTTTTTTTTAGCATCTCCTCAGAATTCAGAAAATACTTAAATTACAGTCATGGCTTCAGTTTCTCCACTGATATTCTAGGGATACTGTGATTGCTCTAATTAATTTAAATGGATGTTTAACTTGGACTTGAGTGGAAAAAATTAAAAGCAGTTCCAAAATTGCATCTGAACAGGCCCTCCCTGCCAATTGTTGTCACTTATAACCACATTTTCTATTTTTAGGGTATGTCTTACTGCCAAAGAGCAATTACACCTGAAAGGACTGCAATTCAGCACAGGACTGAAATGCCACGAACACACACACACAGAGCAGAAAATCTTAATTCCAAACTTGGAAAAAGAAGAAAATCCAAAAAAAGGCCAAAAAAAAAAAAAAAAAAAAAAAATAGCCCACCAAAGAAAATTACCAAGTTCTGTTGCTGATAATTGTGAACTGCCTCAGCAGCCCTGCCCTTTGTTTGGCTTAACCAACTGAAATGACAAATTATGGCAAGCATTTTGACAAACCAGAAGGTTCTGTGCAGTCCCATGGCTTCCACCATATTGCAACACACATTTATTTGCTGGAGACACTGCCATGTTCATGCCTGCAAAACAAAATTATGAAAATATACCCAAAAGGGTTTCTAATTTCCTAGGAAACAACCACCTGACCAACCAAATCTAGTAGTCTGTTATATTAAGACAGGGTTTCATTTGGGGTTTAAATTCAAATCAGAATGAAAAATGCAGAACAATAAGCTGCTTTGCAGGATGGTTTCTGACTGGTTTCTGGTTTGCAGGGCGTTTTCTGACTGGTCTCTCTTGGAAAAAATGTACTGGGAATGCAGAAGGCATCTCAGGTTTTGGCCACTCCTGGACAACACTGTCACTTTGCCAGGCACTGCAAGTTTTAACGTGATTCTAACTGGAAATGGACACCTGCCCACTTGGAGCTCACTCCCAGCCCTTCTGGAGTCACTGCAAAGATGCCTCTTGGCTTCCATACTGGCTCACAAATCCTCGTGCCAGATGGGACCAGCAGCCAGATCTCCTCCCCTGCACCTCGTGCCGAGGTCAGGTGGGATTTGAACCTTTCATCCCTTGAATTGAAGCTGGACACTTTCCTGGGCAGGTATCCTGGACTCAGGTGTCCTGATGCTCTGTTTGAGCTGCTTTGCTCCAGCTGCCACCAGTGTTCCAAGCAGGTGGAGTGACACAGCAGTGAGTGCCATCTCCTAGTCTGATTCTCCTGCTAGGGCTTGTAGGCACTTGCAAAAACATATTTCCCATGAATCTGTCCCTCAGGAAAGACAAAAAGGAAACTGAGCCTGTTGAGCATCAGCCCCTGGATAAGGACAAGTTTCCAGCAGAAACAATAGGAGTGTCAGGGGGGGAAAGTATTAATCCTTGACATATCTAATGCCTCACGAGCTGCTCAAAAAACACATCAAACCACAGGGTTCTGATATATTTTACCAGGAAAAAAAGCCCTTTATTTCCATTTTCAGGCAGGAGATGAGCACTTGTTCTCCACAGTTTGCTGTCCTTGTGTCCAGTAGCATCCTCCACCCCAAGAACAGCCATGTCAGTCTATAAACCAGTATCCTAACAGACTCTGTGAGCCCCAGCATAGCCAATTTTTTGGGTTTTAAACCTAAAATAGCTACTCTGAGACAAGAACAGAGCCAGTGAAGGTGCTGCCCTCCCCAGGGGTCCACCCCAAGAAGGGCAGCCCTGCAGAGGGTGAGAAGAAACTCAAAATTACACCAAAAGAAAAGGGTTCTTTTTTCAGGTGATGAACTGTAAAAATTAGCTCTAGACAGCCCATTCCCTTAATTACAACTAATATTAGCTGAGCACAGACGAAGCACTTGAAGCTGGGAACAGCAAAACCAGAATTATCCTGTCAGCTGGGAGTAAATGGGAGTAAAATCGTGCCCTGCCATCTTAAATTGTCCTTTGGTTCGAATCAAGCGAATCCGAGTGAAGCAGAGCAAAATAACAGTGAAAACTTCATCATTCCACCCAGAACAACAGATCAATGAACGATTAGGGAGGCTGATGTTTCTCATAAACACTACCAAGGCTTCTTAACATCCATCAGGAAGGCTGGGCTGTGGCAGAGGCACTGAAGAGGACTCTGTTGTGGGGTTTATTTCAGCTGCAGACATATCTACCCCATGGCTGATAAAGCCCCTGCTGCCTCAGCTGAGCAGACACTTTTCCCCAGGATGGAGCCAGAGCAACAAAAACGTGCCACAGGGGTTAGTTCAGGCTTGTGGGACCACTGACAATTAATTCTCTTGTAGAGTGTTTTTCCCCTTTTCCATGAAAGCTAAGAACATTTTCACCTACTTCAATCTCACTTGAAAGCACCAGTAAACACAGGCGCAGGAGGGGAGGATCACCTGAAGAACAAGTGTGTTTCATTCACAAACATTAAAAAAAGGAAGCACTTTTCACATCTCAAGTGAACTTGAACAGAGCATCTCACATTTTGCTTTTTCATCACATAAAGAGCATGCATTTGTATCTGGTGAGAACTGCCCAATATCCAACTGGCCAGATTTTGAAGAAACAAATTTTTATTATGTAAAAACACCCCACAGTACAGCAAAGTCAACACCTGCCTAACTTTAAATAAGTTCAAAAATTCAGTTGGGCATGTTTGTGAGTGTGCTGATAACCATCAAATAATTTTCCTTTTTTTTTTTTTTCCCCATACATTTTTACCCATGCAATGCAACACACCTGTCACAGTCACAATTTAAAAAATTAATGTTTACTGAATAACCATAAAGTAGTCTCTAAGCAGCTACATCACTTGCAATTCGAACTCTGGGAGAAACAATAATGACCAAAATGTGGAAATAGCAATTTATGGAGCTCAATTAGCTGTTCCATGCATTGCTCATTGAGGGTTATGAATTTCTAATGACATGAGAAGCTGAGATTTTCAAAGCAGTTCAGGTACGTACTGGATCCAGCCTTTGCCAGCTTCTCTCAAAGCCCCAGCCATACCATGAGAAATATGTGGCACACACTGACATTTCTCCTGTCTGAGAGGACACCCCATTTAGAGACTATGTCAGAGCTAATAGGGCATGCACATGAAGACTTCTGTCCCACTACAAGATCATGTCTGGCCTCCTTCCATGCTGTGCATCCTTTAATTACATCAACACTTGTGCAACTGTGATGTTAAGCCCTCCCGAGCACCCGTGGTTTTCCAGGTACTCTGTAGAAGCTTCAGTAAACATCCCTTAAGTTTGAGCACACTGATCAATACCAGAACACAGCTTGTAGAAAACATTTTTTAGTCCCTGGTCAGAACCAAGCAGTGTATCCTAACTAGAGCTGCCTTGGCAGCTGCAGAAAGATTATTGTCCACAGCACTAAAGTTGCAGTTTCTATTCAAAGTGGTTAATAAAGAAAGAGGATCTTCTGGTCGTCATTCAATTTACATTAGGGTGTATTAACAGCAAAGGAAGGGCTTGGACTTAATTTTGTTAAGAGCTGTACCTGCACTGCTGCGTGCTACAGAATCGAGCTGTGGTTCAGTTATTTATGACAGTCGGTAGGAACTTTAACTCATACTCTTTTCCTCACAGACATCTGGTCTTCTTTCATGCTTACAAAACATCCTGAGCAGCAGATCAATGAACTGAACACAGCACTCGATTCCCCCAACTCTGAAGCAGCAGTCAGTCAGACGCATCTTTTGTTAAGGCCACTGGAAATTTGTAAGGATTTTGCTGCATAATTTACAGAACCCACCTAGGGAGTTGTTGAACTAAAGCTCTGTTTTCTGAATGGTTGGTCTTTACATTGCATTATTCCAAGAGTGGGACTTTTCATACATTAAAATAGGAGGATTAACTGTGCAGTCATTTATTTACTAAGCTTGATGTAGGAAACACACCATTGCTTATATGAGGTAAGTTTGGCTGTGTCTGAGCTGATATACATTACAGTAGGGTCTAGGGACGTCTTGGAAGAAGAACAAATACCAGTCTGGAAACCTTTAAACTGCAGGACAATGTCCAAATCTGGCATTTGGAAAGAAAAGGGATGGGCAAAAACGTGGGGAGCCTTTGAAGTACATATCTTGACTCATTTTTAAAGTACTGATGAGAAAACAATCTGGGACTCAAAAACCCAAATAATAAAATAATAAAATAATGGGAACATTAGGTAGAAACAGGCAAAAACCAGGACCAAAACCCACAATCCTTTTGCTTTCAAATTTTGAAATACAGTTTCTAAAGACGTACCTAAGTATGCTGCCTGCTTAATACTTCTTCAGCTTAAGCTTGGTGTCAGCTTGCCCCATATCTCTGCTCACTTTTCAGTTAAAAATATCGTCTGAACAGAGAAACTGAGCAGCCTTATATCAGTATCTAAGAGTCTTCCCAATGTTTCCAGTCCAGCACATAATTCCTCTGTCTGTATATCTGCTTAGAAGTGTCCTAGAAGTGCCTGCTTAGAACTTCGAGGTGCCCAGACTGGCTGAGAGCACACAATAAATCCTAAGCTGTTTATGTTGAGCAACGTTAGGACCTAGACAAAGCATGCACTTTATAACAACCCTGTCTTCACAGCTAACATCTGTCTGTCCTGAGGAATGCCCTGGATGATACAGGTTTAGCCAGTCAGTAACACTTTCGACATTACACTGTATTACCTGATTGGCCTTCAAGGTATTTGCAGAGTGATTTCCAGGAGAGTTTATTGTAACATCTCCCAAGGGAAAGCTTAGTCCTAAATGAGATTGAAAAGACTACAATGAGAGCATTATGCTGTTACAAAATGCTTTACCACTCAGGCCGTTCAGTAGAAGCTACGTTTTGCAGACACTCAAAGCACATCAGTTTATAGCTGCCAAGTTACAGAATTTCCAACAGCACAGATTGGTGCCTTCTGCTTTCTCTGCTTTTGGGAGCTTCAAATTGAGTAAATCATAGTTTCTTTCCAAGCAACATAAAATTGCACAAACTGCTACTTCATAAACTAAGTAATATCAACACACTGGAAGGATTTTAGGGAAGTAATAACCATGTGCAAAGACATCCTTTTTTATCAATTTCCCTCAGAGAGCCACAGCCCGTGAGAAGCTCAGTGCCTTCAAGGGTCTCAGGACACTTTCACTGCAAAAGCCAACCTGAGGGCTGTCTTGTCAAACCTTCATGGTCACATTTCCACTGGCTGCACTGCCACAGGCATCCTGAGATGGCAGTGGGCTGAAGCAAGGTGGTATATTTATTTTGGCAGAAAAAGGCATACCGTACCAAAGAAGAAAAGAGCATTCAGTTCCTCACTGTCCCCTCACGTTTTAGCTCGTGCCTAAGCTGAACTAAGTCTTAGCAGGCTGCTTACTTGGTCCTCAGGCTCGTGAGACTGGTAGGAGCACCACAGGGAGCCCATCTATCCATTCCCAAGTCTTCCCAAGGGAAGAAAACAGAAGAAAGGAAGGAGGAGGAGGAGGAGCAGGATGGATGCTCAGTCTCTCACAGCTCAGAAGCACTCCTGGCTTCTCCAGCTTACACACAACCTGAGACAGCCCACGGATGCAGAGGAACAAAACACACAGGGAACAAAAAGCAGAGGTGAAGAAGGATGCCTTCCCCACGATGGGTTGGAAAGGTCAAGTGTCTGATCAGAAGCCAGATGGAAGAGTACCCATGACAAATGCAGTGCAAGCTCTAACAGGGTGTCCAGAATTGCATGCCATGGTAAGCAAGGTGCCTGTGGAGATTCTAGGAATGTTTTGTTGTCATTGAATGGAATAAGGGACCTTTATTTGTTCATTTGATACATGGTGAGTGACAGGCTTTGTACATCAGATATTGTGATTGCTTTTTTCCTACTACACAGCCAGGCTAGTTGGTATGAATTACAGGAAAATCTATAGTTAGACAAGTAAATTAAATGCATTTATTAACATTTCTTCAGTCTCTACTGTGGAAGCAACGGGAGCTCTTGGCTGCCGTGATTCCCACTCTTTGGAATGATGCAGAATGAATCAAACATCCCAGAGATCTGGTACAGAGGTGGAGCTGAACAACAGGACTTTTCTATTTTTTTCTATTTAAACTGCAGGTGAAGGTGCCCCACCACTCCTGAAAGCAAAAGGCTGTTTCTATTTCGGGACACAGGAACTGACTACACACAGTGAAAATGTGTTAACCTTGCCAAATTCCAGCTCAACATTCTCAGTCTGTGTTTTTGCAAGAAGCAAATAGCTGGCTGTCCAATCCTGGAAAAGCAGTTTGCTTATTTTTGGAAAGCTTTGCTTTCCTTTTCCAAGAAAACAGTTTCCTAAAAACACACTTTCAGTTTGTTTCAAATGCGCAACATCCACTTTTTAATGAGCATTTTAAAAGCATTTCCTGGGAGGAACCGATTTTATTGGTGCTCTAGGACATTTTTGCACACTGAAATTAGTGAATATTGGAGTTGTTAGCTGTTTGTCTGGTTTCATGGAAAAGGAAAATCTTCATCCAAATATTGGATTTTATCAACTCTTACTTCCAGCTGAGCATATATAAATACAACATCTGAGCTCAACATCACACCTACCTATTAAAACTATTTCAGCCTTTTAAACTCTAATCTTTTCAAGAATAGAAACCCTGAAGAGATTCATTAATCGCTGGCTTTTGATTAGGTTTATTTCCATTTAGATAAAAAGTGAAGAGGCTTCTTGTTTTTAAAGCTGTGTTTTTGTTTTGTTTATCTGGAAGCTGGAGAATAACTCTGTTACTCAGGCTTTAATAGATTGTTAAAATCTCCTTCAAGGATAGATCCATAATTTAGAAGATGTGAGCAATTAGTAAATGATCTGATTTTCAAATCCAGAGGTATACTTTGAGAAAGAAATGTAAACTCCACTTAGGTTATGCAGGGTGACACCAACCAGGAAAACAACCTTAAATCAGCAGTGACTACACAAACCCTAAAATAAGATTTTCCTCTGCATTAATTCCACTACTTTTCTTCAAGGGGGCACACTAAAAACTTCTCCAACTCACTGCATTTTCTGTGTGGTTTCTGAACCAAGCAGGATGCACAATTTTATAGGAAACAGGAACTTTTTAAAATCATGTCCAGAATGACCAGACACCTTAAAAAACCCATTATTTCTACATACAATTATTGCACCAATGAACAAACAGTGGCTCCCTCAAGGTGCACAAACACTTTTGTCTGAAGTACAGGTGAGTTTATGGAGGAGAGTGTTGGAAAACTTGTAGAGAAAATGATTTCTCTCTTTTCGAGACGCAAAGGCAGAAAAAGATGTTTGGTCTTGACATAAAAATTCTAAAAAGTTAAAAATTAAGACTTTTGGAGAAAAGGTAATTTTATAAAATGAAGAAATGGGGTACAGGGCAAGAGATAAGAGAAGAAAGAGGAAAAGCACATGATCAGGAGTGAGGAAGGACAGATCCAGACACCCATCATTCTGGCACTATCTAATTTCTAAGTGCCTGAGTTTGCAATGTTGCTGCTTATTTTTATATCATTTTCTTCTTTTTTTAGGGGAGGCATGGCAAAGATATAATTTCTTTCA
This sequence comes from Chaetops frenatus, assembly GCA_013400775.1. Classification (NCBI taxonomy): domain Eukaryota; kingdom Metazoa; phylum Chordata; class Aves; order Passeriformes; family Picathartidae; genus Chaetops; species Chaetops frenatus. The sequence goes on along the minus strand of VZTR01023746.1, from coordinate 611,184 downwards.
GTACTCATCACCAGCAAATGATTGGACAAGCACTCTTTCAGCAATAGCTTAATTAGAGGAAACCTCTATATTTAAAAATGTTCCTTAATGTGCTGAACCCCACACAATAGCTTGTTGAAGGAAAGAAAATGCAGAGTGGTTATTGTCATAGCTAAGGATGGAAGAAAGGCTCAGTCATTGAAGTCATCACAGAAACAAAGTTATTAACTACAGAGGAATAATCTCAAGGGAGTTTTGAGCTGACTGACAGTGATGAAATAATGCAGGAAGCTAAAACCAGGGCACCTCTCCTCACCTGTTTTTTATTAATACCCTTATTACCTTTCCCTGAAAGACAGCTTTTCAAGAGCTATTATTGTGCTTAATATTAAATCAAATAAGGCCTGGCATATTGTTAATTATCTCTTCTGAGCCCCTGAAGGGAGGGTGCTCACCAGTGCACCCCTCAGCTGGGATGTGCCCTTCTTCAGGAGCAGCCCAGTAGCCAGAATCCCAAGAGTCAGGGACATCAGGGAAAAAAAATGCTCAAGAGGGAGAGAAAAGGGAGTGTTCATGGACCCAGTTATATCAAAGGGCCAACAGTGGTATTCCATTTATATTAATTACTTTACAGTCTGTAAACTCTGAAGAAAGTGCCAGCTTCTATGAGCCAGGACCATCAAAGGTCAGATTATCATGACATCGTTACAGGAGAGGCTGTTTTTACTTAGCATATAATTGCTAAACCTAAGAACACTTCACAGAACTAACAGGAAAATGAATTATTTAAATACTCTTTTTTTAACAAATAGTATTACCTTTTTAATTACATCAGTATTAATTCAACTCTAAAAAGTGCCTGAGGATTTTGCAGATTTCAGTTTTGCATCTGTGGAGTTTTCAGAAATTTCAGAACTTCTGCGCAACATAGGTGTGTGAGTATAGCTACATATGGCTTTTTACATATTTACAGATACACATATATGCTGTTAAAAAGTGTGTTTGTGCATTGTATCCCTGCAGAATTTCTTGTCTTCAGATTTGTGGGTGTCTAAAAATGCTCACTGCATGTTGCTGTGAGATAAGGGGGAAATCCCGGCTCAAATGACAGGTTTTTTTTCAGTTCTCCCAGCACCCAGCCTGGCTTGAAAGCTCAATTGGTAGCTACAGCACCAGGTTTAAGTTGCAGGCATTTCTGGCTCCAAATGACTTTTCCTTTTAGACAATTCTCTTCTACTTGTAGCTACCAGTGCTTTTGAGAGGTGTCTGGGAAAGCAGAAGACAGCAGGCCATGGGTGTTTTAGTACTGCTGGAGATGGAGCATCCAGTCTGTACTCAGCATCAACTCCCTGTGCCCACTCACTTCAAAAAGTCACACACACTTCCAGATGTTGCAGCTCCTCTTCCCACATTGCTCCATGGCTTGCTCACCCAACTATTTTTCTCCTCCCTCTTTTCTCACCTGGTGCCAGACAAAAGAAGACTCTTGGACTTTGATCAGCTCATTATTCATTCCCAGCTGCTCTGAATTTCAGTTACTTCCCCACATGGTCCCAGGGGTTAAGGTGTTTGTCCTTCCTCCCAACCCAGTCTGCCCTACCTGAGAACTCCCTGCCAGATACACCAAATACACCTTTCAGGCCCCATAGACATCTTAGACATCTTCCTGAATTAATAAATCCTTTTTTTTTTTTTCCTCAATTCAGTAATTTCATTTGTTGAATAAATCAGTTTTGTGAATATTAAATTGAACAGTGTAGATCCTGATCCTTTGAAGTCAACAAGCATAATTTTATAGGCTTTGAAACACATCGTTAAACAGGCAGGGTATGCCCCAAAAAATCACTTGGTCTTACAAAAACCCTTCATAGATATTTACAAAATGTCTCAAACCCAGCCTTTTCAGTCCCTTAAACCCATGCGATGCAACAGACTTGTTCAGTGCAGAGCACTCCAAACACGCTTCAATATTTGGAAGAGAGTTTGGATCTGTAACTATATAACTCTGAATTCTGTGTGTGAGCTGGCACACCCCATGCTCTGGCAGTTCCACAGGTCGGGGCAGGAGTGGCTCGTGTTTAGTTCTGAGACTCACAGATGCAGGAAGCTATTTACAGTATTTTTTACTAATGGGTTTCCATGGATGACTAACTTTTAAGCGGAATTCTTTAGCATCCTACTTTGCCTAAGCTTGTTACAGTACTTTTCTATCCCTACTTGACCCTGACAGTCCATGAATATTTCATACTAAATTAAAGCATTACAAACCAAGAGATAAATTCTACCCAGGGTGCAGCCCTTGCAGAGCTTAATTACATTTGGTGGTGTGAATGCTAAAGACCTGACACTGCAAGAGCTTTGGGCTTTGGCTTCTGTTGAACCACAGCTTGAGAAAGAAGGGAACTGTCACCTGCCCAAACCTTCTCAAAAGCCAAGGGGGCTTATTTTACCTGTCATTTATGTGTGTGCTGACACTAACCTTTAGCTCAAACTACTGCCAGGTACTGGCAGCAATTAGTAGACCATTTAAGCTTTTGTTTTGTACACTAAACAAGCCAAGCACATCTCTTCTCTTTCCTCCTCCTTTAGAGACTCTATTGCCCTTCCACCAGCCCAGTAGTTCATCTCTCTGCTTTGCTGATCCCCAAGAGAGGATTTGGCAAATTTTCCTTTGCCTCTATAAAACTGGCAGCCTTCTTCCCCTCTCTTGTGCATTTAGGCTGTTCGCTTTCCAGGAAAGGGAACAGTCTGTGTCACACAATGCCCTTCTGCTGTGTAATGGAATCCTTAACTGAAATGAAGTTGAAAAGTCAAGAGGAAAACACAAATTATCAACAGTTACAGAGAAACAGCCGTGATCTTTGCAAGCCAGTGCTAAGAGCTTAGTGAAAAGAGCTGAAAGACGCTGCTTCATATACGCATTACTTTCAAATTAATCATTAAAAGAGAGCTGATGGTAAGCCTGCACATCCTGCACTACACATCCCAGCAATCCTGTGATTTCCAGGGAAGGTTCACTGGCCTATCCATGTTCTCCTTGCCAGCAGATCCCATTGGGCTTGCACTGAACCTAAGTCAGCGTGTCTCCCCAGGACCTAACTATCAGAAGGCACTCCTCTGTCTAAAGAGATCACTACAGCCCTGGCAATCCAATGCTTTCCCTTGCCAGGATATCAATCAGAATGGGGCAATGGATACATGGAACCCCAAAAATCCCAATGGCTGGGTTCACAGCAAACTCCAAGGAACGAAGAACTGGCTCTCAACCCAGCTTTGGCTCTAAGGGATAACATTTCCTCAAGAAACTTCACCATCACGGCCTTTGCCACTGTCCCTGCAAGAATTAGACTGGAGATACAGGTGTGAGACAAGGATCTGGAAGGCACTGGAGACCCATCCTCATGTCTCTTCACATGTTGGTGTTTCCAATAACAAAGCAAACTGCATTTTCCTTGTCTGTTGTAGTCAAAGTTAACTCACAAGATACTACAAATTAAATTAAATTAAAGTGTCCTTTGCTTTGGCTGTTCTTGATGAGATTCATAACTAAAGCTGAATCCATTAAAACAGACAGAACTCCAGCAATTTCAGTATTGCTCACCAGAGGCCATGAAGTCAGAGGAGATACCTGAGGCTAAATTCACGTAATTGTTCCATGAGAAATCCTTATGTTTAATCACAGGCTCTTTCAGAGGAATTCCCAATAGTTTTAACTAATTATCTTCATGCTATATCCCTTCATGGAACAGGAATTATCTTTGCCAGCAAGCCATCCCTTCCCACACTGCAGGACACCCAGGGAATGGGACTGGACAGAGCTGCTGATGGGATTGTGTGTGTGTCTCTGTGTGTGCCCACAGGAGGGAGGACAGACAAAAATATTTGTCTTCTTCCAGGGCTCCTCACAGCAGGTATTTTCCTTTCAGTGTGTTCATCCATTACAGCTACTGTCTACTTTTCCTAGGCCCTGCTTTCCCAAGCTTTAATAGGAATCTCTCTGGCAGCTGCTGAAGGGCTGATCATGCACAGAGAGACCAAATACTCTTCCTGCTCTTCATGTTCTGATTGAACTTTTCTCCTTGAACCGCAACATTTGGCTAATCAGCATCATTTACATTTCCATATATATAACATTTGCTATTTCTGAGGCACAGCTAAGAAAGCAGCTCTTCAAAGCTACTTCCATACACAAGAAAACTCAGTACAAGGAAGACAGGCTGGAATAAGGAGGGAGGGAAGGAGTGCTGCCTTCTAGGTGGGAGAAAATGCTGACATGACAGATCTTCTCCCTTAATCAACTTAATTTACCTTTCTGAAAGCTCATGATGACAAACTGCCTGGACTGAAGTGGCTTGGAGCTGATATCCCTCAGCATCCACTGCAGTAAATTATTACCTGGCTCTTCTGATGGAGATAGAGAGCTGTGATAGTGTTCTATGACAAAGGATAAATGGAAATATCCACCACTTCTTTCCACTTTGCAGCTAAGCTGCTAAGAGTGCTTAGATTAGGAAGTCAGTACTATTAAAAATAAAATGTCTCTTTTTTTTTTTTTTTTTCTCCCTAGGGTGAACAACGGCTCTAAACCCCCCATACATTTCCTAATAAATAGTGAGTTGTGCTAGAATCAGATAACTGAGTTTATGTTAAGTTCTTAAATGCATTTTTGAAAACAAATAGTCATTCAGATATCAATAAATATTGTGCACTTTATCATCATCCTGCTGGGCTTTCATCTGGCAAAGGAGCTGTTTATGTTATGTATCTTCAATTCCTGATTTGTCAGTATCCCACTGCTGCTATTCGCACCCTCTCCTCATCTTAGAGGTGCGAGTGTGTTGCTGTTGATGCAGCTTGCACTCTGCTCCTTTGTACTTGTGCATTTTGCTCAGCAGATAAGCTTCTGCTCACCATGCCAAGGGCACAGGCTGGGGACAAACGATGGGGGACACCATGGACAGTTCCTGCAAGCCTGTGAACAGCTACATTACTTGTGGTGACTCCACGGTGTGGTTCAGCTTTGGCAGCTCTGGATTTAATTACACACTCCAGAAGGACACAGTCTGCCACATACACATGAAATGCAGTGCACAGCCTTTTAGCAGAGGTCTGAACTGCTGGAAGGCACCAAACACGGTTCAGGGACTGGGACACGAGGGAAGGAGGTCAGGCCCATGTAAAATGGGAGTAGCAAATGAGAGCCAGGGAGAGACATCCCTCCATTCTGCACTGCTGCACTGACATCAGCACAAGAAACAGGATGCCAGGAAAATGTTGATTAAAAGCANAAAAAAAAAACAAACAAAAAAACCCTGGTGGTTTCAGGGAGTGAGCTAAGAATCTGCCTGTTTTCATAATGCAGGCAAGTGCAGGAGAAAAGTGCTGGAAAACCTGCTTTGATCCTCTGCTGGGTCACTGGTGAGCATGCCCTGAAGCTGGCAGCTCCCCTGGCAATGCCCAGGTGAGATGCTGTCCAGCACAACCCCTCGCTTCCCACTGCCACAGCCACGACAACTCCCTTCCTACCACCTTCAGCTGTCCCGAGGCTCAGCGTGGCGGCTCCTGGAAAACCCAGAGGAGGATTGTACCGCCTTCCTTTTGGGAAGCACTCAGGCCTCCGAGTGGAGGAGAAAGGCTGCTGCTCGCTGACACAAAGCAGCTGCTTCCCACCAGCCCTCTCGAGGCAGTGGTGCTTGGTGGGTGCCGTGACAGAGCTCCGGCATCTGCAGTTCCTGCATGGGAAATAATCCGCTGAGCCACCAACTCACCAGCCAGCTCTCCTCCCTGATCCCCCATGGGCTGAAAGGGTTGTATTTGACACTGGCTGGAACCAGCACAGCTCCTGCACAGCCAGCTAACCACAGGCATTTATTGGATTTTTTCACTTGGCTAGGTATTATTAGAACAGCAGAAAGTGCTGTTGCCTCCATCATTCATCATAATCACATTTATTTTCTCTGAAAAGCCTCAGATCCTGGGCATTTCAACAATGGCTAGATTTGTGGCACTGGCCTTTTCCCTTCTTCCTGAAGCCCACTTGACAGTGAATATTAGTTCACAGGCTGCAGACAGAGCTACGACATTGACTTGAACAGCAGTATCATGCCTGTTTATGAGGTACTAAGACAAAGCACACAACTACTACCTATCTCGAGGGTTTATTTCATTTTAGCAAAATCTATTTAAACTGTCCTATTTACAGCATCCCCCTTGCCCACAAAAAAAACCTTTCTCTGTGAGTGGCACAGGGGCATGTAAGAAAAGCTGGGGAGGCTTCAGGGCCCTGCTCAAGATCCAGAGGTGGGGGAGAGCAGCAGGTTCATGAACAACAAAAAGCACAGCTGCTGGTTTCCCCTGGTGCTTTTCCAGGGGGAAATTGTCTTGAGACTAACTGTGTGGTGAAGATGAAGTCCAGTAAATCTCTGTGGGGAGGCCACAAGCATCCCATCAGGTATCAATGAATTTGGGTCCTTGCCATCTACCTTGTGATAATTTCTGCAATGCCTGATGGAACACGCTGGCACCGGAACCTGTAAAATCTGGTTGAAACCAGAAAATGACAATCAAAAGGGAAAGTCACTGGGTAACAGGTACATACAACCCCTGGATGCTTCAGGAACCTGTCTGGGTAAGGGAGACAGCACTAAAGAAGCAGTGAGTTTATCCACCCATTTACCTGCTCCCTGCTCATATCTGAGCCAGAAGTCAGCACGTGCTGGCTCAAGCTGACTCGAAGGAGTTCACTCATTTAGGATTCTGACCACCAGCTTGGAGTGAAATTCAAGCACTGGGGACAGCACACTAATGATGCAGGAATTGAATTACACTGCATCACCTTGGACAATGAGGATCAGCAATCCCAATAAACTACTCCAGACAGGTGTAGATGACTCAAGTTAGGACTTTGAACGATCAATAACATTGATGATGGCAGGATTGCGTGATGGAGATCATCCACCTCTTTCTCCAGAGACTTAAGGCAGTACAAGGAGGACAAAGACACCAGAGGTGCTACGGCCTGAAGTGGAGAGGTGACGGGACAGTGGCTGGACATACTTTCAGCATCCTGGGTTTCTGATGAAACGTGGGCCAGCCCACCTGCAGAATAAAGCCTGGGACAGGAGTGCCCCACAGGGTTCCTGTCCCCAGCCCTTCCCTTAGTGCCACAGGCCCAGTGGGGAAAAGTAAAACCATCTCTGCTGAACATGGAACAACACAATAACCCAACATTTTCCATAAGACAAAGGCAGAGAAAGAGAAGGCACCAACTCAAGAGCCAAAATGTCAGTGCAATAACAAAGTGATCGCTCCTAGCCTACGCCTGGCACTTCCATTCCTCAAACACCAGACTTACTCAGACACATTTAAAAAGCACTGGCAATTAAAGATGTCAGTGTGATTGACCGACCAGAAAAACGTAAATAACAGAGCACTAAATTGCATCATTTGGGTAAATATGTATTTATACAGTTTGGAAAGAAAAGCCTTGTTATTCAACTGTTGGACAGCAGCAGCGACACAGGAGCTGTTCTGGTTTATAATGCAAATCATGTAATTTGGGACACCCATTATGGGCATTAAAAATGCAAAGTAAGATCCATGTGAAACGCTGTTAATTTGCAGTAGCCACTTTTCAAAGTCTAATTTCTCAGGCATTTACATATTTTTTCAGTAAAAAAAGTATAAAATTGAACACTATTTAGAACATTTGCCACATCTCGTTTGTTGGATCAAGATACTTTTGAGCTACAGAAACAGGAAAATGGCAATGGAAACTGGAAAATTACTGATTTTCTTCTTTAAAAAAAATCAAATATAAATTAAATAAAGGATTCTCATATTTCTAATAGTCCAAACATTTTTAATTACACTCTGATGTCAACTGAATTATATCATCATATTTGACAACTTGTGACCCCTGAAAGAATATTTATGCTGAGAAAACAGAGGCACAGAGCATCAAACAGGAAGAAACTCCAATTTAAACCAGAGCTGTGCTCTACCACACACAACCTGGCCTTGAGCAGATTTCAAGAAGGACGAAGGACCAGTTCTAACCTCAGTAACAAGAGGGCTCAGCTGGCCCAAGCAAGAGTTTCCCAGCTGCTCCAAGCCCTTGCTGTAATTCTGCATGTTTCAGGTCTATCCCTCCCACTCTGTGTGTCTCAGTGAAGGATCTTCCGAGGACAATGGCCAGGAGGTGCAGACATCCCCCACAATGATTGGCTGCACATTTGTCCTGTAGTCACCTTAACAATCTGTGAGCCTTTCCAGGCCAGGGACTGCTGTGTCTCTTAGAGAGGGGGAGCTGTCTTCTCCCTTCCTGTGGAGTTGGCAGATTTAATCTCTAATTTTGCAGATTCTTAGAAATATCACAGAGATTGTTCATGGGGATTCAGAAGCTCACTCTGTGCCTGTCCTTGTAATGCCAGCTTCACCAGGCTGCTCTCCCTGGTCTCTAGAGGGAGCCTGAAGTTGGGGTCTGCTCCCCAAACAGCTTCCTAGCACAGTGAGAAAAAGGGTATCCAGAGAAAATGAAGGACAAACAAGTGAAAAAAGTATGTTTCCACTGCAGTGCCACTCCAGGCAACCTCGTATTTGGGAACATAATCTTGAATTGCCAGAAAATGCAAAAACAATTAATACACAAAGTCAGGAACTGAGATTTTGTTCGTGGGTCTTTTTCTTTGCTTTGGTTTCATTGGAGTTGCCCCAAGCGTGCACCTGAAAAATCCATCGCCTGGCCTGGTCTGCTCTCACCTGTGAGCATCCCTCTCTCACAGGAACTGAAAGTCTGCCGTGCCCAGGGACCCCCTGCAGTCACAGGCAGGCAGAGGCCAGCAGTTCTCCTGCATGGTCCTAGTTCCCAGAGCTGAGCTAGAGCATGGAAACAGGATCTCTGTGTGGGAGCCCTGACCCCAGCTCTGCCACAGCAGTCAGCGTGTAGCCCATGGCTAGACATTTTGGCATGTGCTCCAACTGCTCCTCTCCAATCCAAACCCCATCCTACACACTGGGGAGCACACAAATCCACTGGCTCTGACAGTATTTGGATGATGCCCGGTAATACTTGCTAGCACTCCTGGAGGTTATTACACAGAAAGTATTATTTAAACCTGGCTACTTTATTATTTTCCCAGCGGCAAGTCAAACAATAACCCTTGAAGTGGTGAAGCCAAGCCACAGTCTTTGTCAAATTAACCTTCCTAGAGGCCCTCTGAAATCAATTGCAAGTGTTGGCTCTGAAGGACCAGGCAGATAAAAGTTCTACCCCCTCCCCTAACTTTCATTTCAAGTTGCAAAACCAATCCACAGTCCCATTACAAATCAGATCTGAAAAATGCTGCTTGATTATTTTTTAAAGAGCTCAAACTAGGTCACCAAAAATAGAGTCTCTAATGGGCTAAATGCGGAAAATGACTGCTCAAAATTAACAAGTTCCTGGGCTCCAGGACGGCACAAAAGCTTTTTGAGTTGATTGCTCGCAACTACACAAACTGTATCCTCTGCCACACATGGCAAAAACCCAGCCTGCCAGATGCTAGGCCATCATTTGTGCGAAGTGTAAAGTAGTTTTCAAAAAACCATAAAGGGATTTTTATTCTTAGAAAATAACTCTCCAGCTTCTTTTCCCTTCATTAGGAAGTGCTTTATAAGCACGGCTCTCAAGACTGGTCGTCTGGGCCAGCACAAAGCACAGCCTGTCGGCTTCTGCTGCTGCTCTCACACTGTCCCCAGGCACATGGCAGGGGACAGCATTTGCTCTCTGGACTAACAGACCCACAGGAAGGTGTCCACAAGGACAGCCCTTCGTGGGCAGCACCAGGCAGTGGATCTGGAGCAGTTTTGCTGGGTAGCTCTGACCAGAAGGCCCCATTGAATGGTTAGAAGCCCTGCCAGGCTGCCTTGCTGAGCCACCCCGCTGAAGGGCACCTGAGAATCAGAACGCAGGGGAATGTTCACCTGTTTGTAATTAATATTCAAAACCAGGATGCCCTCAACAACCATGAGGCCAGTGACCACCAAGGTCTGTAGACCACAGCTTAGGGGCTGTTGCATCAACACTCACAGCTTCTCTGTAAGTCACAGCAATGCACGTGCAAAGCACAGGGCCTTGGGGATTACAGGAAATGTGCTGGTATTTTCCAGAACCACCACTTGATCACACACACACACACACACCTCTCAAAACCAGTGGCTAAACCCCAGATGAACAAATAGGTCCTAAGAGTACCGACCTTGGGCACCATACCCTGTCATATCCCCTCCCCCAAACCCAAGGAACAGCCAGCACATCACCTCCACACCCTGCAGCACTGCCTGTTGCCCTATACTTTAAACTCAGCATTATTTGGAAGGCAGATAAAGCACTGGGAGACATCCTGCTCTGGTGACCATCTCTGGTTTCACTAGTATCCCTGGGATACTGCACAGCACCTGCCCCTCTCCTGGTTGCTTCCTTCCAACCTAAGTGGATTAAATGCAGAAAACTGTGATAAAGACTCTCAAAGTCATGTTGCATAAAGCTCTGATAACAAGGGGAAGAAAGGTTATGTCCCCTGATTGCTTTCTCTACGTAACCTTCCATCTTCTGAACAAACATTGCTGTGGATAAAAAGAAGCTCTGCCAGATTTATAGAAACACAGAAAACACCCTTCTGGGAAGCACACACAGGTCTCAGTAGTAAACAGCTGTGCTCATGTTTTGGACATGAGTCACCCTCTGCACAAAGCTCATGAAAAATTGATCAAAGGCAAGGAGGAGGAGGAGGGCAAGGCAGACAAACACGTTGGAGAAAGCAGACCAAGAAAATGGCTGAAAGCCAGGAAGCTGAATTGGTACTTCATAGCCTCACCTTCATCAAATGGTCAGTCAGAACATTTCATCCCCACCTGTTTCTTTTCTGTAACATTCTGCCTAGCACCTGAGGATTCTGGCAGCACCTGAGACCCTTGGGTAAGGGATGCTTCAGCACATGCCAAGCAAGATCCTGACTCCTCTGAAGCAACCCACTGTTACCAGGAATGTGACTTGGAGATCTTCAAGGCTGAGTGAAAGCACTAACAGGGAGGATTTGGTATGCTCTGGATTTCATTTTTGCTGTACATGCCTACCAGATTGTGTCTGTCACAGAAATGTCACTTTTTGCAGACAGACTGACCTTTGCAAAAAGTGAAGCATTAAAGAAAAATTTTTTTAAAAATCCATGACTGAAGCCCAGCCATATATTAGAGAGAACTCCCTCTATCTCTTCAGATTCTCTGTCTACCCAGTGAGCACCTAACTGCACTTGTCCTCTTACATCATGCTACACAACATGATGGAACAACACGTTGATAACAACGTGATGTGAAGTGTAAAACAGAATGTGAAAGCTCTAGACATATCTTTCTTTAAAGAATTGCACTTTTTTTGTGCAAAAAGTGCGTATCTTGGAGTACCCAGACAAGAGGATGTTACTGACTTCTGGGTAGGTGACAGTTTTGCTATTGGTTTTAAGGCACATCATTAAAATTCACGCTTTTTAACTCAGGTCGCAATTTTATTTTTAGGAGGTCAATAGAAATAGAATATTAAAATCACAAGGGTATGTTTTACACTGGTATGTTCCCTTCAATCCAGTCAGCAGCCTGGCACTGCATGGATGTGGGAGTCCAGACAGGCTTTCCCCACAGTAAACACGAGTGTGGCTTTCCAGCGTGGGCAGAGGTCTGCACAAAACCACCACGGCTTACTGTGATACATTTCCACCAAAAATGTCTGTGGGGTTGACATAGTTTAGACTGTAGGCACTTGTGCCATTCCAGCATACTTCTGTGTGTGTGTGTGTGTGTGTGTGTGTGTGTGAGAGCACTGTTCAGCTGGCATTCCATTTCTGGATGTGGACGTAGGAGTTTGTACAGGGCAAAATTAATTTTACACGACCATAGCCTAAAGTCTTCTCAGGCCAATCGCCCCCTGATTTCAAGAGAAAGGATTGTCGGATTTTTAACATTTTTTACTCAAAGACCTCTCTGTCTTTATAAGAAGCTGATACTTTTTAACACACACACACACACACACACACACACACTGCAATATCCTTGTTGTCCCATACAGAACTTCTTAAGCTTCATAAGCAGTAAGAGCTCATGGATGAGACAGCGAGTCTAAGAGAAGGTGGATGACTTCATCAGGTGAGGACTCAAATGCCCATTTATTAGGGGGCCTAATTTGCCAGAACACACACTAAATTGCCCCAGTCTCACCTCTTTCCCTTCTCTCCTTCCATCTTCCAAACACTATTTCCCTTCCCTTAAGCAAATGGACCCTCAACATCTCCCATTTAATGGCCTTGTGCAAAAGCTGCAGCTTAAAATCTCAGTTCAGACTTGTGGCACAGAGAGGAGTGAAACCACAGATTCTCTGTCAAGCTTTAGCAAAATTCCTCATTTATACTCTGACTTCAAATTGACAGCAACACACAGCATTCCTATGCTCAGAGAACCAGCCTGTTGCAACCAAGTTATGGGCACAGTTTTAGACAGGAAGATGGATTTGATTTTAGCCAGATGAAGTACACAACTCACCTGGCAATTCCACATCTGGCTGTTAAAACTGGTCACAGCTAAACTTTACAAATATCTAGAATGAGGAATTATGAACCAAAGTGCTCCTGAACAGCACATCAGATGGGGACCCATAAATTTGTAATGGTGTCAGAACTGTTGATGAGATAGGGAGCAGGGTAAATTACAGCAATGACCCTATTCTTTCAACTGGAGGGAAAATGAGCAAATATTCTTTTGGCCCTAAGTTGTGGATCACAGATCCTTTGAGAGAGCCACCCCTGTAGCAGGAGTGCAGAGGGCTTTAGGGAACAAAAAATTGCTCTGAAACAAGCTCTTTCTAGCACTGAATACTTGAAAAATGCAAGTTTTTACCACACAACAACAACGAACACTTGTGAGCCCTTCCTTTAAAAACGTTCAGCAAAGCTGCAACTTTCAAGTCTCAAAAGAGAGGCATGGGGAGGGTGTCAGTGCTTTCATTAGCCATTTTACTTGCAGGAATACTCATCAATAGCTGCACAGTCAGTTTTGAACTTCAGCAAAGCATGTTCTCTCCATAAAAGAGTAAATAAATTAGCTTTTCCATCAATGCCTCCTGCTTTTGCTTGACAAAGAACAGTTTTTCATTACTCAAATTGCTTTGTGCATTAGTCAATGAAGCCCCAAACATTAAATTCTGCTCATGAGTTTGAAAAATTTAGGCCAGATAACTTTATCTCTATTAGGCACATACATTACAGCACTCCTGCATCTCCCCACAAAACTTACCCATGCTCTGGAAGCCCATATCCATTTCTCCTGGCTGCCACCATTAACCAGCCAGCAAATCATTCTGAAAATAAGATATCAGAATCCAAACACCTGCATGTTTTTGCCACACACCAGACATCCACATCCTTTTCTAGACAGCAGCACAACATCTTCCTTTCTAATGCAAACTTCCACCCATTCACATACCCCACATAATGACTCAAAAGCAAAGGCAGCAGATTAATTTTGCCTCTGATGTTCTCCAGGTTTTGTCCTTGCCATTGTCCAATTGTGAACGATTGGTGTCCCTAAATTCCCAGAAGCCTCTTTCAGCTGTGGCTTTCAGATGGTCACAGCACAAACTCCCAGAAATGCCAACAGAGCAATGCCGAGTTATGTCACCATGAGATCTGGCCCAGAATTTATTACACACCAACCATCTTTCTACCCATGTACTTCCACAGAACCGATTTTTTTCCATTTACTTTCTTACCCTTAGAAACCTCTTTACTCCAAGACTAGGAGCAAAACTACTGAGAGTTTGTTTAACTAGCGGTGCAGAATATAAAGCATGCTTTTGTTCAAGGGTTAATTAAGTATTCAAGATCTATTCCCTTTTAAGCATCACTTCAAGCACAATAACCTAAACATTGGAACACAGTGATTCTTCTTTTTTTTCTTTTCTTTAAATTAAGGTGAAAATCACCTCAGAAACATGTAGACAGATACAAAAAACCCACACTGTCCTTTTCAACTTCATTCATGACCACAAAATGCTTTCTCCTCCCTCACAGAGAAGCTTCTGCTTTCATGTTTTTGCTGTGGGCTCTTATTTTTTAATAAAAATAACAACTAATTCAATCTCAGTGCTGAACTGTTCAGGGCTCCATTTCTTATTAGAGACTAACTTTGGAGTTTTGCCATAATTTTTCTGTGTCTACAGTTTATCTGATTTTTATTGACTCCTTTAATTAAAAATGAGTTGCAGTACAATATTAATTGATTTTGTGATAAAGTAATTAATAGCAATTAATTCATTTTTGAGTAATTATCATATGTAATTTTTTCTTCCAGCTATCATTCTGTACCTGTCAGAAGCCATGCCCTTAGGGCAGGAGAGGTAAAACAGCATTGTTCCTTTTTCAGGGTGTCCATAGAGGATGCACACTCTCTTCCGCTCATCCCAGTGCCTCTGTGAACTGGGTTTAGTATTCCAATCACTCCCTCATTGCCCCAAACTATTAATGTATCTCTATCCATTGATCACCAGGCAAGTTACACAACCTCTCTCTAAAAGAAATAGTTTGGTGTTTCATGGAGGCACTGCCCAGGAATGCTAAGATATTGCCTTTAATTTAATTATAGTCTTAAGCTATAATAATTTGCCTACTGGGAGCATCATGCACATTCTATAAAATTAAGGAATTTTTTTCCCCATTCCCAGTACCTCACACATCTCTGTCACAGTGAAATCCTCAGATCAAGCACACATCCCTGTGAAGTGCATAAGGGTTTCTCTGAAGAGAGCTCGCACAGTGCAAACTCACGCCAAGTGCTTACTTTTTCCTACAGGCCTGAAGCTAGCTGGGGCCTCATGTCTTATTTCAGAGAGAACTCCATAATTACAGCTCAAATAACCTTTGGCTTCCAGCTGAACTCCAGAGCCCAGCTGCTTTGGAAGCTGGGAGCTGCACGGCCCACGGATGCGCGGGGGCATGCGGGAGGGGGCTGCACACGGTGGGCTGTCAAAGGAACAGCCACAGAGGCATTCTGTGAGAGCTGGCAGTCCCATGGCTGTCCCTGGGAAGCAGTGACCCAGGGGCACAGACAGCCTGGGAATGCTGGGCGAGGAAATTGCTTCAGAAGCACATGGCAATTCTTAACACAGTGTCAAACACAGGGACAGACCCTGGCACAGCAGGCACTCAAGGACTGTCAGGCTTCCATTTGAGAATCTTTTTCTGATGCAGCGCAGCATCTGAGAGAGATTTTGCTGCTGGTAGGTGTGAAGTGGAGCAGAACAGATTTTATACCCTTTATAATCACAGAATGGCTTGAATTGGAAGAGATCTTAAAGCCCATCTTGTTCCACCCCCTACCATGTGCAGGGACACCTTCCACTGCTCCAGGTCACTCCAAGCCCCATCCAGCCTGGCCTTGGACACTTCCAGGGGTGGGGCAACCACAACTTCTCTGGGCACGCTGTGCCAGTGCCTCAGCACTCTCACAGGGAAAAACTTCTTCTGTATACCTAACCTAAATTTCCTCTGTGTCAGTTTGAACCCATTACTCCTTGTTCTATCACTGCAGTAGCTGAGTCCCTCTCTGGATGCCTTGCAGGCCCCCTTGAGATACTGGAAGGCTGCTCTGAGGTCTCCACAGAACCTTTGCTACCTAAACCATGCATCCCAAGGAATCTTCCAGACTGCTGAAAACCAACAAAAACCCACCCCTGGGAACTCCTCTGCATCGTACCATGAACACTTCTAAGGCAAGTAAGTCACTGAAGGAGGAGGTCTGAACAATAGCATCCAAACCTGACCCCAGGCACGTCATGGACGTGACCCTGTAGGATGAAGCAGGATCTCTAAAAGCAAAGTAAACCAAACACCCAATTCAGCTCCTGTGGTAGGGACATCAGAAAGATTTATGAACAAATGTCTTCCTTTTAACTGTTCTACCTTGCCAATCTTTTTCTTATAGAACTTTGTATATTCTAAACATTGGTTTTCAAGCTGATACTTTTTCATTGTCAACACAGACATACTTCTATGTGTTGCCAAGATCTAGAGCTGTCTTTGCCTCACTCTGAACTCTGGACACCCCAGAGGTGAATTATAATTGCTTTGGGATTTGCTTTTCCTACCAGCTCATTCTTTCCACAGAATTGTAAATCTTTGACTGCTGTTCTCAAACCTTCCTTATGTTTATGTCCAGTGTTCAGCACCTGGTAACAGCTCCCTTGGACATAAAGATGTTTTCAAAAGGTTGTTTCCTCCTGAAAACCACTTGTTATTTGCAGAAGAGTGGCCTTGGAGGACTTTGTCAGTGATCCCTGATCTATCACACAGAAATTCACAGCCCAAAAGATTTGCTTGATGTTTTGTGATAGGCATAACCAGGAATTTTGGGCACATTTGAACAAAGCCACCACCAGAAAAGCAGGCAGTTTCAGAGAAAATCTATTGCCTTTTGTTGCATAAGTTTCAGACTTTGTCATTATTCCCACTACCCCCGCTTAGGAGGCCCTGGCACAGTGCTTGTCTCTTGTCCTGATGGGGGAACAAATGATGATACCATTTCCTACCAGTTTCTGCTCAGTTTTGATTCCCACCTAAATGTTCCTCTGAACCTTAAAGATGAATAAAATCTATACCTACTCTGTTACAGATTATGTAAAATAGGACAAGAATGATGACAAAAACTCATACCCTGAAATTGCAGCAAGCATTTCAAGTTGTTCAGCCCAGAAATGACAGTCAGCTTTCTTAAAGGAGGGAAAGGCAAGAGAGATGAATTTCAAGCTTTGAGCCAGAAATGCTCCACTGACCCAACCCCAGCTTCCCGGCGCTGCCTCTTTATCCATTTATTTAACTGATAATATTTTCTTTTTTCCTAATTATTTTTTCTTTTGCAATAATTTTGAAAATCCCAAAGGGAAGAAGAACATTTCTGTAGAGCTCAGATTGAAACATTTCTGAGGAGCTGAGTGGAATAACCTGGTTCAGTTCAGTTCATCCTCAGTTTGCCAACATGTTGCTTCGTGGTTATGATTTATCACTTTGCTGATTTGGAAGCTGAGCATGCAGCTCAGACAATGCAGTGGTGAGCTCGTGCTGTCACATCTCCCAGCACAATTTGCTCTGTCAGTGCCGATACATTTCTGCGTGGGCATTTAATTCTGCCGAATTTCTGGATACTCTGTCATCCCATATCAGGGTTACCACAAACGCTGAAAGAGCAGAACTTTCCCAAAAGGCAGGAATATCAATGCTGCATTTATCTTTGTTTTATGCTGCTGCTGGTAGTAGTGGGGAAGTCTTCTGCTGCTCTTCAATAGCTCATTATCCAAAATCATTTGGCAATGACTTAAAGTATATTAAAAAAACCCCAAACCCTCAAAATAACTCTGCCAAGATTGAATGATCAAAGAGTTGAAAGACAAAATACACTTGGACTCACTGACCCTGCAGCTAGTGAAAATCAACACCAAGAAGGGTGGGAGGAATGAGCTGTCACAAGATGAAAAAGTACCTCTACTAACCTTATAAAAGGAAATCTATGAAATGCTCAAGGAGATAAATAAAATCTGTTTCACGCAAGAATAATCAAGACCTTATTATAACAGGAGGAATAGTAATTCCCTTCTTGTCTCCTCTCTTTCTTCACCCTGACTGCTGAACCTATGGAAACAGAAGCTACCAATGAACTACCTGAAATGGAGAGCTTTTGGTCAGTTCAACAACTGCAATTATTTAAACTGTAGGGAGACTGATCCAAAGTAGGTATTTTCTTTTTCAATTTTCCACATTAGTCTTTAATGAGATTCTGGGAAATGAACAATTTTAGACTCCCCCCAGGAAGCAGAAACAGCACTAAAAAAGGAACAAGGACAACTACATGGATGTTCTGTCATCCTCCTTTAGCACAGCTCCTCAGTGAACAGATTCCTGACCAGAAAAGTGCAACTACCTTGTACAGACATAATCACCATTACAGAGCCTTCCTCCACCATCCTCCTTCAAGAAAGCTCTTGAAGGAGTCACCAGGGAGCCCCAGACCAGGGTTCCATGTACTGGCAGAAGAATGGTGCAGCTCTAAAGAGCCAGGTGCATAAGGAAGACGAAATTTTGCACAACTAGTCAAAATATAATGAAATTATTTAGAAGGGCTTGTTCAGGGTTTGGTTTTCTCAGTGAATTTTTCTCCCCCCTGCTCCCTGGAAGAAGGACAATGTGGGGGCAGGACAGCATTGCCTGAGAGACAAATGGGGCAATTAGGAAGCAGAAGATGAGCTGGGTGCCGCAGCATTCCACTGAAATGGCCCTGGCTGGGGGCGGCTGGCGGGTGATACCCGAGGGAAGGGCGAGTGGGCAGCTACCCCGGAGGCTTGGCTGGGTTTTGCTCGGTCCCGTTTCCGGGACCGGGGCAGGAAGGAGCTGTTTGCAGCTTTCCCTGCCGCCCGGCAGCTCGGAGCTCAGGACCGGCACCGTGGAACCGGAACCCTGGGATCGGGGCCACTCCGCTGCGTCAGACTGCGAGATCCCTGTCTGCTGCGCTTCCCCTGCACTGCAAGTCTGCTGATTCCTTTCTGCTTCCCGGCCGTTCGGGGGGATCCAGAGCCGACGTGCGGGGTGTCCTCTGAGCGGGAGCCCCGGCGATCGCCACCGGCTGCCGCCCGCACCTGCCCAGCTCCGGCTGGGCCGAGCCGCCATCACCGCAGGGCCTCAGAGCCCGCGGCACAGCGCCCCCTGCAGCCGCGGGGGAATCATCGCAGCCGCCCTGCCCGGCCCGGAGCCAGCAGCGCCCCTGCCGGCCCTGACTGGAACTGCGCCAAAGGGGAAACGCCTGAGGAGCGGGAAGGGACTGTTTGGGGCTTTCTGGTTGTGTCTGTTGGGTTTCTGGTTCTGTTTGTTGGGATTTCTGGTTGTCTCTGTTGGGTTTCTGGTTGTGTTTGTTGGGTTTCTGGTTGTTGTGTTTGTTGGGGGTTTCTGGTTGTTGTGTTTGTTGGGGTTTCTGGTTCTGTTTTTTGGGTTTCTGGTTGTGCTTGTTGGGGGTTTTTGGTCATTGTGTTTGTTGGGTTTCTGGTTGTGCTTGTTGGGATTTCTGGTTGTGTTTGTTGGGGTTTTCTGGTTGTGTTTGTTGGGGTTTCTGGTTGTGTTTGTTGGGATTTCTGGTTGTGTTTGTTTGGGATTTCTGGTTGTGTTTGTTGGGGTTTTCTGGTTGTGTTTGTTGGGGTTTCTGGTTGTGTTTGTTGGGATTTCTGGTTGTGTTTGTTTGGGATTTCTGGTTGTGTTTGTTGGGGTTTTCTGGTTGTGTTTGTTGGGGTTTCTGGTTGTGTTTGTTGGGATTTCTGGTTGTGTTTGTTTGGGATTTCTGGTTGTGTTTGTTGGGGTTTTCTGGTTGTGTTTGTTGGGGTTTCTGGTTGTGTTTGTTGGGATTTCTGGTTGTGTTTGTTTGGGATTTCTGGTTGTGTTTGTTGGGGTTTTCTGGTTGTGTTTGTTGGGGTTTCTGGTTGTGTTTGTTGGGATTTCTGGTTGTGTTTGTTTGGGATTTCTGGTTGTGTTTGTTGGGGTTTTCTGGTTGTGTTTGTTGGGGTTTCTGGTTGTGTTTGTTGGGATTTCTGGTTGTGTTTGTTTGGGATTTCTGGTTGTGTTTGTTGGGGTTTTCTGGTTGTGTTTTTTGGGGTTTCTGGTTGTGTTTGTTGGGGTTTTCTGGTTGTTGTGTTTGTTGGGGTTTCTGGTTGTGTTTGTTGTTGCTGCTGTTGCTGCTGTTTGTTTGCCTTGTTACACATACTAGTAAAGATCTGGTTTTCCTTTCCCCATATCTTTGCATGAAACCTCCACAATTTCAGAGTTTTAATAATTTGGAGGGAAGGGGGATCACATTTTCCATTCCAAGGGAATCTTCCTTGGCAGACACTTGTCTTTCAAACCAAGACAGGGCTGGAGGGAGAAAGACCAAGAGGAAGATAATGAGCCAAGGCACTGGATGCCACTATTAGTGGAACAAGACAAAGGCTGAACAGCTGTGCAGGACGATGGGATTGCTACCAGCATGCTGGAAACAACATAAAATTAACACATCTGTAATTTATTCATCCTTTGAATGTTAAGATTTAGGTTCAATATTACCAAGCAGCAGTGCCAGGCATTTATTTATGTCACCCTTCAATATATAACTTAATAGATGGATTTACAGAAAAAGTTTGTATGACCTAACTGTGACAGCACTTTCTGGGGAAAAATAACAAGCTTGTAACCAACAACATAGGTCTCTAATGTACTCAATGATTCAAGGTATTTGAATCCACATTTACAAGTTCTATAATGTCACTGAAATATTAAGGACTGGAGCAATTCGAAAAGCTATTCAATTTCATATTCGAGGCTCAAGATCAATCATCCTGTGGGAGCACTGCTAGTGGTGACTGTGCCCATTTCAGATTCCTCAAAGAACCAGCCTTTCCACACCCACACCAATAAATCAGCCTATTTACATGGCAGAAAATGTCTACAGCCACAATGCAACGCACACCTATATAAAAACCACACGAGGACAGAGTTCCCACTGAAAGTATAGTCAGAAATTCTGGTACACTGATGAGCAGTGTCAGATTTCCAAGACAGGAATCAAAGCTAGGAGCTGTAGGAAGGGTGAAGTACAGGAGAAGCTGGTCACAGATCTCTGGAAACCAGTTTGCAACTTGGCTCTGTGATTTCTAGTCCTAAGAGTGGGCAGAGTTTAAATACATATTGTGAGGTTCACACGTAATTCTGTGAATCATAAACATAAGTTTGATTCACCTTCATTTATTGAGTCAAGTTTTAGGAGAATTTGAGTTATGTCAAAAGAATTATTTGCATATTTAATAGTCATATGAGTTTTAGCACAAAAACTCCATTTGATGATTCATAAGATAAACATTATTTGTCTTCAGTAACTCGTGAAAACCATTTTAAAAATTAGCTCCAGTCACTCAGTAAGAGAATAGAAATTATTAAGGATGATGTATGTAGATGGTAACAAAGACTGGTGTGATTGAACACAACTTATTTGCAAAAATATCCCTTGGAATAGTTCAGTGCCAACTCATGGCATTTTTCCAAAGTACAGTAGATGGCAAATTCTTGCAAATATTACAAGTGTGTGAAGAATATGAAACTGGCCATCAGCAATTTGTTAACCACATTAGGAGAAGAAACCTCATGCCATTAGAAAACGATCACTTTAAACAAGCAAGTACTTAAGAGTTCATCTTCATTTAGCACAGTGAAGCATGTACTTGAGTCGTGCAAGCCAAAGACATTTACCCACATGCTCAGAGTTAAAGAGATGTCAGAAAGCTTTGCTGGATGGTCAGCCACAGACTATAGGTGGGAGTGAAGGGTTGATGCATCTACAAGATGGACTCCAGGCATGATCACTGATGGGAAACAGCAACACAGTGACAAATACATTCAGAAGAGATAATAGTATGCAAATACAGTGTTCAAAAGTCAAAGGTGTTGCACGAGTTCTTGGCAATCTTCACAATCTGCTGCATCCCTTGTCCAGAGGAGGGATTTTGTGCAGCATTCCAAGAAGCCTCACAGAGGGCATTAAGTTCAGCAGGAAGGCTTAAGTATGAAGGTTTCTTGTTTTAGAGAATATGTTCCCTAGGAAAATAAGCACGAGAGTAAAAAAATATTATATCTTCTCAGAACTAAAAAGTTTATTTTGAATGGTATTAAAAATGCCTATTATGACTCCATACTGTACATTCCCAAAATCTCTAGGATAGGGCCCATCTCCAAGTAGGAATAAAGTCCTAGCAATTTAATCCACTAGAGATTATTGCTTAAATCTACAGTATTTCTTCAATGCTCCACAGCGTCTCTCAACACTCAAATTTCCTTCAGGCACTGCAAGGGTCACCAGCACAAACAGGGGAAATGTTCACTGCGAGTTCTTTGAAATATTTCAAGGCATTAAAATTGCTCAATGAATTTCCTTTCTGGCTATTTTTTAATCTATAGGAGAAGAAAGCTCTTAACTGTTTTTATATTAGGTAGATAAAGACTGTTTATTCGTGTCATTACAGCACAGTTTTAAAGTCCTTGTATTTTTTCTTTATTTTTAACTTCTGGGGTAGGGGAGAACCACCGCCAACCAGATTTATGAGGTTGGCATGGATTCAAAGCGAAATTTGATCAGGAAAAGCTTTGAATTGAAGACACAACAACCAAGCCAGTGCTGTGAAGCTTTTGATATATGTGGTCTTCCCTCAAGCCATGCAATCCTACCAGAGAAAGTTCAGCTTGTCATTATCTTTAAGAAACATCCAAATGTTCCCCAAACCCAATTCTCTGTGGAGTGATTTGAGGGCATCATCCATGCTAACTGTTATCATCTTCTCCATGCCTCGAACTCAAGCTATTTGAAAGTTATCTCAGCACAAGACAGGCTGCACAGAGAGGAACACCAAACCAGGAGGCAAATGACTTCCCCAGGATGCACTTTTTGAAGCCTTGCTGCAGGTCACGTCAGGAGCAGCCAACACCAACTCCCCTCTTACAGTTTTGGGGAAAGAGCATGCTTTCCTGAACAATACCACTCACTTCAGGGCTAAACCCCCTTCAGGTGACAAAAATCAGGTCCAGTCAAAAAATAACCCAAAAGCCAGAGCTGGGTTCATTTGTGTT
The DNA here is from genome assembly GCA_013400775.1 of Chaetops frenatus. Taxonomy (NCBI): domain Eukaryota; kingdom Metazoa; phylum Chordata; class Aves; order Passeriformes; family Picathartidae; genus Chaetops; species Chaetops frenatus. The sequence goes on along the minus strand of VZTR01023746.1, from coordinate 588,499 downwards.
GATTTATGATTACATACACCATGTCCTGACACAGACCCACCATTTCAGCCTAAGCACAGCTGACACCAGACCAAAGCTCTTTCCCCTGAGTCTTGCCTTAAGGTGCAGAGGCCCTTTTCATTGAAAAGAAGCAGATTTTATTTTGACCACAAACGCTTTTGCATGATTCACTGCCACTTCTCACAGCCTCCTAAATTCTTCACTTGTTTGCAAAACAAACACAGGTAATTGCATTTTATTTTGTCTACGGCCTTGTTAACGTATTACAAGAGTATAACAATGAACACTGGCAGCTTTATCTCAAGCCTAAAGTCATACACTGTCTAGCTCTCAAGGCCTTTTCACACAAATGAAACAAGGGCAAAGTCTCTCAGGCCATTTATCCCTGAAGGGACTGATCTGAAAGTCCTTCACGATGCTCATGTTCAAACCTTGACTGAAACACCACAATGTTTTCTTTTCACCTTGGTGGGCCATTTCCAACTGCCAAAATACCCGTATGAGGGTAAATAATCTCACTTTGCAGGATGCCCTGCAGAAGTTTGGCTTGTACTCAGATTAGAAAGGCCTAGCCTTCCCTTGCCTGCCATTTATCCAGCTCTGGAAGGGTTCTGCTGTGGCTAAAATCTCCCCATGGGCCTCTTGAAGACTCGCTCACTGTTTGCTCAGAACACCAACACAAAAAAAGCAGCTCTTGTGCTTCCACAAGCAAAGAGGTTCAACCAAGTCCTACAGAGTTCATGAAACCACAACACATTCTTTTAACTCAAACACAAAACCAGTTCAACTACTTGCCCAGGCAAAGGGAAAGTGTCAGTGACATGGAAATCCTTCCCAACACACTGTAGGATTGGCTCAAGAGCTGGTGGCCAAAGCAGACATCACAGAACCCTCTGCAAAAAATCATCAACAGATTTGATACAAATATTGAAGCAAGGATTAGAGAACTTTGAACTATTTTTAAAAAAAAAAACCAATAATTAATCATTTTTCCATAGTTAAAGAGGGTTTTTGAATAACTATTTTTATAACACTCCAAGAAAATTTTGCCTGCCTTAGAAATCATGGATTTTGGGCCAGGACACTTTAAAAAGACGAAAAAAACCACACTGGACAAAGCTGGGAGGGGTTTTATTTATATTTCTTGGCTTTAAAATCTGTGGGAGTTTGAGCAGTAAAGTTTTCAAGGTTTTGTTGTACGGCTTCTTTAGAGGGGGACTTAGACTCTGCAGATACAAACTGATTTGCCTGAAATCCCTCCTCCGATCACTGCAATTGGCACAAGTTCCAATCCATCCTACACTGATTTTGTCTCACCTATAGGGACAGAGACTTCAAAAAAAGACTGGAGGCTCCTCCAGTGCCCCTATCTCCAGCAGATATACTTCCAACCCACTCCTACACCCCATAGGAGAGACTTCTCTAGGGATCTGATAAAGAGATATACTGCCAGCATTTATAAACAAACCTTTTCATACCTACACAAGGCTTTTGTATGAAAAAGTGGGAAACGTGAAAATCGAGTTCACAAGAATCCATGAAATTAAGTTAAAGTATATTAAATCCTTGAACAGACATTTCATTGTGAGTTTGAAGGCAGGCTTGAGTTCCTGTGGTGTGACTGTGCCAAGGGAATGGCTGGGATCCCTGCCTCTTTCTAGGCAGAATCACAATTTCTAACATGGCAGTTTCATGAGGAATTGTGGAAATTCCCTCACCCTACCATGTGAAAAAGGTTTAAGAAGGATAAAAGCAATATCCAACCAGAGAAAAAGTGACACTGCCAGAAACACAGCTGGCCAAGAAAAGGCAGTGTTAGAAACAGCACACAAAATTATGGAAGGCAAAGACCTTCAAAGGAAAAGTACATTGTTCCCTTAACAAACCCAAAATCTGAACATAGAGGCAGTTTTAGAAACCTCTGCTTTCTGTTAAGAGAAAAAAAAAAGTTGCATTGAAAACATATGGAGGGGAAAAAAAATCACCCAGGTGGGCATTCCTTGTTTCAATCTTGCTTACCCAAGCCAAGGTCACTTGATCAGCTTCGAAGCACAGGAACTGAGTTATTTTGGAGATGCTGAGCTATGCTGCAGTTGATGGTGCTGCCTTCTACCCCTCCAGCTACCTCTGGAAGGCCTGGAGCTGGGAAAAATTGGGAATCTGCTCCCTACTCTTTAGTTGAGGACCACGGAAAACATTTTGCATCAAATAAAAAAAAAAAAAAAATTTGGAAAGTGCTACCTGCACTATGAAACCCTGTGATACCTTTTCCCATCTGCTCTGCATCGAAGTGCATCCTCTGCAAACAGAGAACTTCCACTTCCTTGATCTGCTGCCCTGAGCCTTTAGTTGAACCCCTTTTTGTGACTACTTGCTGTTCTCTTACAGGATTTAAGAAAAATTTTAAAATGTATTGCTTTTAGTAAATATTTTTGCCCACCGAGGCAAGACACAAGTGCTTGAAAGAAAAAGATTATTCTCTCATTACATGACACCTCTGTAGTGTTTTTTCTGACTGCTTTCTACACCGCCCAGCTTTCTGCTTTTGGAAAACACGAGATTTTAAACTGCACCTTGTCTCTGCAATTACTCTGGTTTTATGCTGTTTTGCAAGACATAATCCTGACAAAGCAACATTTTATAAAGCAAGAGAAATCCCATTTGTCCCACTTGTAGTGATGGCCACTTGGCAAGTGGCTACTCACAACCCTCCCCAACTTTTCAGCTCAGCTCTCCCTCCCAGCCTCAGAAGAATGAATAAAGACCACAAACAGTCAGAGAGGAAAAACACCAGGAGTTATTTAAGCTGGCAGTGTTTCAGGTGAAGGGCAACACAATTTACTGTTAACTTGCAATTACTGCCTCACAATTTGGGCAGCTCAAAGCTCATCATTGCTTCTATCGATTTTTTTCCCCAAAAAATTTGTTGGTGCATCTTAAAAAAAAAACAAACTTGCAACAGGCTGGATACAGGTGCAGTAACTGAAGGTAAATGAATTTCAACTGGCTCAGTCACAAGCAGAGGCACAGGAAAGGAAAAGATATCAAAAGGCACAATGGAAATTAATAGAGAAATCCCTCCAGATGGCTCCAGCGCTGCCACATTTCCCGTGGTCAAAGTGCCACACCAGCCCTTATCATAAGCAGGAAATGGAATAGAGTAAGAGCACATCACCAAGCTCCCTGGTCTCCTTTATTCCAGCACCTCTAAATATTTATGGAAACTGATAGCCCAGGCACTGCTCTATGGCCAACTTTATCACACTTTTCCACACAGGAGGATGCTAATAATTAGGATTCTTCCAGACTTTGGAAATAATTGCAAATATCCAGCATACAGGGCTAATGATAGCTTTAGAGAAACACTCCTAAACTACTGCTCTCATACCAGGGATGATTTTACTCTACTGAAACCTGGTGTAGGATGATTTACAGGAATAAGAGGAAAGCTGCAGCAAGGCTCAAAGTTCAGAGAAATCCCAGTGTTTTAGATGCTTACCTAAACCACCCCAGCCTCTTCTGCAGCAGAAACTGCTCACAAGAAATCTCTGACAGATTTTTGGCACTCCTGATATTTTTTACTATATCTGGTGTTTTTGACAGGGACAGAGGAACCAAACAACCCTCCACACACCTTGCTGTGTGCTATATTTCTCCTGGATGCTGCTTTTTACCTGCACTGCAGTAGAGGCTGGGAGCAACACTGACCCAAAGGGCAAGTCCCTCCCTTGGGCAACTAATGGCCAAACCCCAAGCCATGAGAAAACCATGACATGCAGCAATCTCCTGTGAACAGCAAAGAGAGAGCTGAGGTACGAAGCTGCAAAGCATGATCAGCTGGGGAGAACACATTCACTGTGCTGAGGGGATTGATCTACCAGTGGTGAGTGTTCAAGGGAGTTGAAATTAAGGTCAGATTGAAGTTTTCTGGGCTTTCATCAAGAGCTCTCCTGCCCAAGAGGTGAGAGGCAGCATCTGAGGGATATGGGATGGAAGGGCTGGTAGGTTACATGGCATAATAAAGTGAAAAATAGGGAAGAGTGAGGTTAATTAAACATTTCTGAGCCTTTAAAAAAGGCTGAGGTTCTCCCTCAGCTGAGGCAATGTTTTGGGACAAAGTGGATGGCATCTCCTCTGCTAACAAGCTGGTTTGCAGCCTTATTTAGCTTTCAAGTGAGTTAATTTTCCTAAAGCATTCAGCTATGCAGCAGCACAGGCACCTTCTCACAAGGCATGTCGTTCTAATAGATCAAAAGTCTATGTTTTCAAAATCTCATTAAATACATATTCAGCTGTCAGACGTTAGCACACATTACAAAAAGGAAATTGATGGTTGACTCTGAAAATCCAGCCTGATGTGCTGTCCCTAATTTACCCCAGCTCTTTCAGCACACTCTTTGGAGTGTGTGATCCATTACAGCACATTCACCATAATACTGAAACACAAAAACGCATCAGTCAAAGACAGAATGTCAGGTCAAATTTTTCAGGCTTAACTCAGGATTTAATTGCATTTAGAGGCTTAAGTCAGACTATTACAACTGTCTTTAAGGTAATCTCCTCAGGTAGGAGGGAGTATATATGCCCCACACCTGGGTATATCACTGGATGCAGCTGCAGTGAGACAGACCTCTCTTTTCCTCAGTTTCTACTGAATAATCAGTTTAGCCTGCAAGTCAGGAACCATGGGCACTGCTCATGTCAAGGCAAGGGACTCACCTCCTGCTCAGATATAAAGGCACATGGAAAAACTGCTACAAGGATTTCACAAAGAGAGGGGCTTGGAAACCATCACTAAAGTCAAAGCTGAAGTTTACAGGAGCAAGGCACTGAGAACCCCTTTCTACAGGATTTCATGTGTCTAATTGAAAGTTAATGGTTAACACCAACATGTTTGAGAGCTCAGCCCACATGAAATGTGGGATACATGGCTTGGATCCTGGCTGTGGGCTCTCCCTCACCAGAGGGGTATGCCTGAGCAAATTAAGGCTGGTGGGTATCAAATTCAGATGCTTCCATGGGAGAGCAGTGTGCTGGATCTTTATGCCAATACCAAGCTGGTGGCTCAGTGCAAGGGCTGCAGAGGGAAGTGCAATCAAATCTGCCACTGGAAAGAAGAAAGTGGAGCCAAAGGCACCTGGAAAAGCAGCCTCCCTAGGACAGGAGGCTTGGCTGCTGCTTGGCATGTCATACAGAAACCATAACCAACACCATCCTGTTGGCTAAAACGTTGAGATTTTAAACCAGGAACCCACTAATGTACTTCAGTGGGGATATACCTGTCCATCCTAACCCTAAATCACAGAGTTGTCACAGAATGGTTTGGGGCAGAGGGGACCTTAAATATCATCTACTTCCAGACCCTGCCATGGGCAGGAACACCTTCCACTGCTCCTGGTTGCTCCAAGCCCTGTCCAGCCTGGCCTTGGACACTTCCAGGGGTGGGGCAGCGACAGCTGCTCTGGGTCAGTGCTTCATCACCCTCACACTTTCTCCAACTCCCTGGATTCTTTGGACTGAACCACCACAGAGCAGAACTCCCTCTTCTGAAATACATTTTCCTGTCATGATACTCGGATGGGGCTTTTTTGGAATGTGTCATCATGCAAATATTGTACAAACATTTCTAGACCCAAGATATAATTTTGTGCCTTTTTGCAAATTTAAGAATCAAAATTACCACACTCAAGAAGAATCATCTTGCTTGTTATAATCAATTTTTTTAAAAGAAAATACTGAGCCTTGTTTGGCTGCTTGGACCAACTAGTTCAGCAAAAAGTGAAATTTCTTCTCTTGATCTTCAAATAGCCTTTGAATTAAATACTTGTTGCAGCAAGAGAAAGTTTGGGTTGTTTTTGTCATCAGATTTGAGAGCAAGGAGAGATGAGATGATATAGGATGAAAGGCAGAAATGCCAGATGTAGGACTGAAACCCAAGGATTCACAATAACTGCACAAAGGTGCTGGAAGTAAAACATGAATAGTTCCATGGTGCTGGGCTTGGTTCCAGCATATGTGTTCTCTCAGTACCTTTTGCTGGAGGCAAATAAACACCAGAGACAGAGGGTTGGTTGTGCAGAGCTGGTTGGGATGGAGCCCACCAATCCCCCCTGTGGGGGATGCCCACCCCCAGTGCCTAATCCTAACTGGAGGTTTCTGGTGTTTGGGGGATTTCTAGATGCAGCCCTCCCTTGCCCTTTGGAAACTTACCCTGAGCAACGTTTCCAATGCAAATTTCAGCCTTTTTCTTTTTGGAAACTTTATTGTGCATCAGCACCGAGGTAAGACTTAGACCCTCAGGTGTCCTGACAGGCTGTCCTGCTCCACTCTGGGAGCCCCTTCTCACCCCTCTCCTGTGCCACACCTTGGCTGGGCCCTGCTCAGGGCCCAGGGGAATTAGTGCTCCTCTGTGTGATAATTCTGTGTTCCCACAGTCACTGTGACCGCTATGCTGCAAATCCACAGCCCCTTTCCCTGTGGCCCAGCTCTTACTCCTAAGTTATTTTCTTTTGGTGGGCTTTAACAAATTCAGCCTGGCTGCAGTAGGATGCTGCAGAAACAATAATGAAGGCTTGATAACATCAGTGATAAAACATGCCCTGTCACATATTCCGAGCCCAAATTTATAAAGGCAGTACAGCACAAATGGTATTTCATTGCTGAATGTTCTTTTTTATCGAGAACACTCTCCATTTTGGGCAGGAGGGAGGGTGTGTTTCAAAGTTCATTTTTCAATTTACATGCCCCCTATATACTTTTCATCAGGATCACATCAGGGGCACCCTTGGATAATCAGACAGAAATGGGTTCAGCATAGGAAGAGCTCTGACAGTCTGTGGGAAGTAGGCTAAAGTCCATAATAACTATGAAAAACAAACTCAAATCAAGGTAAAACAATAAAAAAAACCATAATAGAAAAGGTGTAGATTAGAGATAATCAGCTGTTTTTCCAGTGAAGCAATTTCACACCAAAGAAAGAAAGAAGGGAATGCAAAACCCAACTTCCAGCCTCAATTCAGTTCACGTGGGTTCAGCATCTTCACTGCTGACAGAGGTCTGAACTCTTCCTCAGTCTGGAAAAACGCTGGCTCAGGTCTCCAGCCCAACAGGGGCAGCTCCAGCAGCAGGCAGGTGCTCAGGGAGAGCTGAACTGGGGTGCTCCAGATAAAACTCAGGGCTGGGCATTAATGATGCTGAAACACCTTGTAAATATGTTTTCCATCCTTTGATTTTTATTAATACCACAAACATGTTGCTCTGGAATAACCAGAAAAAAATTACCTTGTAAGACACCCAACCACTGATACCTTCCTGTGTCTGTGCCATTTCCTATGTTTCATTTGATAATGTTGGTAAATTCACTGGAGATTGAAGCTTAAGGTGCTTCAAATTGCAGGTGGGGTGTCAAAAAAACCAGCCCACAATTATTTCTTGTAAAACCCCACTAGCAGTGAAAACAGCATGTCTAAGAGCCCACTCGTTCAAAATTAACTAAAGAAGTTAAACAGCTTCACAGCATCCAAATAACTCTTTACTTATAAGCAAACAAACATTATAGAATTAACAAAGAGGTGCCAATCTAATTAAAATCCATCCACAGATATCTCTAAACACCAAGGGAGCCTGATTAGAAGCTGTTTATAGTGGCTGCTTAAGCAGATTGAGAAGGAGTAATAATTCTGATGTCGCTTGGCAGAAAGATTTTTCTCACCTCCAAAACATTCCTTTGGCTTCAATTTATTTGAAGCCCACACTTTAAAATGAACCACATCTTTTGTGCCATAATTCCTTAAATAGAGGGGTTGAGAAAATTGAGAATTACAGAAGTGGCTGATTCTTGTGTGCTGCCACATGCTTGTGAGCATCCTCACACGCTCATGAGGCTGCACAAAGGGCTTCTCTTGCTAGAGAAAGGAGCCTTTTGGGGTGCTCTGCTCCTCCATCTGTCACCCACCTGCAAAACAAGCAATTCCAGACACCCAAGGAAGGGGCTGCAAGGAAAGAAAATCCCGTTGCTGCTCCAGTTGGATGCTAATTATTCCCAGGAAAATGCCCAGAGAAATACAAAAAGCAAATGGGAATCTGTATCTCCCACAACACGATGCTCTGACCCTCACCTGTAATTGGTATCAACAGGAAGGGCTGTGTCTGTGGCTGAACAACAGCACATTTGGCTCACTGGGAACACAGGACACATCACTCCCTAAATAAGGAGTTTTCTCCCCAGCTTCTTTCCAGGCATTTCAAGAAGCCTGTTTGTCAAAGGGAGAGAAGACAACAGTTCAAAAAACACCCAGGTTTGAGAGAAGGATGAAATTGGGGCTGAGAGAGAACACCTTCAGAAAGAAAAACTGTTTTTCAACAGGACAACCACGGCTGCTCTGTAAGTCAAGAGGAAAATTATGAGCCCCAGGCAAATTTTTAGACCCTGAAGATAGTAAATCTTGAAAACTCCTCTAGCAAAGTGACAATGCTTGAGTTTGGGGTGAAGGTGTTTGTCCCCTTGCATGACCTGTGTATTCCATGACTAGTCTGAAGACAGGTTTTATTAAAAACCCCCCTTGGCAAAAGCACCAAAACTGAAGCAGGAGACAGAGGTTGTGCTAGACACTCCTCAGAACCAAGAAACCCTTAAAAAAGATGGGGATGAAAACACAGCAGCCCCAGGATTGTCTGGTCTGGACTGCCTAGAGATTTCACAGGACCGAGCTGATCCATGGGACCTTCTGGGGCTGTGACAGACACCCACACACACGGGATCACTCAGAACTCAGGTGCCCTTCCTGCCTTGCAACGTGAGACCTTACAGTCTAGAAAGTCAAAAGGACGAGGTGGCAGAGCTTCTCCAGCACCTGGACCCACTCTCACCCCTGTAATTATGTATTTGTGTCTGGATTATTTTATTTCTTCTTAGCCACAGGACCCCTCCCCTCCCCTGGGAGATGTCCATCTCCACTCTGCCACTTCCTCCTCCCTCGGTCAAGCCCAAAGGTTGCAGGAGCAGAACGTGCAACCTCAGGCTCTGCAAGGACATCTGCAGCCCCCAACAAATCCCTCCCTGCTGCTCTTTCAGGCACTGAGTGGGAAAAAAACACAGTCTAGAGGCTCAATCTGCGGGTGCCACCCCTCCCCTGCCAATGGCACAGCTGCTGAAGAGCATTTGTTTTTAGAAAGAGTTTTTTCGGTATCCAATTCACAGAGCTTTGCTTTTTCCTTTTTCCTTTTTTTTTCCCCTAATGTGTAAAGTGCTTTGTGAATGGGCCAACTAAAATTATTTATAATGAGCTAATTTCCATAAAATTGGGCTAATTAATTTCCATGCTGCCTGATGAAAATTGCTAACATTGGCTTTTTACTGACAATCAAGGTCCTGCAGGCAGTTTCACACCCATCTGACTGGAAGGAGGTCCAGGCTGGATCCTTAGCAAGTGTAAATCAGCAGATATCTAATAAAACAAGCAGAGCAGTGTGTTCATTACACAGGAAAAAAAAAAAAATATTTTGGGCCACTTCACAGTTTATATGGGGGTAACAGTGTGCTATCTTCAATTAAGTGCATATATAAATAGAGAGGCACAACATAAAGTTACTTCTTCAAGTTCCTGAAAGCCAAGCAAAGACTCAGCTCCAATGAAATACTTTCCCTCCATCAGCAGAATTAGGGAGGATATCAGGCTTGGTACAGCAGTGAACTGGGAAGCATCAAGAGGGGCAGCTCAAAGGGAAAAGAAAAAAATAACCTTACAGGAGTGCTTCAGCACCTTGAGGGTTCACAAACAGCCAGGGGATTTGTGCCCTCCTCATGGATTTGCATATGAAGATTGCCACTAAAGGGATTAATATTACCCTTTTAAAAGCCATTTCACACAGTAATAGTGGACACAGGTCCAGCTATGGCTAATCCTGCTGGGAACAGTTGACTTGGCAAAACAAAACTATCATGTCTTACATCACTGAGGTTTCTCAGGTACAATCAAAGACAGCATTTTGCAAGGCTCAGGAACAGGAAAGTGCTCCCTGGAGCAACTTTGTGTTGTGGGCTCCACTTTGATAATATTTCCTAAATCATGTGAAGCTTTAAGTACCTAAACCCACACACCACCAAAGGCAACTACCATTGGCATTTAGAAATGTATGATTGAGTTGTATCATGGGCTTCTTGTACACCTAAGAGAAATTCAATTGATACTCTCATATTATTTTGACTAAACTCTTTCCTGTGAGCTCAGAGGTCTAAGTCTGTGACTGTCACACCCTCTGTCATGTCAACATTCTCACCTCCAGCATCCCTGGTAACACACAGCATCTTTCCTAGAGAGAAAAATCTTTCAGGCTAACACTCTGGATCCCCTTGTTTGCTGTACTACAGAACACCTACGCAAAGCAAAACAAAACAACTTGTTTTTCATGTCTAAATACTGCTGAATGACACTGTATCAAGCTAATTTTGCCTTAGGCTTATTAACACAAATTGAATTTGGTGCTAATCAGATAGCACGTTGGTATGCAATATGGAAATGTGTGATTTGCACTGACTGCTGTAAAATACAGTAATTGTATTTGTGCAAGACATGGATCTTGTAAAAGACCCCACAATTACTAGCAGTTACACATCAGCTGTAACTTATTGGGTAGTGCCTGAGCAATTTATCTGTTCTTGGCCTCAGGCCTACACTTCCAAATGATTACATAAATTAGGGGTAGATGTCTCAGCTTTTGAATGTATTCTCTGCCTTCTCACCTTTAACTCCTGTGCTGAAGACTGAGATCTCTCCTTCAGCACAGCCCACCATACATGGGGTTACTCTTGTTACTGATAGAAATGCCAACCCATTTTTGCAAAGAGCAACCCTTCCCAAGAGGACCAGAGCTACTCATTGCATTGTGATACATACACTTAATACACTGCATTAATAACATTTTTAATAGCAGTTAAACACTCAGTTTCCAAGTATTGACAGCATCCTCACCACAACGAAATGCAGCTCCATGACTCCCACAATTTTGACATCCAAGATTAATTTTTATCTCTGTCAATTGATGGAAACTCTTAAGGAGTTCATTCAAAGGCTTCATTTCTATGCTGTTCTCTTTGTTCCCTTATTAGTCAATCACATGCTAGTCACCAGTGCAGTGAATACATATCTAGCTAAAACATTGATATATGTCAAGCTAATATCTTTTTCTCCTTTTATTTCCCCTCTTGCCCTTATAAAGACACTTTATTCTAGTGAGATATTAATTATGATTTTTCTTTCCCTGGATGCAGCTGCATTTGTCTTTCGCCTTTATTTACTGCTTCATGACAGCTCATGAAAAGACAGTCAATAACTCTCTTTTCCACTCCCAGGAAATCTGAATGGCTGACTTGCACGAAAAGAAGAGAAATTAAAAAGGTGGGTGGTGCTGGGGAGGGGGAGATGAGTATTAGGCCATGGTGATGCTGGATGACATTTTCCAAAGGGGCAGGGGGACATGGGGCAGGCTGTGAGGTTACCTACAGAGGAGAGAGGCAGGACTTCTCATTTGCCACTGTATCTGACCTGGGGCATAATTCTCTTTCACAAATGTAAATCAAGTGTTTCTGAGCAGGGCAGTCCTGGCCACAACCTGAGATAAAGGTGCTTTAGAATGAAATGCAAAATATTAGGAGGATTAAAGGGAAACGAATACCAGAGAGATGTTGCAACACATTCTGTAGGCAGTCCAGAACCACGAGGGACATGGTGGTTACAACCAGTGAGGGCAAAGCCAAAATAAAGAAAACCACGATAAAAGGGTGACCACCAAAACAAAGAGGGTTGATAAAAATATTTCCAAAAGNAGGGGGAGATGAGTATTAGGCCATAGTGATGCTGGATGACATTTTTATATTAAAAATATTTCCAAAACTAAGTGGTGGAGAGGAGATGGATTGCATAATCCTGTTCAAACATATAACCAACTATGAAAAGATGCAAAAGACACCAAATTAAACCTGGTAAATTTATCTAAAAATTAATTCCAATGCCCCGGTAGCTGTGGCTCTTGCCAGTCTAAGGTACCACTGAATTAATGCATTTCAGGAAGGGTTCCAGTCAGGATCCCAAAGCTGAAGAGACAACCAGAGTATTCTCAGGTACAAAACCAAATCTTTTAAAGGTGTAAATACAACACTCAGGTCTGGTGCCCCGAGCTATGCCTGTGATCAGAGCCAAGAAGGAGCTTTGCCTGGGGGGAAGGAGTTAGTGCCTGCATGGCACAACTTTGACTTCCCCTGGAGAACCACCTGTCCTCTGCTGTTCCTGCTGTTTCCTGCAACCACCTCTCCTATTTGCATTCCCACATTTCAATTCCTAGGTTTGGCCCAAAACCAGAAATGCGGAGGTAAAGAAGTTGAATGATGAGTATTTCAAAGCCAACAAGTTCAGCCCTACAGAAAGAACCCCCTCAAGACTGACAACCACTGTGGGTGAATTAACAGGATCACTTGTACTGGCTGTGCCATGGAAGCTTCACCCTGTTAGGATTTTGGGACCCCCAGGCTAAGAGCAGATCCTCAAGCTGAGATGAGCAGGGCCAGTTCTTGAGGGGCTCCATTTCAATCAGATTTCCCCAAGCTGGAAACTTGGTGCTGAGGTAGTCCTGAGCTATCTGCACAGTGTCAGCTGCAATCCAGCAGGAGATACTCTACATCCATCCATCATGACCACACACTCAGACTGAGCTCTCCTGATTCACTGAAAGGAACTTTTCCAGAGTGCTACTGATATTACACACTGAAGCTTAAACAGACAGAGTTGTTAAGAGAGAGCACATCTTCCATGCCCGTGACAGAGGTGCTCACGGAAATACAATTAAATCTTTGCAAGACAGAAGAATGTGCTTTTTTACCAGGGAACAAACTTCCCCAGCTTCTAACAGCAAATGGCCAACCAGATTTAATACATCATTCTGCTCAATAAAAGGCTTTTTCTGTAGAACATGGCAAATTCAATCTAGAAAAATATTAAAGTGTATTAAAATGCGCTCTTTTTTTTTGATCCCATAGCTTTATCCCATTTTGCTTACAATTGGTTGTCTATGGGGTATGTCATTATAACTGTATTTTAAGGCTATTTTTTTTCCCCAGAGATCTTCAAAATACATAGGTGTCTGTACGCAGGCAGACTGAAATGCTCAGGCTGCATTAGCATACTGCTAACACATGACCTTAGTAACACTGTGTTTTTAAATAATAATGAATCTAGGTTCTAAACTATGCCATTCCAGATGAGGATATAGGAGACTTTAGTCACATTTATTTACTTCACTCCCAAGGCAGTCAGCTTAACACACCCACACACCCCAGGGCACGGTCACTGGAGCCACAAGAGCTCCAGCTCCTCTCTCTCACTCCCCTCCAAAACCCTCAGCCACTGTCTGCAGCGTGTATTTAGCTTGCTCAGGGTCAAGATGGAGGGAGGTGCTCTTGCTGGCATAACGGCATGTAATCCCCCTTGTAAATTTCACAACCTCCACCCTGAAATTCCACTCACCTTTATGATCATATGGTTGCCCCAAAGCTTCTGCTCTCTGATAACTGGACATCTTTTTTTAACCTAAAACACAGCTTACCCTTATCTAACTCTGCCATTTTAGCCATTATACTTCTCTTTGCTCTTTTGGGTTTATTCCTTCCCTACCAGCAATCTAATTTCCTTTTAGCCCTCTTTTACTGCACTTCAGTGATTTCAGCTCATGATCCTGAGGGCTCTGCACTGGCTGCCTTTGCAGCCAAGCTCCTTGCAGCTCACCTCATCCAAATCCCATTTTCTTACATTGATTCCACCTTTCCGATATCATGCAGTGTCTCTTTCCACACCCTTCACCAGAAGAACAACATCCTCCTTCCTGCTGCATGACATGATTTACCTTAAAATAACATTTTAACACGCAATTTGATTCTAACTGAGCAAATACTTTGAGCTCTTAGGCTGGGTATAGGACTACACGTTGCACCAGAGAGACTGCAATGCATGCAACACTGAAATAAACTGTGGCAAGGCATCAAACTGACCTGCAAATCAGCACATCACTAAATGAACTCACCAAACTAGTCCCACCGTTGCCCTTATTTCGTCACAAATTATGCTGCTGGTGATGACAATCAGTTGTGAGGTGATTTTCAATAGAAAACTGTGTGAGGTGAAGAAGGGAAGTTCAGCAAAAAATTAAAAAATGCTGCCACCAGCCTTATTAGCTCTCCAGGGAGGTGTGCAGATTGCAGGCTGGTAAAAGGCAGCGGTGCTGAGATGTCCTGATGGACCTAGGACAGGGAACAAACCCACCCTGTGCTAGTGCCATGCTTTAGGTGTAGACTTGCCTGGGAGATACTCTGGCAAAAATTACTGCTGCTGACAAAATCTGCACAGCATGGTGGGAGTAAGATCTTACAGGCCAGTATAGACATACATGGAAGTATATGCTCATGGTTAAGTGCATCCACAGGTTTACAGCATTGGTCTAGCGACTTTAAACACTCCTGTGGGGTAAGGGAGACTCAGAGAAACGCCTGGGGTTTTCTGGGGGAGGGGCATCAGACACAAGGCTGGATATTTAAAAGTAATGTTTATGTTGCAAGTACTCGCTGCCCAAGACACAAGGGCTTCCTAATTAGCTCTGTACGTAGCTGAAAACAACCTGGTCTGCTTCACCAGCAAATGAAAAATCAAACCCAGATATATCACCTGCTCTCAAGCACTGTTCCTTGATCCTGAGCAGGTTTTTCCTACAGCGTAAGTCAAATTGCACAGGTGGGACAGACCTCACATCTCTCTTTGGAACACTGATCAATACAAAACCCCTGATTTGTCCTTAAGTGGTTCCCCCCCAGTGACGCTGCTGGTTGTGGGCAGGGATGTGCCAGCAGCAGCCCAGCACCTTCCCCATGGGAGACCTGACTGCTGGGCACCTTGGATTTGATCCCAGTAAGCAAAACGCCCAGCCTGGGAGTAGTGTGAGCCAGGCCAGTGCTGCTTTCCCGCAGGGATTTGGGGCAGCAGGAGCCAGGGCTGGGCACAGGCGCAGCACAAGTGCAGGGCACTGTTTGTGACCTGGCAGGGATGCCCTCGGCACCCCACAGTCCTGTGGGCAGACAGGGGAAACCCATCTCAATTTCAGGTGGTCATTTTGCTCCAGGACCTCTGTGCATCAGTTCTGCCCGTGCTGAATAAATGTCTTTGACCACAGGCCAAATTTGCAGCAGCAGCTGCTGCCCTTTAGTGCCAGACACCCATCTGCACCTTGACTGCCTCTGCAGCAAGGAGGGTGCAGAGGGTCTTCAGCATAAACAGCTTAAAAGAACCACTGCCAGGCTGCCAGCCTGCTTGGCTGCAAGCACCACGACAGCTCCCCCCACTCAATAAAAGATGCCCAAGGAAATAAGAAAATAACAGTATCAATACGGAGTATCACCTCCTGCAGCAAGTGCAGGGAGCTGGGGAGCAGGGAAGGCATGTCCTTCAATATTTAACTTCTTCACTCTTTGTTCTCCATCTCAAGTTGAACAATACGTTAATTACCTGATGAAGCGCTATAATTACTCTAACAGCTCTGCTCTTAGTTATAATTACTGCATCAACACTTTCTTTTTCATATGCTTCAATCTATACCTATTACATTGTCATGATGAAGACACATTAACATTATAATACCGTATAATTAGCTGATGAGCAATTAAATTATTCCACTGCTCTTGTTCCTCTTTGCCAAGAGGTTGCTTTCCAAGCACTATTGTCTTCTTTTTCTCTGGTCTGCTTCAGAGGTTGGGGTTTTTTTTGCTCCATTTTAAAAAAGAACCTCATATGCTGTATTCAACAGATTTGATTTAAAATTCTGAGAGAGCATGGTAGTTAAGGTCCTAGGAGAAGTTAATTTGTTTAAAATATTTCAAACTTCTCTTCTCTCAAGTTCAAACTGAGTTTGTTTTCCAAATCTAACAAGAATAGGAAAGTGTTAGAGAAATATTTGTGTAAAAAAATTAATGAATTATTAATTACTCCTTCAAAACACTTCCTAGCCATAGCACAGGATCTTGCTAATAGGGAGGAAATGGTTAAACCATTCAAAATTGGTTTTATCCTCTTATTTATTTATTTTATATCTCAGAGAAAAAATCATAAGCATTTTTTCACTTTTTTCTTTAACACTGTAAAGAAAAGCATAGATAATAAGCTCACTGTGAGTATTTGAGAAGTCACTCAATCTAGACAGCAGCACCGGGAACTTCTCACATCATTTAGGAAACCTAACAAACACTGCACAGTACACATTAACATCGTGTAGACTTCAGCATTTATCTTGATTATTAGTCGGTCTTGTAGGACTCATTTGCTTTGTCCTCTCACCTGATTTTTGTGGCTGAAAATCGTCATTTGATTTTTAATCAGTTCAAACAACTTGTATTATTGTACAGCCTTCCTCCTCTCTCTCCCAGCTAAAATTCTTTTCATGTGGTTGTGAGACATCTCCAGCCCTGCACTGGTGGGAATACCAGCCCCATCAGTTTTAGGTGGCACTGGGCTGACTGGTTTCCATTCTGGGATTGTTACTTTCTTTCAGCAACAGCTTTCTGTCATGGCTGTTGCTCTTCAATCAACACTTTGTAATCAAAGAGTTGTTTTGATTAAGTAACACAGAAATATCAGCAAAGCACCTCAGTACAACAGAGCACAGCAGAGCTGCTGGTGCCATTGCACCAGAAGTCTCTCTCAAAACAACACTGACTTTCTCCATCCACCTCCTTTACCCAGCATTTTTTCTTCATCTCTCTTAGTTCCACTAACCCTTCATTTCCATTTGAAGATAAAGACAAGTGCTCAAAATCAAACCCATCATTTGCTATGCTGATTAAATGCCTCAATTTCAGATCTACCCACTGAGTCTTCTCACTGCCATCCAGCACAGCAAAGCCAAATTTCTCAACTTCAGGCTCAAGCTGTTACTTGGTCAAAATTTCTCATTTCCTGTAGGCACCTTGAAATGCTCATGACTGTGCCTACCTTCAATCTCTACCCAAGAAAACCTTGAAAGACCTGACTAAATTTGTCCCAGTGAGGATTACTAAAAATGTATGGCATCTGAATAAACATCCAGAGGATGGAAAGTTGGCATAGAGGAATTTGCTTTGACTCTTTGCTGAAGGCTCCCTGTCTCTGCAACACCTGCACCCACCTCACTACTAGTAATGCCCCTGTTGGTGTTTGGCATCCGTCCTCTGAAGCCTGCCTTAGTCCTGACCCCCCAGCTCTTCACCCTCCAATGCAGGGACTGATTTCCATGTGAGAAATCTGCTCCCATGAAGGGTTGGAGCTTGCTCACCTCCTGCCTGCATTAGTCCTAACACTTCTGGGGTGTGAGGGTCAGAAGGCTTTGTCAGATGGAAAAGCACCAGGAAAACCAGTGCTTATCCTCTTTGATGCTAGTGCTGCTTCCCACAGTGCTCAGGATAAACTGAGTTAATCCTGGACAGAGGGACAGGCTGCTCAGCTCCTGCAGCCACTCAAAGCTGTGATCAGATCTAGAGGTTTCTTTTCACCTACTGGCAACTCTCCTGCATTTAAGTTATTTTGCTCTTATATAGATCAATGACGTTTTATCGTCATTAGTTGTTTTATCACCCTCTTATTTTCCGTGAAAGCTCCTATTTGTTTTCCACAAGGTTCTTTGCAGAGATACTGCAAAAGCACAAGACAGTGTCACAAACTGCTGAAAAGAAGCACATGGGGCTGATGCCTTTCCATCCTCTCCTCTGCCCTATGCCCCATCCCTGCACACGCAGGTCACTCCATCCATGCCAGTCCCAAAGAAGCCAGAGGCTGGCATTGCCCTCTGGGCACCTGGAAGCTGCCTCGTGGAGGCAAAAGAAGAGCTGTGGAGGGAAAAGAAGAGCACCACAGCAGCACTTTGTCTTTCTGGATATCTCTATCTGCTGGAGCGGGCACAGAAAGTTGAACATCTTGGCAGCATGGTGTTGTTTTGGGATTTTTTTTGGCAGGGCTCTTCCCAAAGAAAGCCATTTGGCAGATGTGGCACACAAACAGAGTCAGCCAGCTCATCGCTCAGCCTCGATCCTTATGCTTCCTCCAAGGACTTCACACAAGCAACAAACGTGCCTCAGCCAGCCAGGCTTTAGCACCACAATTTCACTTCCAGCAGAGCTCCCAGAGAGACCATCCTGGCACAGGGAGCTGGCACAGGTAGATCTGAACACCAAGGCACCCAGTGCCTTCATGCAAAGGACTCCCCACTAGCTGCCTTCAGAGGAGTTATAGAAGGGTTTGGGCTGAAAGGAACCTTAAAGCTCATCTCGTCCCACCCCCTGCCCTGGGCAGGGACACCTTTCACTAGACCAGGTTGCTCCAAGCCCCATCCAACCTGGCCTTGAACACTTCCAGAGATGGGGCAGCTCAGCTTCTGAAAGTTTTCCAGTCTCCTCCTGCAGTGATCATCAACCCAGCTATGCTGGGGTCATGCTCTCCCAAATGGTCAGGGATGTGGCTTTTCTTACAGCACTGGCCAAATCCAGAGAAAGATTTAAGGGCACATCCCAGTGCCTGCTGGGGTCACCACCCAGGGAGGAAGAGCTGAACTTTACACTTGATTTTTGGAAGAAAAGCCAGCTTTTGGCTTTGCAGCAATGCTGGATTGATTTGACCTCTCTCCCCCACTCCCCAACATGCCCTTTTTAGCACTCACAGCTTTTCTGCTTTAAAAAGCATCCCATCATATTTGCCCATGCCATTTATTTCCCAGTGTTGTTTTAAACTGTTTGCATATGGCCCCTGGTATCTCAGCGGGTGAGCACTTTACAAATAAAGTGATGAGGGGGGTTAAAAGAATGAGACTTGGTAATTCACATTAGGAGCAGACAGATGTCTTATTGCCTTGGAAAGAATCAAAAAGGAGAAAACAGATCATCCTCATGTGGGTTTAGATGTACACAGAACACTTTAAAAATGAAAGCAAAATGAAACAGCAGATGCAAAAGCTGCAAAGCTCAACACAAGTGAGCTGAAAACCAAGTATGCAAAGAAATGATGGAACAAGTGCTCACTCATGCTCTTCTCCTTCACTGGTACCCCACACTCAGAAAGGTTTTGGTAGCCTAAACCTCTCTTCAAGCAAACAGCTCCTGCATACCTTTTTTTGCTAAAACAAGATAGATTTTTCTAGTTGCTAATGAAAAACAGGGTTTGCACACCTTAGCAGTGTGGTTTACAGGAACAGGGCATGGGAAGGGCAAATCCTGCCGTGGTGCACTCTGCTGATGCTCCTGCATTGCTGTAAAAGCTGAGTTTAAAGCTTGTCTTTGCAAAGAAAAAGCAAAACAAAAAGCCACCAGCTGGATGACACAGTGCTGCTCTTACAAAACAACACATGGCTGTACTATGGTGCCTGAAATAAAATCATCACACGCGGTATCAAGTGAGTCCAATCCAGAGCAGAAAGCGAGATGCAGAGCCTGCCGAGCCCACACCATGGTGGGAGGAGGATGTAGCAGGCACCCATGCAGGGGCTCTGGCCTCCAAGGAGGGGAACCAGAGGGTCCTTTGTGTTTTTACATGATCCTCCAACACTGAACAGACCCAGAGCAGCAAGAATTCTCCTAAGATCACCTAATTCAGAATGATTTGATGAACAAGCCAAATTATTTAAAAGCATCACTTCTCACTTCCAGCCTTCAGCTGAGCTGCCATTTGGGTACACCACACAATGCCTGATATTCTGGGGCTCTCAGCCCTGCTGACAGATTGGGAGAACTGTGGCCTCACTGGATCTTGGAGGACTGGATGAAAAATGCTCCTTTCCAAAGCCCCTATGGCCAAGTCAGAACAGGCTGCAGCACTGGCCATGACCCCTCCGTGCATCCCTGAGTGCTGGGGAAATAAACATTGCCATCTCCCATGGAAATCATGCCAAAGGCTTTGCAGAAAAAGATCTTTTCCTTCACAGAAATTGTGAAATTCCATAGAATTTCCACATCTGAGCGAGCGGGGTTTAGCTGTAAGGCATGGAAGGGGCAACAGCCATGCACAAATCTCAGGAATGTAAACATGATCACCTTCTAAAAACCATCTAGAGCCTAGAATTAAGCCTAAACCTAGTTCTGTCTCAGTATCAATCAATAAATAAAATAGTAAAATAGTCCAGGTAGTGGACAAATTCAAACTTGTAGGGAAAGTAAAAACATGACTTTAGTATCTAAGTGCTCTTTTTCCATTTTTTTCCCCTCTCTTAATCAAGAAGAAAGACATTCACTGAGAAGCTGAGTTAATGCTCCTTGAAGCCAATTTTCCACTGAATTTCACAAAGCTGTGGATTTTGCTCCTGGTGAACTTCGTGGTAGTTTCAAGGATGATCTCTTCAAATACACAGGTTGCAGGATTAAATGTGCCTCTGTATTTACTTAACCCTTTGACACGACACTTAGGAAAAACTTGGGCGCAGACTGTCAATACTCACAGATGCATACAGTCTCTGTTCCCTCTGAAATCATATTGAAAGCTGTTGTTTATGGGATGCCAACACCAAGAAAGCAGCTGCTTAGCATCTAAAACCTTGCACAGCATCAGTAAAGCTCAGCTAAACTATACTGGCAGCAGATCGAGCCTTCAGCACCTAAAGGTATTTACTGAAATTCCAGAAATCATTCAGTTTGGACAGGGTTTGTCCGACCAGTAATGATATTTGGGCATGGTCTGTAATACACACAAACAAAAATCAGGATATATGTATTTTGTGGTTCTAGAAAGTATTTAGATTGTATGGAGTTCATATGGCTAGTTTTGGGACTGAAGTTGTCAGACACCCAATAAAATTAGGAAACATTCAATTCTTGTGATCCATACTAAAAGAATCCTGATAAAATAGTAAGCTTTTGGCTTTTTGAGGGTTTCACCCTGGATGCAATACCTGCACCTGCTCTGCTTCACCTGCATAGCTGGCAATTACAGCAGATGTGAAAACTGGCAAAATGGAATGTGTCCTTGTGCCAATTCTTCCACCTTTTATGTCCTGGCTACGACTCCTTCCTTTGGCTGGAAGGACTGCAGCTGCTAATTGGGCTTTTTGGTCATGTCACCGTTGCTTTCACATGGGCTGTGGTCAGGCAATAAAGTGCCATGGCAGACCCCTTCCACGATTAAATAAGTTATAGTTTTCAAGGATGACATGTACATGTTAATATGGTCTGTCCTGAGACAAAAAAACAAAAGTCATGTTGAAATGGCTTTTACCTCTTATTGTAAAGCTGTAACTGAGGAGTAAAGTAAGTTAAACTGCCAACAGTGACCCTGTTTACTTCGTTGTGCACAATTCCTTCCAATAACCAACATGAGAAATGGGGGGGATTCCTCACTCCTGCCATGCGAAAGGAATTTTTTTCACAGCACGTCGACATCTCTATAGTTCTATTAAGCAGAAATCTCACCATTTACAGGGAAAAAAAAGAAAAAACACAGAAAAAAATCTCAACCATCTTGACACAGTCACCTCCAGCATGACTTCTGTCAGATCAAGGCCTCACCAGCATGCCAGACATTGCTGTTTTCTGAGGCAAAGGAATTCATGGCCCTCAGCCTGAGAGGCTGCACAGAGCTGGAGAAAGAGGCAGCTGTTGGGGCAGTTCTTTCCACCCCCACCACTCAAAGTAGGGCAGCACACCTTGGCCAGTACTGGAGATCCCAGCTCCTGCTGCAGGGCCCACAGGAGGCTGGGAGACAATAAATGCTGAAACCAGTGGGGACAGACACTCCCTTCTCCTTTGGGATAAACAGGAAAAGCAACTGGGCCAGCGACTGCAGCATGGCAGATGCTTTGGGAACAAAAGGCATAGCCAGGGTGTGTGGGGGGAACAGGTGTGAGAATTCAAATAACCCAGAGAAACAGAGGAAGAAGCAGAAACACAAGGCAAGAGCCCCCATCACTGGAGAAAGCCAGGCCTCACGCAGGGCCGGCACGGCTGGGCTGAGCAGCGACTGCCGGGTGAAGCTTGGAAGAGGAACTAAAGCAATTACCTCCCCTGATTTTTTAAATTCCTCCTGCCTTCAGAAGGAAAGGGCTCTGGGCAGTGACAGATGGTCCCTTGCGAGCCTTGCTGCGTTGGTTTGAGACTTTGGACGTGTCCAGCCAGCCTGTCTGTGCCTCGGCCCTGCAGCAGCAGCAGCAGCAGCGTTGGCAGAAGGTGACAGAGCCACACTCACAGCCCAGACACGGCCCAGGCGGGGAAGGACCTCAGCTGCCAGCAGAGCCGGGTTTGCACTGGGACACTGGACACTGTTTTGGGTTCAATGGCCAAGCTTTGGTAGTGGGGGAGCTACGGGGGTGGCTTCTGTGAGAAGCTGCTGGAAGCTGCCTTCATGTCTGCCAGAGGCAATCTCTGGTGGCTCTAAAGATGGACACGCTGCTGGCCAAGGCTGGGCCAATTACGAATTGTGGTAATGCCTCTAGGATAACAGATTTAAAAACAAAGAAAAAGAAGTTATGGTGCAGTTATAATTGCTGACAGAGAAGAGTGGAGCGCAAAGATGTGAGAAGAAAACTCTGCAGACACAAAGGTCAGTGCAGAAGGATGGGGAGGAGGTGCTCCAGGCACCAGAGCTGAGATTCTTTTGCAGGCTGTGGTGAAGAGCACGGCGCAGCAGCTGTGCCTCTGAAGCCCATGGAGATCTATGGGGATGCCGAGAACCACCCCACAGCCTGTGGAAGAGCCCCACACCAGGGCAGGGGATGCCTGAGAGGAGGCTGTGCACCTTTGAAAAACCCATGGAGAGGGGAGCCCACGCTGCAGCAGTCTTGGGAGAACTGTTGCCTGTGGGATGGACTCACATTGCAGCAGTTCTCAGGGTTTTGTTGACTGTGAGATGGATTCATGGTGGAGGAGTTCACAGAGAGCTGTCTCCTGTGGGAGGAAGCCCACGGTGGAGCAGGGGAAAGACTCCTCTCCCTGAGCAGCAGGAGAAACCACAGGTAGCAAACTGAGCGTAACCCCCATCCTTGTCTCCCTGCACCACTGGGATAGAAGGTAGAGCTGGAAGGAGGGAGGGGTGGGGGAAAGGTGTTTTTAAGGTTTTATTTTATTTCTCACTATCCTGCTCTGGTTTTGTTAGTAAGAAATTCAATTAATATCTCTAACTCAAGTGTGCTTTGCCTGTGATGGTATTTGGTGAGTGATCTCTCCTGGTCCTTATCTCAGCTTAGGAACTCTTTGCTCTATTTTGCCTTCCCTGCCCACCTGCTGAGGGGAGTGAGAGAGTGGCTTTGGTGGGTGCCTGGAGCCCAGCCAGGGTCATCCCATCACAGTCACCAACACAAGAGTAGCTACATCCTGAGCCCGAGGGCTCTCTGCTGGGGGGACAGGCAGCTGGAGGTGTGCAAGTTTTAAGCCAGGACACAGCAAAGCCACCATAACCAGGTTCCCTAAATGCTCAGCAACTCCCATACAAACAAGCATATCCAGGAACAACAAACAAACATTGAAAATGCCTGCCTTCAAAATCCACCTCTTTTCTTGAACAAAAGTATTGCAAGATGGAAGTCTGGGCAATGGAAGATCAGGAAGGGCAGCAGGATGAGGATTCACTGCATCACCAGTGCCCAGGCATAGAGGAAAAAAGGCCCAGAGAGGAAAAAATAACTGTGCTGCAGGAATTGCATTGCACCACACTGCAGACTTGAGAGGGAAACGAGAACAGTGGGGTCACCTTTTTCTGGCATCTCCAGACTCGAATTCCTACCCAGAACTCCTGGAGTAAGTTAAGTGTGTGTGGACTCTCAGAGGTGCACACACACAAGACTTCCTTTAAACCTGGAAGCCTCTGGGTAATGTCTTAAGCAAAACATTCCACTTAATAAAGCCAATAGCCAGGCACTTGGCACCTCTTTGAACCTGTCTGGTCACACCCCAGCCCAAGTGCCCCGAATCAGCATTCCTTCTGACTAGTTTATACTCTAACTGATAAAATTAGACTAAGTCCTATTGTGCCAAACGGCAGTATAATTTCAGTTCCCCCTATTTGAACAATTGATAGCTCTCATACACGAAGTACTTGAGGTAGGCAAATTACTTTTCATTCCCTACTTTTCTACTGTGTCAAGGATTTTCTTGTGGATAAGCAGACTCCCACGCCTATTCTATTCTGTAACCCTTCTTCCATTCATCATCATCAATCTGAAATGAGGCCCTTGAATATCCTATTGCTCAATAGAGCATATTTGTTTATGCATGTTTATGCTTAACCCCCAGCTATCTGCAGAACGGTCTTCAAGGAGAACACACCAGCACACACCTGTGATTGAAACTGCGGTAGTAGAAAACAACGAGGGAACTGACAGCGCCCTTTATCACAATGCAAGTGGAAGAATCCCAAGTGCTACACTATTTCCCTGAGAAACACAGCAGAAATTTTGCCTCTGCCACCAGCGTGGGGCTTCTAACAAAAATGAGGCTGGTGTTTTCCTGGGGACAAAGAGCTCTGCAAGCAAAACTACTCCAACTCTCAGCTCACCTATACTGTGAGAAGAGAAACAAGATTACATAAACTGGGACTCCCAGGTAAGAAATAAGTAACACTGAGAAGTGGCAGGCCAGAAAACATGTGTTTCAAGGAACACTGTAAAAAATGCTTAGCTGTACACCCTGAACACTCAAATTTTATACAAAGGGATATGTTAAAAACAGCCCCAGATTTTAATTTTCCTCCTCAGTCAGCCACCTGTAGTCTTTCCTATAGTGAGAAGTAGGTGGTTTTCATATCACGCATGCTAATAGCAATGTTAAAAAATCTACCCAGCACTCCTCACTGAATTAACTTCTACAGCTTTTTCTTGCACTTCAACATCATTTACCACAGCGTTAGTGCTGCTGTGTTCACACAGGGTAATGTGAAAAGGCCTGGCTGGAAAAGTGTGATTTCATTTTCTGGCCCCTCAGAGAGAAAAATCTGTTTCCAGTTTGCAAAGACACAAAATCCTGCGAAATTTTTTTTTTTTTTTTTTTTTGGAGAGATTTTCTGAGATGGGTGATCCTAGAGGGATGGGACAGATCAGCTGCTATCCCATAGGATTCACATGTATATACTCTACAAACACACAAATATTCCCATTTTCAAGCAAATCATTGCTGTACATAGCTCAAGCACACGTGGCTGTGGTCACATATCCATGGCATCAACCACAGGATATGGCCTAAGCCTTCCCAAAGTTATATACCACATTTAGATTTAGTAGCAAAGACTGGCAATTGTTAGAAAATGCTCATTTTCACTCTACTCACTGAAAAAACAATGTCTTTTCTCAAAGATATAGAGAAAAAATAATTGAAGTCAGAAGTACAAAGGTGACCCGGCTTTGGCCACAGCAGAGACCATCAAACCAGAGTTCTGGAGCAGAGGAAACACACAGTGATTTTCTTGCCTCCCTGATAGTTATCAGCTCTGTTTTTAGGGGTTGTGTATGCTAAGCATGCACTACCTACACACACAGCATTTCCATCCTACCTCTCTAATTGGTCTAATCATGCATTTCATTATTAAGGTAATTTCTAATGTCACACATTGCATTAACCAAGGCCTTCCATTTATTTTCTCCCCCACTTTTCTCACCTACTAAAGGAGAGCAAGGAAGAAGGGGAAAGAAACTCCCCATGTTCACACTGTTAAAACTTAACCAAGCTCTGTGCAGGCTTTTGAAGTTCACTCTTCCCAGAATGAGGGCAACTTCATTTCATTTTTACCGCTGCTACAGACTAGAAACAATTTCTCCCGAGGTGGTTTGTAGGGCATTGGGACACTGTTTTCCAGCTGGATGGCTGTAAATAGGTGGCTGGGAAATGCCTACATCCTCAGTAGCTTCCTGCAGCCCTGCTAGCCAGAGTCCCTGCCTGTCAGAGCCCATCTGACTCAGTTGTCACTCAGCATCAAGGAAGGAGATCCTAAGCCACGGGGCTGATAATTTCCAGCTTGTAAATCCACTAGAAATACCTCCCTCACCCTTCCTCTCCTCACCACCTCCACAGCTTGCTTTGTTTTAAATGGATTTGCCTATTTATTTGCTGTCAACTGCTACTAGTGTGCTTCTAGCAGGACCTTAAACGAAGAGAGGACATTGTCCTGTTGGCTCAGTTCAATTAATCATTTCAACTGATGGCTGCTTAATTTAGTTGGCAAAACATCAGCAACTACCCTGCTAATCCAGAAAACCAAATCCCTAGGGCACAGTATCAAGGCAGGGTGTGGGGGAGAAAGATGGGGGGCGGGGGGTTCTGATCAGATCTATCCCACTCTGGAATTGCTTGTGAAGCCCTTCCACACTCTTGGTAGGTGCCTCAAGTAACCCAGGGACATGCTGTAAAGGCAGGACCAGGGACAGAGCAGCAGAGGAAGGCAAGACAAGCACCTGAGAGCTCCCAGCCCAAAGCCCTGCAGCAGCCCAGAAGCTCTTTCTGTCACTCGGGTAACCGTGCCGACAGCCAGGCAGGAAAGAAAGCTGAAAAACAGCAATGTGCTCTTTTGTAATCTTGCTGTCCCGCTTGGGACACTTCACTCTAAGTGATAAGAGCAGATCAGTGGTGATGATACTCATAACTGAGAGCAAACTCCCACTCTCTGGCTTTAAGTAGCTTCCTCCGGCTGGCTGTTAGGTTCCCCAATACCTTTAAAGAGACCCATTTAAAGTAAAGACACTACTTTAAGGAACTTGATGCTAAACACGTTTTTTCCATCAATAGGAGCCTGCCTGACACCTCACAGCAGCTGGTAAAAGGATTTGCCTGTTTATACTGACCACAGGACTTAACTGAATAGCAACTTGGTTAATATGATGCAAAAAGCTCCTAATTTTCAACTAAAATGGAACTTGATAGATTTATTTAATAAGCAGCTGACTTGGAAAATAGAGATGTCTCCAGAGTGTCATGCATGATCCTACAGTGCCACTCAGGCCACCTCCCTCGTCCCTGGCCTTTGGTGCAAAAATCCTCCCAAATGCTAAATGTTGCCTAAACACAGATAAATTTAGGAAGTCAGATTGACTGCTCCTTGCCACAGCATGACTGACAGCTTGCAGAAACCAGGGAGAGAATTAATGTGTTTAACAGTGCCACAATAATCACAATATATTTACATTTTTCTGACATATTAGTCAAACATTTATCACTTCTTAAAATGCAGCTATGATACTTTGTCTAAACTGTCATGAGTCACAATGTAATTACATGGTAATCATATGGCAATTAATTTATATGATATTCATTTGAAACAGAGAAGAATTAGGCTTGTGATAGCGTGCAAAATTAACAGGCACACAGACAAGGAATGAAAATCACACCACTGGAAAAAAAAAAGTAGGAAAATAAATCTTAAAATCAAGGTTTAAACAAATTGCTCCAAACTTTAGGGAAAAGCTATGAGACTAAACCATCTTAATTTCATCTTTCTAAATTTCTTTCTGAAACAACCCCTCAAAAGTTTTCTTTTTAAACTTCAGCTTAACCCCTTCCACCCAATGAAAAGAATCCTTTTGATCTCCCTGTAACATACATCTTAACAGTTTCCAAACTGAACTACATAATGAAAACAAACAAAACATGAGGTCAACACCCTACTGCAAAGCTCTTCTGTGTCCCTTTTCAGGATTTCAGCTCTCCAGGTTGCTTCCAGGACTTACATGATGGCAATGATGGCAACACCAAGCTCTCCTTGCTGCACAGAGCTCCAGCCCTGCAATCTCTTTTTCTAATCTATCAGATAACTGCAGGTCAAAACTCGCTGTCTTGGGCACCGAGCTCTGGTCACCAAGCTGAACCCTCTGGTGATGGGAAACTCCCTGAGGGACAAGGGGAGGCAAAGATGGTTCAGTCACAATTATAACATTCCCTGTCTAAAACCTAGGAGCAGGATGACTGGAAGAAAAAGAGACAAGCTAAAAAACCAAGGGGTACCCACCAAAGATGAAGTTCAGAACTTATGAAAGGCCTTGAATAGCAACATTTTAAAAGCAACAGAGAGTAAATAGTAAAAAAAGAAAAATATTTCACAGTGAAGAGAATTAAGATGCTGTATGTGGTAAATTATTCCATTTACAGTTTCCTTTTAAAAAGTCATACTAATTAATGACTTCAGCTAATCTCATTCTTATTCACAAGACAGCCTGTATTTATTTTGCAAAGAAAATGTTTAAATGGAATAGCCTATTGAGAACTTCCTAACTCATCTTCAGCAGTTGTCTTGGGAAACAGTACTGTAGTCATATTTAATACATTCACTGCGTACAGCAACTTTGATGAAAAGGGGAATGAAATTATACAATTATTGCATTAATTATACATTATACACTTTTGTTCAGTGGCCCTTAGTGCTGTTCAGAATAGCTGGGTCACCTGGAGGAAAATCGCACTGCAAAGCTTTTTCATGAACTCTCTAAGCAGCTGTAAGAACAAAACCCAACAGTTACTTGAAAATAAACCCCATGGAGTAGATGAGGTGGGGCACAGGGGTCATGCAGTATCATATTCCCAACAATCCCCTTATCCTGCTTTGGTCTTGGAAAATACTCAGTCATTCTGGCTCCTCACCTTGGGGTGCTCTTGAAGCACATCTGGAACCACTGGGTTTTGTCCAGCAGTTTAAGTCAACCTGACACAGTGGTGCCATAATTTCCCCATATCCCTTATCCCCAGCTGCTCTCATCCAACCACAGCACCTGGCCCAGGAGCTCCCAGGCACTGGGGAAATGGGAAGCACCATTTTGGTGGCCCCCTTCGCTAGGGAGCTCCCTGTGCACCTGAGGTAACATCACCCTGCAGGAACATGTCCTCCCCCTGTCATGCAGGTCAGGGAGCAGCAGATCCCAAGCGACAGAACCCATGTGCTGACATGGAGTCTGAGAGCCTACAGGTGGCAAATGTGGTGCCAGGAACAGCACTGTCCCCACTGCTCTGAGCCCTCAAGCCTGGTGGCCAGCCAGGCCACCCACTGCTGGTTTCCTCTTGGCAAAATCACCAAATGAGCCTGAAGAAAAAAACAAACCTGTTTCTGAGGAAAGACCAGAGGAATGGTGGCTGGCATTGCTCTGGGAAGGTCCAACCACAACCAGAAGTTGGTTGGGGGGACACCAAATGTGGGAGGCGACACTAACAAAGATGAAGGGGAACCTGTGCAAAAGGGTTAAGCTGGAGGGGGGTTGCAGCTCCTTGGGGCCTTGCACGTGTGTTGATTTATAACTTCTTGGTGCCTCAGCTGTGAAATGGAGCCCAAAACAACACTGCCCATCCAACAGCACAGAACAAAGCCCATCTTGTTCAGGACAGGGATGACAAATTACACTTGACAGCATCCCATCACTTCTTATATATCACAACTTCATTGCCAGCTGTCATAATGCAGAGCCACTCTCAGGCTCCTCCCCTGAAGTATGGGGAAAAAACCAGCTATTTCAAGCTCCTGATCCCATTTACTGGTGGCCTTTCTATTTGTGTAGGGTAAATACACCAAGGCTTAGGCAAATAATGAAAAAAATAATAATGACCTAATTAATTCTCTGATTGATTTGATAAATGCTCTCCAAACAGAGAGGAAAATGGAATCATAAATAATGTACCCTTCCGTTGATGGAAACAGTTTTGAATAAACTTGCACATGGCTCAGTGTTTGCTGAGACAGCTCCAGTCCATCCACAGGTACCGCGCCTGCCAGGAACCGCCAACCCGAGTTCTGATGTGCTGCTTCTCCATCTGATGCAATGCCTGGTGTTTCAGGAGCAAGATGGAGGGTGCATAAAGCAGCTGAGGCAAAAAGATGTCCGGGTCCAGAGACACAAGACAGTCACTCCTTTTACCCTCCCTGAGTACGGTGTGTGCACATT
The DNA here is from genome assembly GCA_013400775.1 of Chaetops frenatus. Taxonomy (NCBI): domain Eukaryota; kingdom Metazoa; phylum Chordata; class Aves; order Passeriformes; family Picathartidae; genus Chaetops; species Chaetops frenatus. The sequence goes on along the minus strand of VZTR01023746.1, from coordinate 558,619 downwards.
AAACCGCACCAAGTCTGTGTTTACAGGTGGGCAGAGAAAGGCTCTGAGTGGTTTGGCCTTTTCTAAAAACCCAAAATCCCATCTGGCTCAAGCTCAAACACAACAGGGAGCTGCTGTGCCTAGGCAGGAGCTGGTACCCCCCCGCAGAGGCACAGCACCTCTTACCCAACAGTCTCCCCAATACCCAAAGCCTTCTCCAGACTCTGCAGCAGATCCAAACTTCTCTCCTTGGCACGTGGCTGAGGCAGCCGAGCTCACAGGAAAGGCTTCAGCTGAACTTTCTGTTTGTTTCTGGCTGCCCTCCCTGCTGCAGAGCTAACACAGACAGCTCTCACAGCACGTCTCTTTGAGGTGCATGGAGAGCAAGCTGGGCAAAGTGTCAGCAAATAAATTATTTATCATATTATTGAGCGGGTTTAGCTGATCAATATGAAGAAACCCCCAAATGCACTGAAATGCTTAGCAAGGCAAAATCCTTGCATCCACCAGATCAGTCTTTGCAAGGACTGGATTCTTCTCTGGATTCTTCTGGAGAAGGATTCCCAATGCATATATGTAAGTCTGTAGTCAAACCCCAACCCCACTGCCCAGGGAGTTGCCAGTCCGTGGGCCACAAGACAAGCACCTCCAAGACTTACCAGAACTATCCTGTTCCTGCTCTATATGCTCAGTTCAGTTTTCACAGATGACTCCTGACGAAAAATGCCTTAGTGGACTATAAATTCTGCCTTCTCTCTTCTATGCCTGCTCTAGGCTGCTGTTAAAAATGGTAAAGACAACTAGTTGTACATAAATAAATTGCACTTCTATGCATAAAGCCAGTCAATGTGGGAGATCAGATCCAGCTCAATTACTGCTTCCATGACAGTAATGGGAAAAATACTCTACCATGACCTATTGTAAATCCAAGAGAAAAGGCTCCAGCAGAGACTGAGAAGTTCCTGGGCTAATTGTACATAATTAAACAATGTAACAGCACCATTTACAATCATTTCAATGAAGATCAATGATACACACATTTATGAATTTTATATAACTTCTGTGATCTTCATTTTGTTTCATTTATTACATTTCTTACGCAGACAAGAGCTCTTTTCACTGCAACAAAATCTGACCTGAATTTTTACGAAAAACTTGTTTCCATCAAATTTTAACCCAGCAAAGAGAAGGCAGATTTGATAAAATGCCATGGAAAAATCCATCCTTATTAGTTTGGAGAAAGTTTTCAAAGAATAAACGTATCAGCACAGGGTGGGGGTGGGGGTAATCAATTTTTGGCTGACCAAAGTAAACTGCATGTTAATCTTGAGTGTGGCAAATAACTCCACCTGGGAAGGGAAAAACACACTTGAAAAATCAAGGTGCTTGCTGCTTTGGAGTTTACTAGAACACATTTTTTAAAACAAATTAAGAACTTGGAGATGACGAAAAAAAAAAAATAAATCCAGTTGTTCCAAAGAAACACTTTGCAGGACTTTTGGTTTGATGAGTAAAATAAAAAGATTTCTCACTTGGGGCAACTGCAACTGACTTTTCTAATTCTTTCCCAGTTCAGCTGAAGTGTCAAATATTTCTACAGCTCTGGCTTTTACAGAAGTTTGCTTCTCCTGGTCACAAATCCTCCTTTCCCACCTCCCTCACCCAGGTACTGTGATTTACTATTAGGTCTCTCATAAAACATTACTCATTACCTTTTTTCTTCCCTATTGCAAAAGCTTTATCATCAACAGCAGCACCCACACCCCACGCTCCACTCCAGCTGATCAAGATGAAATCCCCTCACTGAGATGCCAAGAAGCCACAAGCAGCAGTGCTTATCTCTCCAGCATGTTTTTCCCCAAAGGTTCTGGGCTGGGCATCACCTCAGTTTGGCCTCAGTGATAACTTTCAATGAACAGCTCTGACAGGGGACAGTCCCCCAAGGCTCTGGTGTGTGCATAGAGAGTGCATTTTTAAAGGTAAAACGGAATAATCCATTTAACTTGTACCAGGGGAATGGGATTCCCCATTCACTGCAATACCTGGCTGCTGTATAGTGCCTGTGTTTCAGCTGTCTGGCTGCAATTTGCCATTGCTCCAGTGGGAGAGTTTTAGAGATCTCCTGAGGAAGACTTAAAAAATAAAAAAATAACAGGAGGAAAACCCCTGAATGAAAACATGAGGAATTGACTTAGGAATCCTACGGGCAAAGATGATTCTACACTACCTTACATTTCTAGGATGAAACTCTGCCAGGCACTAAGAAGAGAAGGAGCAGAGGCCTTATGATGAAACAACCACGTGCTAAAGATGAACGGGTGGCTGGGGTGAAAGACAGAGGGCAAAGGGGTTTCACACTGACAGCCTCAAATACAAAGGGTTGTGGTTTGCCCCCCCTTGCACTTAGGGAAGCAGCACGTATGTCCTACCTGTCCTCCTGCTCCTCCTACCAGCCTTGTTCCACAGCCTGCCTGGTTTATTGCCTCTCTTTGAAGGAGGCAAACCTCCGGGGAAGCATATCAGGAAAGAATCGCAATCAGTCTTCATAAAAAATAACAACAATAAAGGAGAAAAAGCGTGGCTGCCCACAACAGCTGGCAGCTCTGCCTCCTACAGCTACCTCCACCGGCCGCTCCTCCTCACACCCTCCTGATCGTGCAAAGCAAGCCAGAAAAATGAGGAGACACGGAAGAGGAGGCAGGAGAACCTCAGAAACAATAATAGGCTATGAATCTGAAATTTGAACAACGGCCTTCTTTTTTTCCCTCCTGGTAATATTGTTCCAAGCAGCATGGGCTTGTAAAAGTCTAATCACTTCCCATCTGGCTCATCAATCACACGAGGGAGCTGGTCCCTCGCACAACAGAGTGAGCCTCAAATTGGCTCCCACCAATAATAAAAGATAGTGTAGAAGGACAATCCCTTCAGAGGATTGTTTAATAAATCACGTTTAGACAGGGAACACAAGAGAAATAGAAAAGTCTTAGAAGACCAGGGCTGTTCAGTCCCACATGGCTTACATTATTGATACCCACTTGCTACGACCAATACTCCTTAGTGAATTTCCATATTTTGATTCTTGTTATTCAACATCATCCAAAATTAAACATGAAACTTTAAATATTTAAAATCAGGCCAAGGTAGTAATTGGAGCTGATGGAAACTGGCACTATTCCTGCTGCGTGTGCTTGCCTGGCTGCAAAAATGCCAGAGACACACTGTTGCTACTCCCCTATTTTCAGCTGTTGCTGACATTTTACTGTAATTTATTCTCATTTCATCCTCTTCTTCTTAAAAATAACAACAACAGTACTGTCCTAATAATAAACCAACAGCTCTGATGTCCAAAAGACCTTTTGGCAGAGGACTGCTTCTGCTGGTAAAGGGTGCCCAAGCTCGGCATACAAGGATGTCTCACAGAGCTTATCATTTAGTCATTACGTTTTCTTTTCGGTAGCCTTTCCTTTCCAATGCAGGGGCACAACTGTCAGCCACCAGCAAGATCCCATTCCAGCCTTTATGTGGTGCATTTCTTGATGGCCTCCTCCTCCACTTTTATCTGTCAGAAGCACTAAAGACTCCCAGAAGCCATAAAGTGTTTCTGACATTCATGGCTTTTAGATCCTGGGTTTCAAAGAACCGCTGAAGGTTATGTTGATTAAGCCCAAAGACATATTTCTAGAAAGCTGTAGCTTAAAAAAAAAAAAAAGGTGTTTTGCTGTCACAGCAATCAGCCAAAACTGTTACTGAACCAGAGCATATGGGAGACGAAAGCCATGGGAGAAATGTGTGATGTTCCAGGCTGCTAAGATTTGTCCTCTCCAGCAGAGATCAGAGGCAGAGGGAAAGCAGAGGAGGCATTTAGCTCAATTAAAAAACAAACAAATAAAAACAAAGCCTTGTATTGAGCGATGAGATGGCCGATTACCTGCCAGTTAAGTGAGGGGTAAGAAAAACCATTGCCTTTTTAGAGTGGTATCACACAAGAGTCCTTTTTGCTTTGTGAGAGCCCCAGAGATGCCTCTGGAGGATGGAGCTGGAGATGTTTATTTAAGGAAACAAGAGAAACCTTTACTGGGAGCTTTCCTGAAGCCAAGATGAAGGCTGGCTCCTTTTGCTTCTCAGAAGTCCCTGCTAACTACACACAATGGGATTCATGCTTCTGGCAAATTAACAGCCAGTGGATGCTGTCTGCAGCAGATTTGATAAACATTTGCATCCACTATGAATTCATGCCATGATGGAGCATTAAAATTTCATGGGAGAAAGAGAAAAATTGGAAATTTCTTAAGGAGCTGTTTGGTTTAGGCTTCTCAGAGTTGCAGGGATAGTTCAGTCAGCAGACATTGTAAAAGTACCCGTTGCCTCACCTAGCAGAATTTCAGCCCTTATTAGACCTAAAAGGATATGCAATTTCCTTCCAAAAGGAACAACCCAACAATTTAGGTACAGCAAGGAAATCCAAACAGTTTCAACTGAAACTTTAAACAAAAAACCACGACGAGGCCTCACAATCTGAAGGCATTTGGATTTGGAGGAAGGTGACCTTCTACAGGAGTTGAGGTGCAGAAACACAACCAAAATTATTTCTCTTTAAACGGAAATCTCAGGGAGTAGGTGAACTCTATTCAAAGTCATTTAAATAAATAGGATTTTTATAACTTGTGGCTGCAGGCTTGGCTGGCTCCAACGTGTTTGTGCTCGTGTGTGCAGATTACCTTATTCCAAGTGCTTCCCTTTCAGTGCTGGTATTTTCAAATTCATCTTGTTAGATCGAGCTGAGGACATCAGTCCTAGGAATACTGAGTGCTGTGAGGCCTCTTGGGAATGGCTGCTCCATACCTGCCAACATGGGGCTCTATAAAACCCTGCTTACAGTGATCCCCTCAGTCACCACTTTGCTTACAGAGAGGCAGAAAGCTTCCAAATGCCACCTGAAAAATCATTTTTTCAGAAAACAGAGATAGAGGTGGGTACTTTATTCGCCCACCCCTAGTGGCACAGAAGCACACTGGGGAACTTTCCAATGATAACCATGGTGTGACACCTGCATCCCTGTGATCCACCAGGGGAAAAGCACACTAATTAATCACTTCTTCTATTCAAAAAGTACTACACATTTTGGTCAGACAGTAGGCTCACAAAGCCAAAGCAAAAGCAGTATTTTAACATTTTACCAGCATTTGCTTGGTGAATACTTGCAGCCAGCTCTATTTGGCTACCAGCACAAGCTGAATTGATCCCCAAGCAGGGGATGGCAGGGCTGCTGTGAAAGACGCCAACATGTCCATGTTGGTATGGATTTACATGTGCTGGACCTACTCTGCCCGAGGAAATTGTGGCTTGCCTACTAGGAATACCTCTAGCTAAGCCATTATTTCATTATTTTGGGACTTTGCTGTTTCTCAGTATAGGTGGCGCATGCTGGCTGAGCACGCTCCATATTGATTTGCAAGGTGAGGGGTCTCATTTGCAAATGAAGCAAAAGTTCTCATTTTTGCTGAGAAACTTTTGCTTAAAAGGCCAATAACATCAAGTAAAAGACCACATGAACACACTTGCTTTGCAAGGACTGATCTCCTCATGCGCAATATGCAGTGCTTCCCAACAGGCTCTAGGCAGATGTATTTGATAGACAGATGTATTTGATTTTACATTTGATCACTTTGAGTGATTAGGGTGTCCCCCAACCAGGGACACTTAGAGGAAGTGCAAGAAATAAATGCCCTTTTAAGCACAGTTCACTCTTTTATATGCATTGTTCTGGTAAAATAATTCACTGCCTCCTAATGAAATGAGCACTACTGGCTCCAGGAAAGAATGAATACTCACTCCCTGGTGATGGGTATTTATGTGCAGGGACAGAGGGTCTGTAATACAAGATCTATCCTTAATGCCTGAACCCATTTCATCTTCATTTCACATGATACAAGTGAACTGAGTGTTGTTTTGGGACATAATTGATCTGTAGCTGAAACAAATCAGCTCTGCAGCTCAGTGAGGAGATGAAATAGTGGATAATCTGTAGTCTAAAACCAGCTGTTCTGCTGAGATCAAATTATTACTTTGGCACTGAAATGATGAGCTGACAAGGGAGCGTGTTCCAGCACCTGCTGTCATTACTGGGCACCGCTGCCCTGACCTCCGGCCACACTGCTGCCAGGCTCCAGAGCTAATTGACAGCACAGGGGGGCCAGCTCCCACTTCCTAAACTGATGGACCTCACCTGGCCCCAATTCCAAATGTCAGCATTTTCAGGGAAAACAAAACAGGCAGAGGAGGCGGGCAAGGAGGACCCCCAGCACCAGTTGGGGAGCTGGGACCGCAACCAGCAGCAGCAGCAAAATGTTGTAGGTTGAAGCTGAGCAGCTGCCTCCACTCTCTATGGTAGTTACAACACAGCATAAATATCTACAAACACCTTCACCTGATTTCCCTCTGCTTGCGTATCGCTGACAATTATTTGGATCAGAAGTTCACCACGTTCCCTCCTCCAGTGCCCTTCCACAGGGATCCAGGCAAGGGCTGTTCTTAATACATTTTCCTGTTCTAGGCAAGGTGTCATGTGCTCATGAGAGCATCACAGGATGGGAGAGAAATGTAGGGAGGACACAGGTGGGCAGTTGCCTTTCCTTTTTCCTTAATCATCTTCTGTGCTTCCCTGATATTCAGAATGGATTTTGCTTTCTTGGGCCCTCACTCTGCATCCTACTTTCAAGAGTGAAGTGTCATTATTATTACTGGGGTATGTATTACACCAGGGGGTTGTTTTTGGTTTACAGAATTAAAGCCAACCCTGTTGCACATCTCAAGCTCTCCTGTGTGGAGGCAGCAATATACAAATACTTCCAACATCATAATCCTTATCCTGAATTGGACACCAATTTGTAATATTGTACAGGTTTTTTGCTGGCACTTTAGGATCTGGGTCAACCCCAAAACATCAGAAATCAGAGTAAATGGTGACATCAGGGTCTGGCCACCATTGAAGCTCTTGGGCCACTTGGCTACGAATCTCTCTTTCACCATATTCAAATGAAACAGCACTTACTTTGAGGGTTTCAGCTCCACGTTGCACTCATTAAGGCTGTTTTCTTAAAGTGTGAGCAAAAATTCTCTCACAAAATGTATTTTTGGTATAACCACTCTCCAGTGAGCAATGTTAAGCTATCAGTATAATTTTTCCTGCACAAAACAGTGCGGGTTTGTCAAAATCAGCGTGATATTTCTGCCTTGCCTTTTGACATTTTCAGGTTTATTATGTTCAGACGTTACCTCAAAGCACTTCATTCTTTCTCTCTGGAAGGACTAATGACCACCAAAGGGGGAAAAGAAACACTGCATGCCATTCAGTACAGCATGCAGACTCTATTACCCTTTGAGTTAACTTCAAACATTGAGTACCAGTGGATGAGACTGGTTTTGCTTACCCTGTGGAAGTACTGCCTTGAACTAGGACTAGATCCTTGACTTTTTAACCAAACCCTTTCCCATTCCACCTTTCCGTGATGATGTATGACCCTGGGCACACCTCCCCTGAGAAGTCAGTAGTACCTGGTTTTATACCCTGCAGGGTTCAGCACTCAGAGCCAGCTCATGTGTAATTAACAGAAATATTCCTGCTGGCTGCTTGTTGGGTTGGGCAAACCCATCCTCAATTCCTCAGTCCCACGAAGACAGATCCTTTATCACAGCCAGGCCAACTCCAGTCCCCGAGCTCCTCAGACCAGCCCCACACAATGAAGCAGCTTCCACCAGCACCGATCCATGAAAACACTCCCCTGACATGCTATTTCTGAGTAGGATGCTCAGGAAGCCTGACTTCTCTCTCTGCCTCAGCCTTCCTGGGCACCCACGCAGGATCTGTGTGGCTGTGGGGCTGTAATTTGTAATTAGTGGCCAGGTTTTGGGGTGGGAGCAATGTTGCTGAATTCTGCAATCTGCACAACTGTGCTGACATTTCTGAACGATAAAAGCCCTGTGGCTGGCATCTACAGAGGAAACCTTTAAAATTTATCCAGTTTAGCACAAAAACTGTTGGCTAAGCCTCAATCCGTCCCTCTGCTCCTCCACCCCTTGACACAGCTTACAGCAAAAGACTTTGCTTTTCTTTTCATATGGATTTTAACAGTAATTCAAGCCCATTGATCCAGGACTCTGAGTCAGTGTATTACACTGCAAGATTATTTAGCTCTCTCACAGTTGGTTTGTCTAATTTCATTTTATTCCATAGTAAAATCGGATTGGAGGGAGGGAGGGTTAGGGGGGAAATTGGCAACGTATTGCCTAAATGCTCAGGAAAACAGAAAAATGTTACTCAAAGGAAAGCATAGCACACTTCCACTTGGCTCAGGCTGCTATACCTGAATGACATATATAGCTATAGCCCTCTCCCCACCTCATCGGTGCTCCCAACTTCCATCTCTGTTCCACAGAAGGATTTGAGAGAGTGGGTGGACAAAGAGGAGAATAAATAAGCCTTAATGACATCTGAGAAAAGCTTGTCAGTGAACAGAGTGAAATGATAGAGTTTATACCATCTTCTAGCTAGGGTAAAGACTTCAAATCTCATTACATTCACCATTTACACCATATAACCTTTCTCTCTATGCTTGAAAGAAAACCGCTCATTTGCTTTACAACCTAACAAATCCATTTAAAATTTACAAGTGTTTGTAACCACAGCTGTTTTGTGGTTTTTTTCTTCCATTGGCTGGTTTAACTTTACTGTGCTGTTTGTTTTCCCTAAGCTTCAGTAAGGCCAGCATTTCCAACCCCGTTGGTACGGGACAGGTTTACATTTAAAGAGTAAGATCATTAACAACATAAGAGGGTTGAAAGAGAGGGTATAATTGGTTTCACTGGCCTAGAGGGAAGATCAGCTTCGAAAAGAAACAACACCTAATTAAGAAGGTTTGCACTGTTTTATTTTTAATAATGTCCTCCTCTCCACTACCAGCATTCTTACAGCACTCATCCCAGCAGCTTCCGTGGTCTGGCTTAGCCACATGCATTTTGCAGGCACTCAGGCATCAGACCCCTTCACAGATGGACAGAAGGAAGACTCTGATGAGGCACTAAACAACTGGAAAAGAAGTAAATGATAGTCTGTATTTAATTTTTAAAAAGTAACAAGCCTAGACAGAGCCATAAATCCAAACAGTTATTTTTGTTCATGTTAAGTATTTGACTCCTGGCCTGTATTTTCATGCTCCAGACTCTGGACTCTGGCTGAACTGCTGACAGCCTGCACTCATCGAGCATGTACCTCTGCAAAAATGGGGAACACTCCACCTGGAGCAGTGATCCTTATGTCCTGGGCATATTTTTGGTCCTGGAGCCTCTGGCACCTCCTAATTTCCCATCAAGGTGGTGGGAGTCCTGTGGAACGGCACACTGTCACAAGCAGGAGCACCCCCATGCATCCCACACCCACCTGGGCACCCCTGCTGGACCCAAAAGCTGCCAGAGGGGCCTGTGAGGTTCAGCAGGGGCAGTGAGAAGGACAGACTTCCACCTCACATCACAGGGAGGACTGGTGCAGACCCTGGGCATGGGGGAGCCACCCTACAGCACCTCCCAGTGCTCTGCTCTGCCTAACCAAGAACAGCTTCACTGCAGCCACAAAAATGGGATAGTGTGTGAGAAGGATATTGCTGATCTTGAGCATGAGGGTGGGGCTGGGCTACTCTGAATAATTTAAGTCAGACTTCTTTGATCTCTCTCCTGATCTGGAGTGGCTCTCACTGCCTTGCACATGAATCAGACAGGCTTCCCAGGCAGCTGGGGATGGGGTGCCTGCTGTACCACAGGAGCTGAATGGGAAATGCTGAAAGACAATTTAAAGAGACTCCATAATCAACCTGGACTTCAAATCTTAGCCTCTCCTCTCTACACATGATACAGCTGAAGGATATTCCCCTCTATTGAAGGAGACACAGGGAAAGGAAGGCTGTGGGAGAGCTGGGGAAGCTCTTGGTCACTGCCATCCCAGAGAAGGCACAAAACAAGCCCCATGTTGGGATCCATCCCCAAGCCCCCCACGAGCTCTGGCAGGGGAGCCTCTGAACTCCCCCTTCATGGGGGGATGCACAGCAAAGGGCAGACTGATACCCCCTACTCACCACTCCATGAGAATGATGGCATGAGTTTTATCCAGCAAATCAATCATGGGGACACGGACATGGGGATGTGGCTGCTGCTGCCCCACGGAGGCTTTGGCAGCCCTCACAAGGGCAGCTCTGCAGCAGGTGAGATGTGAGGAGCAGCCCGGTGCCATCACCAGCAGACTCAGGCTATCCTGGAAACCTGCAGCCATCCTCCATAACAACCTCCCCCCCAAAAAAAGGCTTCCTGGGGAGCCTCAGAGCACTCAGCAGGCATAGACACAAATCTTCACTCCACAGTCCATCGCTGCACCAAAAACAGGAGCCTGCACTTCCACAGCACCAACTCTCCTCCTAAACACAACCGGTAATTTCAAATGTACCTTTCATAACAAGCCACCAAAAATAACTGCTAAATAATATATGCCAATGAGCATATATTTGGTTACAGCTTGGCAAACTCAGCTTGAGGATTAACTGTATATTGACCCAGCCTTTTAGGGAGAAGGAAGGGGAGGTGTGATCAGGGTCCCTGGGCTACCAAGTTGCATCCAGCAGCAGCAGCCAGAGGCTTAGACCAGAGGCTTTGGCACAAAATGAGGAGCACTGTGGCCTGTGTCTACAAAAAAATGGGTTGAAACCATGACAGGAAGTCCTAAAAAGGGGATTTTGAACATCCAAGGGAGGGACAGGGGCTGCTAAGGGCAGCCTGCAGAGATACAGGGACATACCTGAATTACAGACCCCTGTAATGGAGACTGGGACAGCACAGGAAAGCAGGTGATCCCCCAGTATAACACAAGGGGGATAAGCAACAGCAGCATCAAAATAATGAAACACCTCTGAAGACATGTAGGCCAGGAAGTGCTGGATGCCTTTTCCCTCCCAGCTGGGGGGCTCTGGGAGTGGAGGGGTCAGGATGGAGCTGGCAGACTCTATGTTAGGGACTATATGGCATGAGGCATCTGCCAATATAAAGGGATGAGGGCCATGGGAACCCCAGTTACCACAACAGTGCCTGCAGCATTTCAATACCTACTTCCAAGCACAGGACAGGCCTGGAAGAAGACCATGCAAATCTGTGGCATTCTTTTCCTTGCTTCCTAGCTGTTTTGGGAAGAGTTTAAACTGCTGTGATTATTTTAAGCTGCTATTTCTACACAAACAATGGGAAATGGCAGAAGAAGCCATCATCCTGGAGCAGAGCTGTACCACATATGCCTTCTGCAATTAGCCTTTGCTCCCACTCCACCCTCTGAGTCTGAGATGCAGCTCACTTTAAACTCAGCTCAGGTTCACCCAGCACAGCTGGCAGCTGATCACAGCCCGTGTGACACATTTTGTCCACACCAGAAGCATGGTCTGGCATGCAACTGGCCTCTTGTAACCCACTCAGCACAGCAGTTGTGTTCAACAGCGAGTTGGAGGTGTCCTCTTTCCACCCGGATTTGCGTGGCATGCACAGCTCTGACCATCACACCTCTGCTGTTAATGTTTTGTTTTCTAACAGGTAAGGTCCTGAGAGGGCAATGAAGAACACACAGCATGTACTCAATTTCCATGTCTGCAATTACCTGGAAGCCTCTTTGCCTCTTGCCAGCCAAGGAAAAAAGACACGCTGGCAAGTGATGGCATGACAAGGGCTACAGGGCGGTCTTGGCCAGCAAAGCCCTCCTGGAAATCCTCATTCTGGGGTAGGGCCACACTGTAATGCTTTCCTAGCCCTTCTGGGAAAAAGAAATCCCCCTCCACAGACACACAGCTACCCCAACAGCCTGTCTTTCTGGGAACTCCTGACAGGCACAGTACTCCACTTTCTGTTGAGCAGGGGCCTTACTGAAGCCCATCAGCTGGGCAGTCAGAGACCATTTTGCTGCAGAAGGGATGCAGAGCTGTGGGGCCAGGCCTTCAGGAGCCACACACACCATCACACTGCTCTGCCAAGCAATGCCCTCCCCTCTCTGCACACTCCTCCCAGTACGGCTGTTCACATGCAGACTCTCTCTGTGCCAACATCTCCTCTCAGCTCTGCCACCAGAGCTTGCAAAAGGGTCTGCTTAGCCCTGTTTTGCTGTAAAAGACCAAAAAGCTTTAGAAAAAAACCCACTTCTGTTTTTTTTTTTTTGTTTTTAACTAGAAGCAGCATGGGGCCAGGCAGCATGCCTTGCAACCCAACTCTTCCCCTGGCTCTCTGGCAGTCCTCACCCCTCAGAGGGGTCTGTTTCACCAAAAATTCCTCCAAAGATTAAACACAACCAATAACAAAGAACATAAAGTCCAAATGGCCAAATCCCATCCACCACAGAGTGTAAATATGACTGTAAGGTGGGGCTGGCAGGGGTTCCCACCAAGCATGGGGCCATTTGTGCTGACAGAGGGGAGATGGGGCCCTACACCTCTGCAGGAAATGTAAAACTGCCCCCCACGAAACATCCCCCCTGTTAAATGTCAGACAGCTGCCCTGCAAGTGTGGCTGGAGCTGCTACACAAGCACTGCTGAGGTAAATGAAAAAAGAACCCATAAAGCAGTGCTAGATAATTTCTGAAGACTGTTGATTGCAGTTAAAAATGAGTTTCATCATCACTTGGGAGAGTTATGGCAGGGCACAGCACAGAACTTTGATCATGCCTTTAAAAATAAATAATCTGAATAGGTTAAATAAAATTCAGGCAGGAGAAGACAATTTACTGATGGTGAATTGCTAAAAGCCAGGGGATTAGTCAAAGATAACTCTCATTTACCCAATGTGTTTGACAGAAGCACTTGCAGAAGACTGTTTTGTGATACACTAATTGTGTATTTTATTTTGAAAATTGAATATGGAGATGTTATTAAGAAATAAGTACAACCCACAATAGGAACTGTCAGCGCTGCCAAGTGAAAACTAAAATAGGTTCCCCCTTCTGTTCTTCAAGCAGTTGTTTGCAATATGAACCAGTGAACAATCTGAGCTTTTCGCAAGCTTTTTTCTTCCCTTAAGTCCAAAGCAGGGAAGTAAATCTCAGCTCTCGCCTGGCCGAGACTCAAGACACGCACCAGCTCAAGCAGCTTATCTGGTTTCATGGAGCAAATCCCAGTGCAAAAGCCTGGCCTGTGCAATTAGGTGAAGCACCCTGCTGGCTTGGGAAGCAGTGGGAGATGGGGCCCGACCCCTCACCACTGTCACTGCTGACTTGCTGGGTGAGCTGGACACACAACAGGGACAAGGGAGCTCCGAGGGACTGTTTTCCACCCAATTATTTGTCCTGCTCGGTTCAATCACACTCTTGGCAGCACCTATGCCAGTGGAGAGCCTGCCTTGGCTGCAACAGGGAGAGGGGACTGCAGCAGCCACGGGCTGCATTAACCTCAGACTCCATTCATTGCCAAAGCTGGCAGAGGTAGGACTTCAAAAACTGAATAACTCCTCGTACATTTTCTGTGAATTGGTCGAGCCTCAGAAGAGGGACAAAGCAAGTCAGCTATCAGTCCACAGATGTCAGAAATATCTTTCCTTACCTAACACTCAGGCTTAGACACAGTTTTCCCTGCTGCTAAGTGCTCCTTTCCTCTGCCTTGACTCCATTGTGGCCACAGCACAAGGAAGCACCAAGCACCAAGCAGCAGGAACAGAGCTGGCAGAGCTGGAGGGCAGCACATGCAGAGCACAAGTTCATATTGCAGTTGCTCACAGAAAAGCAATACCAAGACCATAACACAACCAGGAATCAAAATATATTAAAGCAACACAGACTATACATGTTCCTGCTCTGCTCACATATGAGAACAGCAGGAAAAGAAACAAGTGGCACATGCAATCCCTTCTCACAGAAATCAAGCTCCTCATGAACTGCAGGCCTGGAAGTTTAAGTGGCTGAGCACTTCATTCAAGTGACAGACAGCCCCTTTTAGTCTTCATCAGCAGATATCCAGAGAGCTAACTCACAGAAATAAAGCAAATTTACTTAGGGAATAAATGTCTAAATAAATATGAGAGATGGGATGCTGATCTTTTAATGTTCCTCCGCAGGGTAAATAAAATCATGGGGTTTTTTTTCACTTCCAATTCATTCATGCTATTTGTTTATTACTGCATGATGCAAAGGCACAGGACACCCACACCTCACTGGGTCTTCCCTCGGTCCTGGTGCAAGAAGTTGCCCAGCTAAGCTGAGCACTACAGAGAGGGCACACAGAGCCATGGTTTCACATCAGCTGGGGACACAGATAACCCAGGGCTGCACCAGCATCTGCCTGAAGTGTTTTTGGTGGAGGAAGAGGGCAATGACTGCAACAGAGACTAAAACACCGGAGCTGGCTGAAGGAATGGGATGTTGCATGGCGAGTTCACCATATTTAAGTCTGAGAGAAACAGCCTTTCTTTTAGTTATGTCCCATCTGGCACCTTCGTTTGGCTATTAAAACCATTTTTAATATGATAAAACAAGTAATACTGCCTAACTAATGAATGTCGAATTATCGGCGTAAATGTGCCAACATTTATTTATTTATTTGCCTCACCGAGAACATGTTCTCTTCTGTTTGGTTTTCTACTTTAATGACTACAATTTATCATACTAACTAGGCCTTCCAGTTTGCTGAGTTTTGTTTTAAGTTCCGCTTTTCTGCTGAGACATCTGTGAGGGAGCAGATGCAGGTAAGAGAAATAATAAAACTAATAAAAAAGCGATAGTAGCTGTCACCAAAAAGCACAGGTGACCAAACCACCCTCATTTACTGAACAGGGCCCTTCCTTCTTGATCTCATTTGATGATTTTACTGCCTTCTTTCCACCAATATTTTATGCTGCTTATGGCAGCCCTCTGCGAGGAACACTAATTCCTAATTTCCAAGTAATTTGCTTTCCCTACCTCCCAGCAGGCAGCATAAAGGGGAAGGAAAGCTGAAGCGGAAGGACTGCGTGTGATGAATTCCAGCCACGCACGATGGCCCAGTCAGGGGTTTCAGGAGGCATCTGAAACTGCAGAGATGCCCCAGTCAGAGCAGGGATCCTGCCCTCACAGGAGAAGGATCTGCCACCTGTCCCACGCCTCAGGGAGCACTGGTCCAGCTGCACCAAGGCTGGATCTATTTCAGAGCAAAAGCATATGTGTTTGCCCCACCTGTCACAACTGTGAAATGTATGGATAGCATTTACTTCCGAGGCATTCGTCACTCAAATTAACAGGCAATCTGTTAGTCTGAGTGCAATTAGCACCCCAAACTTTACTCCAGACATGTCTGGTAGCTGAATTTTGCTCACAGACCTTTCAGCAGCCTGGTTTACACTTAGAGTAAATATACGCCAATGTACGGAGTGGCGAGGCTGTGAATCCCCAACAAATTCAACGTGAAGCAAAGCTAAACATGCTGCTGGAGAATTGGCTTTGCCTTTGCTAGAAACTGTGGCGGAAAGTTCACAGTTTGACAGGCTGGAACTGAGCACTCAGCTCCCCCAGCACCCAGGAAAAGGAATGAGCGAGTGTAACCCAACCAGCTGGGGCTGCCTCCCACCGCCTCTTCCTGCTGCCGGATTTAAACTCGGCCGCTCCTGCCACACAAACGTGCTGCGTACTCACAGACATCCTGGAACATGACATCAGCATCCTTCAGAGGGACAGCCAAGCAATATGAGCAGTGTAAACCCTTATCTGTGTCGTCCCAGCACAGACTGCAACCACACTGGCACAGGCCGCCTTTTCTACCCTGGCCCTCAAACCTACCTTCCATATTACAGCCACATCATCTGCAGCATCCTCAGATGCCCGCCTGCAGCACTCCTTTAGTGGGACATTCCTTCAAACATAAAGAATGTGAAATGCCAAATAACGATGGACTTAAGTTCTTTGAACTTGATGGTCACTTTTCTTGTGGTTGGCAGCATGGCAACAGAGAATCTGCAAACCACACTGAAATGTTCCTTCACAAATCCAAAATTCGAGAGGATTGAGGGAATGCACAGGCCAGTCTCCCCAGAAGCAGCACAGTCTTCATCTATCACAGACTTCCCCTGGATTCTGGAGATTCAGTTAGGCTCATAGCTCCAGTCTCATACCCAAAGAAGGTTTTATGTTCATTCAGCAATTTTTTTTTTTCTTAAATGCTCCACAAACATTGCCCAGAGTTCTTCCCTTGCTTAGTCTATCAATCAGTCCATATCTAGCATTTCATTAGGATTAGCTTCTCCAGTCACCAGTGCTTATCTGCATGATTCTCTGACCTTCCTAAGCCCCACCTAACCTGCCCTGTACCTGCTGGCAACACAAAGTGAGAGACCTGCGAGGTGTCACCTTGCAATGTCACAGCTTTCTCCCCCACGTCCTGGATAAATCTAAATGACTCACACTCAGAGCACCTGTCACAGCAATGACATTGCTCTTGTTCTCTGCACATCCCTGGCATTTTACCATCCTCTTCCATCACAGTGAAGCTGGTGGGAGAGATGCCTGGTCTTTTCCAGCCCAGCACCCATCGCTGCTCCCCCAAACACAGAAGCAGAGGGAAGGAGAAGAGCAGCCTGCTTACCCTCAGGAAGGAGAGGTCTCTGTTGTGCTCGATGCTGGTGATCTCCAGGTTGCCCATCACTACCTCACAGTTCTCATAGTACTTGCGCAGGGCCCGGTACTGCTGCTCCAGGTCAGAGAGGGAGCTCAGCTTGTTCTCGGTGCCAGCACACACTGCAAGAAACCACAGCACAAACCATCAGGCCAGTGTGGAACACAGGCACTGCAGAACATAAGGAAATAAAGTCTGTGCAAAGTGATAGAGGGAGTTGCAACAAAAATCTGTAATGATTCACAGGACCGGGTGGCACAAGTCGCACGTGAATATCAGCAGTAGAGATAGGAAAGAAGAAATGCAGCCCGTGGTCACCTCAGCAATTTAAACACCTCTCACCAAATGGGCTGAAGTGATGGTATTTACCACCAAATGCAGAAAGGCTGAAAAGGCAGAAATGCAGGAAAATGGCCAAGCAGGTTGACGCCAGCACCCACAGGGTCAAACCCAGGTCTCAGCAAACCCCTACCAGTTCCACCACTGAGCAAAGGCACTCCCATCATGTGCTGAAGGACACATGGCTGTACAGACCTGTACCTCCAAGCTGACCTGGATAATTCAACATTTTCACCACTTTGAATAGTATTTTGGACAAGCCAAGGGCAACCTGAGCAGAAGACTTACACCCAACATTGTTTTCCCCTTCACTTTCCTTAAGACCTCAGCTTTTCCCCGCTTTACGCAATTAAATAGAAGAAAAACAACAGCAAAAAGCACATTGTCTTTCCACAAGTCCCCAGGCTGAGTGCACAGCAGAGATATGTCAGGAAACACCATCCTACTACAGTTTTCAAAGGACACCCTTTAATATTACACTGCTATGTTCTACATTTTGAAGCCCAGTTGAAAGCCACCAAAGAATCCCAGCTCAGCTCAGTGTACCAGCCTGCTGTGTATCAGGAAATGACCAAAAAAAAAAAAAATTTAATAAAGAGAGAAACAAATACAGAAGCAGTATTTTACACGATCAGATTTTCACACATTGCTCAGCCTGCCCGGACAGCAATGCTGCTTCTGGCTGGGCTGGTTCTGGTTTGTCTTTCTCAATGCATTTAGTTTTTCTCTTAATCAACAGCTTGTGGGTTGCTCTTATCTGTGACCAAATTAACCTGGGCATATTTAAACTTTTGAAATGGGCAGTATATTACACAAAACAGGAGCCTGACAAGAATGGCATTTCTGGAGCCAATCCCACTTCTGGATCAGATCAATACAAACAAAACTCTCCACGACTGGAGGCATAATCAGTAAAATTGGCTATAATATACTCTTTTGAATGATGCAGGTCCTTTTTATAAATACCAAAAATAATTAGGTTTCAGAGCACTACAGTTATTGACTGTTTATTTACTATATTCCCCTGTTTTTGGTTGGTTTTTTTTTCCTTCAATAGAAATGGGAACAACTCTCACCTCTGTTCCCTCTGTGGTCTCTCTGCTGCAGAACTATTTGCTCTTGTGCTGGGGCAATTCGAGCTTCCAGCAGCCCCTTGGCAAAGGGCTTCAGGGGGCAGCCAGAAGCCCATGACCTGCTCAAGGTTTTCTCCCAAGGAACTTCCCTCTGCCCCAAAAATGGCAGCAGAAGTCTGCTCCTTCTGAACCGTGACCCCCACGGGGAGGGTGGGCACAGGCTGGTTTCATTACAAACCATTCACAGGGTGAAGGGTTGATCTGATCATTTTTGGGTTGTGTTTCCAGGGGCTCAAGAGCACAAACCAAAGCGGAACAGGCACTGCAATGGCTGCTTCTCCAAATAAGCATTGGGTCTACCCACCATAGGAAATGCTGGACTATTATTTCCTTCTGTGACCCGATAAAAGCAAAAATTCAAAGTTCTTGCTACAGTTAAAATTTTGAAATATTTACCTATGTGCATTACACTGTGTTGAAGAAAAACAAAACTGTTTGGCTTGCTCAGGTTTTAAAATAGAAGCTACCAGCTCATTTTAACTCAAAAGCATGAACATTCCAATTTTAAAATTTCCTGTAAAACCTTACCACTTAGAGTAAATCATACCTAAACACACCTTTGTTCATAATATTTTTAACAGCTTTTTGGGAAATTCCTGAGGTGGAAAGACATGGTCATATTGGGACCTCACATAGCTCTGGTGAACACTGGAAGGATTAGGCACTGCAACTAGGAGATGGCACATCTTTCTTTTGGAAATACAAAGCCCTGTCCTAGCTCATGTACACAGTTTTACTCAGAAAAACCTCGAGACCTGCCCTTGTATGCTAACTCTTCAGGGACACACATGCCTGTGCCTGCCAGGACACCTAAAAATTCGTGCTTAGCAATTACAAAATGGGTTTGTGTGTTTCTTCCTTAAATACAGAGCAGTATCTATTATAAGACTGATCATATTTCCAGCCAGGTAAGTATTATTCCATCTTAAGGCTCCCAAGGACTAATAAATACCTTCTCTTCCATTTTGCAATCCGTGCTAAGGACCAACACAGCTCAGAAAACAATTCCTGCAGCTCAGCTAATAAAGCTATATACTGCAACACTGATATTCCATGTTGCACACCCATTAAACGTTTCCTGAAAGCTAATGCAGCCATTTGTTTGCTGTGAGGAGGCAGAAACACCTGGAGCCTGTTCTTGCAGGAGGATTCTGCAGGGGTGAAGCCAGTCCAGATGTGAACCAGGGCTATGAGTTTTGTTTGACTGAGGTTAATTTTATACAGCCAAACCACTGCAGTAACTACTCACAGTTTCTTATATGGCTAGTAATCAATTATTTTGGATTAAAAAAAAAAAAACCTTTAAAGCTAATTTATAACAAATCATGCTGATCCCTTAAATATATCTCATAGCAATTCTAAGCACTTAATGTCCACCTTATAAAGAGAAGTTTCCTCTGATCCTCTGTTACACAGAACATCTCCTTGTTCCAGCTCACACCTGGGCCTTTGCTGCCTGATCCATGCCAAAAGATCTGTGCAACCCACATCCTGCCAGCCTGCTCTGCCTCAAAATTTGGGAGACCAGGGGAAGTGACTGTCCGGAATTAACCCACCCAAACCATTGCATGGCCTGGCCTGGCTTTTGTAGCTCTGTGCTGACAGGAATGGTCATCTCTGTTCAACAACAACAAAAAACTGGTCACAGATTGCCTCAAATCAAGTCACGTACCAAAAGTGATTATCCTACATCAATTGAGGGGTGCAGAAGTGCACATTTTTTTCCACTGGTACCCAACCAGCAGTGCAAGTTGATGCAGAAACAGAACGCAGAGCAGGAGAGGGCTCAGACCTGCCCAACAAGCTAAAGTCACAAAGCAAATGTGGGTATACTCATGGATCATTAATAATCCATTATCACAATAAGTCATTAATCTCTGTGTCTCAGCTTTGCAATGTATGCTTTTGATGCAACTAATAATTATGCCACATCCAAAATACAACAGAGGAAACTATGCCAGTATTTAAGAAAAGCAGGTTAGGTCCTTCATCCCTTGCAGGAGGAGGGGCTGGGACATTACCTCCCATCCTTCGCAGAGAATCCTTTAAAACAGAGAGATAAGATATTCCCTTGGCAGGTTTTTTAAGGCAAAGAATAACTAACAGGGTAAAAAGGCATTCCTGCCACAGGAGAGAAATGCTGCTGCCATGGAGAATCACCAAGGTGATTCTGTTGGCCCACTGATGCCAGGGAGCCAAACCTGGGCGGGACACAGGCCAGAAAGCAGGCTGTGAACTGGTACTTAACAAATTTTATGCCCCATTTTGAGCCATATGAGGAAATTCCCTGCTGCTCCAGGGCAGAAATAATTGTTCTGGGTCTGATTTGCCAAGGTAGTTAAAAAGCACTAAAGTAAAGGTGTGTGGAGTGGGAGCTGAGCAGGAGTCACACAAGATTCCCAGTCCCTCTGTCCCTGAGCTCAACACAGAGCAGGAACATCTCCCACTCACCTCCTGCTTCTCTCCTGGAACAGCAACAGGCACCTATGTGTTGTAGCAGCTCTTTAAAATTAGGTGCCAAAATAATATGCATTTCCAGGGATGTTACAGCTGTGTACAGGCATAAACACGAGCACAACAAAATGTATTTCCTTGTCACACCATGAAAAACCACCATAATCTGTATTTCATGAACCCTCTTCAAAGCACTTGGTTGCATATTGTTAGATGTGCTGTTTTATACAGACCCAGAAATGGATGAGCAGCAAAAAAATCAAGATTGTGTGCTTTAACTGTTCCCGCAGCAGAACCTCTGCTGGTCAGTAAAAAATGCTCATTCCCTGTCTCTCACACAGGGCGAAGAGTAGCAGCTGAAGATGTGCCTCCAGTCTGAAGCTGCTCTCCTTGAGCATCTCTGGTCACGCAGTCTCTGCCTTGCTCAGGGGAGGCCTGACAGGGGCATCTCCACCAGGTAGGTGTGCTCTTTCAATGCACACCCAGGAAAATCAGACTTCCCCTACATTTTGCCCAAATTTGCGGGGGGACCCGACCTGATTTACTGACATGCCTCAAACCCCTCAAACCCGTCTCTCCACCTAAACATGCTGGGCCATTCCTGCTCTTTCCACATTCTGACAACAAACCTCAGAGCGCTCATGTGCAGAGTCGCCCACCACTAATGTTATCCCAAAGCTCAAGGACATGCCTCTTCCATCTAGGAAGTCCCAAACCAGCAGTGATGGCTACAAGTCAGTGGCCACTTCTCACCTAAACCCCAGTCATGGGGGATTTAGGGTGGGTGCTGGAGCAGAGCACTGCTTGGCCATCACAAAAGTGGATTTTAGGCATTACTCACCCTTTCATGCTTCACATTCAGTTGTTTACTTATTGTCAGCTACCTACAGTGACAGAGTTTCAGCTCCTAATGGCCCCAGTTACAACAGTAATAATAATCTGTATTGAAATGAACTTACGTTTTTCATCAATATTCATGCACATGACTTGGAAATTAATTTCCTGTTGACATTTTTTTCATAAAATTGCCAAATCATTCAAACGCTCACTTAAAGGTGGCAAATAATGGAGACATTTAAAAATGTCTGTTAGATTCTGCTTTTTAGCCCATTATTTTGCTCTGTTCCGTTGATGATAAATCTATACTTAAAATTAAGAAATCACACTTGCTTCCATCTAGTTCTGCTTCTTCTAATACTAATGGATTTTATAATCCTCGCAGCTCAACTCTTGGAAGGAGATCAACTTGTTTCATTTCTTATTCAACCCCTTTCCAGATCAGCCTACATCTGGAGTACTAAGGAGTGGAATCCATTATCTCTACCATGGTCACCCCCACCTGCAATCCCAGTGTCTCACTCCTCTCCCAAAGCACGCTCAAAGAAGCAGTGATGAGGCATCCTCGTCGCTAACTCCAAGGGAGTTATCTCAAGCATCCGAATATATTTTCCTCTGAATCATAAAACATTTATTGTGATCTCTTTGGCAAGGAAGCAGGAGAGCAGTGTGTTTGCCCTGCACCAGCCTCTGGCTGAAGGCAGCACAACCTCCCTTTGTCAATCAGTTTGTCAGGTGGGCCAAAAACACAAAGGGGGGCTTAAATTCTTGGACTCACTGGTTTCAGGAATGTCTTTATAAAAAGGACAATTGCATGTTCCTTCACCCCAGAAAAGATGAGCCCAACAACAGCCATCACCTCTTTCTAACACATTCTTCTCCAGTACTTCCCACTTATTTACTTAATTAGCTGTGTTTTTACAGACAGCACCATTATCAGGGTTTCCTGAAAGGCAGCTTAACAGAACTGTTTATTAATAATTGCAAACACTCGTGGCAATTTGTTAAGACCCCCAGATGGGGGGAATACTCAAGCCCCTTAAGGAACAACTAATTACCAGCGATGCCGCAGCAATCCCCATTCACTTCTTTCTGCTCCACGCTCTCAGCAACAGCCTGGGCACCCTGTCACGTAGGCACACAGGAAGGGGAAACACACTTTCAATCATTATTATTTTACAGTTCTCCTTGAATGAGCTGCAAAAGCCCTGAATTTTCCTGCAATTAGGCACATCCTAATGAAGCCAGGGCTGCCTGCACTTAGAGTCTTGCAGATGTTTCCCATGAGAAGGGAAAACACTCCTGGAGGTCACCAGCCATTTTCCTGTAAACCCAGTGGTGTGGGAGAGTGCTTTAGAATTGGAGGCTTTCTTTCCCTAGGTGGGAGACTGTAATGAAGGAGAGCATAATTTTCTCTGTATTCCTAATTAAAAGCCCAGCTGGCACAAGTGTTTTCCTTCTGCAAGGTCTGCTCCACACTAGAAAATCATCATCCCATTTGAATCCAGTTGCAAGCAATCAACCCGACTGCCATGAACCCCTGGACAGCCACATGGCCACAAGTGGAGCTCAGCATGGCCACCCAGCTGCTGCCCAGCCCATCAGGGGTGTGACTGGGATGAGGTGACACAGTACAGGCAGTAGAAACATTTCCCCCATAGCCTTTCTTCTCCATAGCATGGCGACGAGGTCCCTGGGCTGGACAGTACCAGGGATCAAAAGCATTAATTTCCTGAAATTCGGTCACTAAAATCTCAAACCTCATTTCATGTGCCGTTGTAAAAGCTTTCCAGCACTTCCAGAAAAGTTGCAAGGATGTCTGTCACCAGCATGGTCCCACCCCCAAGGCAGGCTGATCACATGCCACCTACAAATGGAAGCTCATTCCCAATTTTATGAACAGAAACAGCTGGGCACAGTAGAGACTGACAGTGATTGTGACTCCATCAAGAAGGATTAGCTATGTGTGATAACACTTTTCCAAGCTGATGGAAGCCTCTCCTTGTGCCAAACTCTCCAAAAATCCCTTTGGTGGATGCTCCACAGTGTATTTTACTGATGTGCCTCCCTGTTCATACCAACCAAAAAGCATCATCAAAATGTTGACCAGATTTATACAGCGACATTTCAAGGATATTTGCTTGTACTGACCATGTCAAGCCATCATCACCAGCTTGTTTTATGCCAGTATTTCCAGCACTGTTTCTCTTTTAGTTACGTCACATCTCTATTATGGCACAGGAAATGCAAAGGACAAAATAGGAACAATGTTGTGCAGGATCTATATCACACAGTTACCACTAAAAAAAGGCAGAAATGAATACAAGAAGTTTTACCAACCGTTCTTCCGCCTCAAGCCTTGGTGCCGAATTTTTTTCTCTGTGTACTTCTGCACATTTTCTCATTACTCTTCACAAACACACACACATACACACACACACACTTCCTTTCCTCATTTTGTTCTGTTTGAGGGTAAATAGTCGCCTCTTAACTATAATGTAGGTACTGGACTTGACAAGCAATTAAAGCAAACAATTTCCACTCATCTAACTTTGCCAAATTAGTCATCTACCATCTGCTCTATCATCTGTCTCTCCTTGAGGTCTTGCTGTGAATCTGGAAGCACTCTCTCTGACAAGGAGGCAGCAGATAAGCCTCCAAGCTGGTGGGGAACCCGAGGGATGGAGGTGACACGGGGGTGACACGTGGCACCGTGCTGCTGACCACCACCCCCAACAGGATGGCTTTGAGGAGATGCTTGTGGCTCCAGTGGTCAAACTGGCAAATTACCAGCACTCATGTTGTGATAGGAAAACACTTAAAATTAAAAATTTTTTCACAGCCACTTATGCAGCAGGGTAGCTTAGGAAGACTGTGGAATTTTCATACCAGATGCAAAAAATAACTTGGTTTATCGAAATATCTTCTGCATTTGCAAGCTATTTCCCAGTGAAGTACGTGACCCAAACAAGCAATTTGCAGACATTATCTAAGGAAGATTTGAGTGGTCTCTGCTCCCAGCACCTGCCGTAGTTTAGGTAAGGCCGCATTTTGAGGCAATGAAATAGTTTTCAAGTAGCTCTAAAATTTAATGCTGGTCCACTCTGCCCTTCAGCTTCTTAGCACTGGCAGGACCTTCTCCTTTTACCAGGCTTCCACTTTGGGCTCCTTACTGGGCCTCCCAGAACAAGAGAAATATCACCAGCATCCCCTTTCCAGCTGACCTACGCTTCCTCCCCAAGGAAATCATCTCCAGAGTGCAAGTTGGTCCATGCAAACGTTGCTGCTCCGAACCATCAGGCAGAGCAATCTCCCTCCCTGTTGCTGCTGAAGAACATTACAAACTGTTCCTGCACTAGGCAGGCACTCGACTGCAGCGCCCAAGATTAAGTATTTGATTAACTCTTAATGACACAAACTGAAATTCTTCCCTACAGCACCGAAGTACAGACCATCACCAACACCTTCTAAGACTCATACACCTGCAGGTAAAAGGCCGTAATGCAAGGCCACACGTTCTTCTAAGTGCCAAGCTGAAGGTCTAAGAGTGTCCAAATACTGCTCTCTGCTCTCCAGCCCTCACTATTCTCAAGTCCTGCCCCAGTGCAGCAGCAGTGGCAGCCTCTTTCCCTCTGTCACTGTCCCGCGGTGTATCTTGGCTCCCTACCAGGGCAAAGTGGTGGAAACCTCTGCAGGCCCCAGCAGTGAGAAGGATTTGCATTGTTTTTTTCAAAGCTAAGGGAAGGAGTGGATGGAAGATGATGGAGCACACACCCACAAGCACCAGGGGAGCACGCTCACAGGTGGGAGCAGGGGGACCACAGGCGAGCCGGGCACTTGTTCTGTTTTTTTGTACACGTGCCTTCAACGAAAATCTATTTGGCAAGGGATGCCAGTAACATCTGGTGTGAGGCTGGACCAAAATCATTTCCCAGCTCGCAAAACAGGCTGTTTGCTGGGACACAAAGGGCTCTTTGCCCCTGGCAGTGCTGTCCAGGGGTGCTCAGCTGGCACGGAGCACTGCCCTGGCGCTGTGCTGGTGGCCGCGTTCCCCGGCAGCTCCTGCCACTGCTGCGGGACCCACACAGCTCCGACAGCCGCAGGCCTCCGCCTGTCCGCCTCCCCCCCTGCTCCTCCCTTCTCCAGAGGGCCCACAAACACCGCAAGCACTCACTCAGCTTAAATGCATTTTAATTAACATTGTGCAAACACGCGGAGTTTGTGCGTGCACAGGGGAGCGCATTCATTCAGCTCCCGGCCGGGAAATCCGGTGGGAGCGCCGACAGCCGCTGCGCTGGGAACAGGACTGCAGCCCTCGCCGCCTGCACTGCATCGAAAATACCTTTGGCGAGATGCTCACAAGCCCTCAGATCCTCCTTGCTAGTATTTAGGCATCATTTATGTAAGAGATGCAGCTCAGAGAGGGTAAGTGGGACAGGTGCTTTTATGTCTCTACTGTAACACGGGTGATTAGTCACCACTAAAGCACACAGCAAGAGGTGCCTCATTACAGCTTAAGCACAAGCCGCTTGTGACACTTGTAAAAGGTATTTCCCCAAAATCGCCCACAGAAATCTTCCTCGCGTTACATTGGTAATTATCACATAACCCAAATACCACCTAATAAAATCATTAAAGTAACTGAAATTTCAACACCCAAAGAAAAGGACTGCTTTGGTGAGAACAACCTCACGGAAACACAGCAACCCTACAAGGCAAAACCGCAGGGGGACTTAAACAGTCCCTGGAAAAACACCTGGGAATTAAAGAAAAATGGTATCGCATGGGACACACCTGAAATGGCCAAGCCAGGGTTTGGGTCTCCCCGTTACTAGGCAAGAACAGACCCAACACTTAGGAGCTGCTTTGCCCAAGAGCTTCAAGGTGACTGTGCAATGCAGGAGAACGTGATGACAGAAATACCCTAATTCAGCCAATACACACACATCTATTAAGTTGAGACTGAATGCAGTTTATTTTTCATTAATGAAAATAACAGGTTCTCAAGCAACACGATAACCTTGCCAAGCAGGCAGGAGAATCCAGCTCACGTTAAGACAGCTGAAATGGTAATTACTTAGACTTGGAAGTACTGCAGATGAGGGGAACGGCACTGCAGCCAGAGGGAAAGGCAGGGGCTGTGCTGAGGCTGTCTGGACCCCCAGCTGGACACCACACCTTGTCTAGAGCCAAAACTTGCTGGGCAAGGAACAGAGACCACCTCCTGGAGTCTGTGGGAGTCGTATGTGTTATGACCATCAAGTCAAAGAATTAATGTGCTCTCTTACACAAGACTTCCTTACACCAAACGCTCTGTTTGCCTAATTGCCCATGGCTGCACTAGGTAATAAACCCCGTATGTTTTACTAAAACAGGTGCTTTCAGACAGAAGTTTATAGACAGGAAAAACAAACTTTCAGTAAATAAAGTCTAGGCAAGAACCTTGTTTTTCTTCTATACGCCCTGCATAAGAACATGTAGCCCAGTGCGGAAGCACCATCTTCTGCACAGCCCATCCCTGGTGTGCTGATAACCTCCCTGTACATGACCAGAATATTCAGGGCAAACTCCTGCAGCACGGAAGCTTCTGCCTTTTATACCTGGGAGGGGAGGACTGCATGTTTGCGTTGGAGGAGCTTCTCAGTGTGTCTCATATATTCTTTAAAAATTAGCAAGGCAGCAGCTGAAATCACAGACTGGCTTGTCCCTCTTCACACAATTCCTCCTGAGCCTTCGTAAATTGTTTCGCTTCCCAAGACTGGAGAGAACACGGGGGAGTCCACACTGCACCTCAAACACAGTTTCCTTGCAGTTCAATCTCACAAAGCAACTTCAACATCTCTAATTGCTTCTCTCACCCAACCTATTGCTGCACTGCACCAACCTAAGGCATATTTATTTATTTTTAGTTTTATATACTTTCAGAAATCATCTCAATAGCTAACTTCTAACTAACCATGCTTAGAATCAGGTATTACAAATTCTTTACAGAACAGTTTGTTTAAATATACTCCCTGTTAATACTTGCTGTTATTTCTCTTGGGCTTTTTAAAACGCACTCCATATATATTTAATAAATGTTTGGGTTCATTCCTGCCTCCCCACCCCAGAGACTGCCCTTAAACTTCTGTCCATTGATTGTGACGGCATCAATTTGTAAAGGTCAACAGAAAGCTTTGCTGACAGCTGAACTCAGAAAGTAATTTTTAAATGTGCTGTTTCTCTTCCTCCACAAAGCAAGATGCCAACAAAATCAAAACCCAAGGTCTTTATTTCACAGGCCTGGCCAGTGGCTTTGATAGACTTTGGATCCCTGATGGCCACTGAACACTCCTTCGAAATATCAGCTTGTTTGAGGGCCTTAAAAAGTAGCAACATCTGAAATAGCAGGTTTACAAACAGAAAGGGAAGAAAAAGAGAAAGGTTTATTGAAAGAACAACATTAATTTGCTGCTTCTCTGAAAGCCTCTGCAGACCCCAGATAACAGAGCTCCAGGGATCACCACACAAACATCACCACTCCGTGGGTTTGGCCTCATGCATTCTTTTATCTACATGAATAACTGATATTTTGCACTAAAAAAAAAAAACACAACCAGCTGGTTAGTCAAGAAACAGACTATTCCAACTTATTTTGATGCTTGCTTCTGATTTCTTTTGTGAGAACAGGTTACTTTATTTGGCATTGTGGTCAAAAGCCTCTTCAAAAGGCATCTGCCCTTTCCCCCATGCCATAGTTTACTGAATATCTCACATTCATAACCACTTAAAGGAGGGCTGTGCAATTTATGACACTGTTATCCATGAAGAAAACCTCCCATAAATCAAAGAAATCAGTTATATAAATGAGCATAAAAGTGCAGGGAAATGTCACAAGATAGCAATAAAGTATTTTCCAAATGGTAAATCCCGGGAGCCAAAGGCACCATTAGTTTAGAATCCTCCACTCAGCAACAGCAGGACTAGTTTATCACTGGAGCCACGAACAGCAGTCCTGGGAGGAAGTTGTAAGTGCAGGATGAAGGGGTTTACCCTGCAAACAGCCATAAAGCCTTTCACTGACTTCCCAGGTCCCAGCCCAGGCTGCTATCTGAGATTTGGTCATTTTTCGGCAAACACTAGCAGCAGCAGAACAAACATGCAACAGCAAAATGCCAAGGAATTTGCTGGGATGAAAAAAATGCATTGCTATATAAAACTCTGCAGCTGCCCCCAGAAAAGTGGTGGCAGCACCAGGAGGATCCGTGGACAGACTGAAACTTCAGTCCAGCGGCATGTGGAGGCCATGGCAGGAGAAAACCTCTCTGAGACTAAGCATGGTGCAGAAGACTCCCACCCCACCCACCCATGATGATTCTCCCAGGGATTCCCTTTCCACACTGGTCGCTCCAGCAAGGCTGGAGCAATCTGGAGCAACCACCAGACTGTGCCCTTGGGCTTATTTCTAAGGTCTGCACACAAGCCATTCCCCATCCTTTTGGACTTGGAGAAGTCCCAAGACTATTCCTGACCTCTTATCCTGCACAGGGTAACCATTATCTCACTGTTAAAATAACAGCCCACAGTGATTGCCAGAATCATCTGTTTTCTGGTTCTTAATCTAAGGCAAGGGGGCAAAAGGAGAAGACACAATAGAGGGCAGGTTGCTTTTTTTTTTGGAGACATGGATGACACGTTCCCACAGACCAAAAGCAGCTTCCTATAGCTGCCTCCCAGCAGTGAAGATGACAGCATTTCTGCCCAAAGTCCTCTTCATCTGACTTTATTTTCACAAGCAAGCGTGGCAGAAGGCAGATGACTGCCAGGTGCCTCACTGCTCCTACCCTGGGCAGAGAGCAACAGGCACGTTCCCCAGCAGCCTCCCTGAGAAGAAAAGCCAGGAAGCAATTTTCCCAGATTTCCCTCTGCGAGGAGGCGACTCCGGAGGCCCCCACTTCATTAATCCCTTCCTCTCGCTCGCTCCACTCCCCGATCCCGTTCAGCTGAAGCTGGGACAGGCAGGGAGCTGGGAGGGGGAGCACAGGGCACCTGCTGTGTAATCCCTGGGCAAACCTCGTGCCGAGGGCTCTGGCCAAGGCCTTGTGCTTAAGTGATGCGGGAGCACGCGCGGCCGGAGCGGCTCCGTGCGAGTTCAGCTGCTGCAGAACGACCTTGGAGCTGCCCGGCTGTGACGGGGGAACGGCAGCCAAGGTCAGCAGGGCTCGTCTGATGGTAACGAGCCTGAGCCACTGGCCCCATCCTTAAAAACAGCCCAGCCCTCCCCAAAAGCATCTCACAGGGCGCAGAGACATTCCCAGGAGCAGGGCTCCCTTGTTCTTCCCCCACAATACCGTGCTTACTCAATGCCTTCGCTTTTCATTACATCCACAGAAAAGCACAATCCAGCCTGGACTGCTACGAACAGCTTAATTAATAACAATTAGCTGCAGCACAATTGTGATTCAGGTGGCGTTTTGGAGCATGAAGGAGAAACTCGACACTTTTGCTTGTGTGCACAGACATGAGAAATTCCAGGCGAAGTTAATGGAAACTGAGCGGCTGAACAAAGCCAAAATTCAAATGTACTGTAAAATTACTAAATTATTTCGATGTCACAGGAAGGCGTCGCACTACTTCCAGGATTATTAGCCCTTGCAGAGTTTTAATAATATTTGGTCAAATACCTCAGGAGCACATCACTGGGATATTATAAAACCACCGAGATAATCTAAAATCCTTTTATATTTCAGGAAAGGGTGGGGTCTAAATCCGTGATTACTGTGCTCCGTGAGGCCACCTGGTCCCTGCCTGGTGGCGGATGCCTCAGAGGGGCCTGGCTGTCCCCTCCTAGTCAAGGAGAAGGGGAAGGACGCTTTATGAAATTGCTGTTGTCTAAAGTGGTCGAAACACCTGCCAGTCACGGCAGGTTTATTGGCCATGCTCCTCGCAAGGGGGGGCTGCATCTGAGTGCCTCCACCTTAATTAGCGTCACCGCAGTCAGATGCAATTTATGTTTAAATATACACGGGTAATAAGAAGACAGTCCAAGTGACTACTTTCAAACAACAGCAAAAAGGTGGAGGCTTCAAAACTTCCTGTTGGATATCAAGAGAAATTCTTAGCTGGAGAATAAACTCACCTGCTGTTAATGGAGTCTTTCCCAGGCTGGCGTTGTCTTAGTAAAAACAAGCAAACAAAGCATGAAGTGACTGCACAGGATCATGTTTTGAGAGCGTGAAAAAGCACAGGAACGTGCACCCAGCACGCTTAATGTGAACATATGAGGGCATTTGTGCAAGGCAGGTTAGGCAGCCCATGACACTGAGTGTGAAAACTGCACACACGTCCTGATGTTGATTTTCACAAGGTTTCTTTTTGCTTTATAGGAAGCAATCACCCTGATATCAGGAAAACAAATGTCCTGTATGGACCAGCAAAGTACACTTATTTTCTGGCAAAAAAAGAATATATCACAGCCATGTTGCAAGCAGAGGGAATTCCAGGTGGTAATGCCTGGCCTGAAGGGGGAATGCTTGGAAATTGTTCCGATGCAGGTGTGATGCAGCTAGAAAACCAAGCGTTTCAGACTACTTACCAACAGTAAAACAGGCATTTTCTAAAGTAGGTAGACCAAGAACACGTGGGCAAACACTGGAAGTGAAAGCAAGTGGCTCCTGCCCCTACGATTTGCCACAAATCTTGCCTGAGCAGAACCCCATCTCCCAGAGAAAAATCGCATGCTCAGTAACGTATGCCTTCCTTATCATTTATAAAATCTAAGCCATATTGTTGTAAAAATGTGTCTGGAAGTATGAAAACTGTTCCAGGGCTTCTGGCAGAGCCTGCAGACACATGGGCCAAAAATCTGCTTCCCAGCAGCTCAAATCCACCCTGCTTGTCCCTGGCATCACCATCTGGAGAGCGCACAGCTGCCTCAATGCCACTGGTGCTGATGCTCAGCAGCCAGGGAAATAGAAATCACCACATCATGAGCTTGCCAGCTTATCTTTTATACCTTTTATCTTTTATAGCGTTTATCTTTTATACCTACTTTTGTCAGGTGCAGCTACAGCACGGTACTGGACTTTCATTTTCTCTTAGGTCTCTGCAAGATCCCTCACTTGACCATGAATAATTTCCATCAAACTTACATTTGACAAATTTGCCATAATTAAGAGAACTGGTTGGGTATCAGTCTCCTTTCCAGTTGGTAGTGCTGCATGAGAGAAAACAGTGTTTGATGAACAGCTTTGGGTCCCATTGTGTTACCTACATCAGGCTGAAAGGCCTGTGACTTTCCACAGCCACAGAAAGGAGAGAATGGGAAAAACCACACCTTACAGGTCATTTGGACTTAGCGAAAACCTCAGAAAACCTCTCAGGCACACCTCAAGCTCAAACCACAGCCTTCTGTGAACATAGTACTTGTCTGTAGTCATTAATGCAGGTAATAGCACTGTGCTCAAGAAAAGCCCCAGTTTTGGTTTAGCTGCCTTTAGTTGTCCTCAGCCACGTTCCTTCACTAGGAAGGTAAGTTTGGGCTTGGACCCGAAACTAATTGCCCCTGTAGATTTGGTTCTTCATGGCCCCACTCCTCCTGAAAGGTGGCAGAAATCCCCCAATGCAGACCCCACCCACCACGCTCTGCAGATTTGCCACCAGGGAACTACAAGCCCTTAGTGCAATTCATGGTTCTCTGTGACCCTTGTCTCTAGATGAAAGGAGGCAAACCTCTTCCACTGGGCTTCGAGGTAGTGGCAGCACCGCTCAGAAAAATACAGGGCCTGGAAAACTCACCTGAGTGAGCGTGGTACCCCAGTCTGGGGCTGCAGAGGATGCACCCAGCCTGGGGAAGGGGATACTCCTCCCCTGCTTCAGCAGGAAACACCTCTCTAAGTCACACACACGCCATGCTGAATCCTTCCTCTCCCTCTCCTCTCTGTGCCCACTGATGCTGCATGATTAATATCACATCAGATTTGTCTTTGTACGCTATCCCACCAATCTTTCTTTGTGTAATGCTCGCTTTACACCAGGTGACAGTTTTAGTGATTCCTCCTTTATTTGCATGTCCCCTTGAAGAAGCTTCATTTCTCCTTCTAATCAAGTCATTAATTTTCAAGAAAATCGTTCCCACCCGAGATGGCTGGATTCTAATTTGTCTCTGTCACACAAATGACAAGTATCACCTCATTGTCATGCTGTGATGTTCCCCCACATACCTGTATTTGAGTAGGAAAAGCACCAAAATTATTTTCCACAGCCACAACTGCTTTTCTTTGTGGCAGTCAGATTCTATCATGATCCTTCCTTCAGGTACTTTGTAGTAATATTTTACAAGGAGTCGCTTTTTATTTCAAAACACATCTTGTTCATAATTTCTTTGTAATGGGAGAAGTGGAAATGATAGTAGCAAAATTACTTTCTTTTTTATCTTCTTTGCATCCTGTTTACCAACAGAGCTGACCACCTGGGATGCCAGTGCACACTCCCCTGCTGTCAGATTGATGCTTCCTTCCAGAAGTTCTTTCCATGGTGTTGTCAGCACATGGATTTTCACATAACAAAAGCTGAATGCATCATGGTAAAAACAGAGTTTATGCAATCTGAAATCTCACCAGGCAGCTCCTCCTTTTCCCCCTGTTCTTCCAATTACACCCCTTGCTTTTCCTGTATCTCTTTTTTTTGGATCCCAAACTGCCCCCACTAATTCTGGGCCACCAGTCAGGAGAATCTAGAAATGCTTTAGGAAAGGTAACCTGTAGTGTGGCTGTAAAGGATGATGAAGGACCCCACAGCTTGCAACTCGCACCTGCCTTTTTTTATCAAAACACCAAAACTACTGACTACGTCTCTGATTTACTACAGCACTTGCACATCTCAGTCTTGAGTGTACCAGGAATACTTGGCAGGAAACAAAGGCTGAGAGCCAGAACTGTGGCCACTGGACAATCCTTACTCTCATGTCCATGAAACTTGCTTTCAACAAAGTGCAGTGTGCCACCAATGAGCCTGCCTGATCAAAACCAGGGGCTTTTCCAGAGGAAGGATCTTCCTGATTTGCAAGGTATCTGTGATTTTCTTCTGCCATTTACTATAAGGCACTAACTTCATATTAAAATCAAAAAGCTGGCTTCTCATAGATCTTTAAGACCACTGATCAGATTCTTCCTCACCTCATGCTACTTCTCCTTGAGGAAATGTACTTGAGCCTCAGAGCTGCCCCTGAAATCGTATTTGGAAAAGGCTGGGGCTGCAACTCCTTCAGTAGCTATTCCCAGCACACAGGATATTATATATTAACAAATTTCTGTCCAGTATAATTGAATAAATAATATCTTTCTCTTAAAGACAGATTACTTCTCCTTCATTAAAGCAGCAAGGTTGTACACAGACCCTTGAGGACTGCCCTGTCTTTTTGATTTCCTTTCTGTTGTGCTTACTGTACCACCTGGTGGAGAACACCGCCAAAAAGTGATGGCAAAATAGAAGTGGAATTATGCATAGAGGAACTGAAGACCTTGCAAGGGTTTCTTTTATTATTACTGACAGTTCAGTAAATAATTTCTTCTGATGGGCCTGGATTACCTGGTTATATATTCACACAGCAGCCCGAGTTCACACGGTAATACTGAGCACAGCACCCCAGGGAGAGGGTTATTCACCAGGGAAGTAGCCCGGTCCTTGCCCTCAAGGTTTTCCCTGGCAATGCTTCTCCTTCCTTATCTGTCCTTCTCCCTCATCACCTTTCCTTCTGCCCTTCCTCTCCCAGAACTGCCTCAGCAGCAGGTTCATCCCTACAGCCACACCCTCTTGCTCACACCTCTCCCCTCTTGGGAGCCAAACCCAGCCAGGTGAGGTGAGAGAAACCTGCAAACAACAGCAGCTGAGCCAACAGACCCCAACCCCAGCCCTGAGGGGCCAGAGCACCCCTCCACCAGCCCCCTTCCTCTGGGAAGGAATTCAGGTAGTGCTGGGCTCACTGCAGCGCTGGCAGGAGCAAGGGCTCCGATTCTGCAAATTCCAGAAGCACCTCCACAAGTGCAAGAGTTCAGGACTCAGGTAAGAGGAGCGACCTGTGACTGAAAAGATTGATTTTGTGCAGTATCATCTCCCTCCCTCTACCGCTCTTGCAGGCTGTTACCGAGGTGTGTGCAAACACTGGTCACATTTTTCCAACCTTATAATTGCAAAAATCCATGAAATTCTCAACCATAAAAAGGCAAATTAGCAGAGGAGTTCCCCAATACGCTTAGTTGTTGCTGAAAAAATCAGAGTAGATAAAATGAATCATTGTATTTGGGCACCATTTCAAAGCCCAGCTTCAGGGAAGAAATTAATTAAATACCTATTTTATCCTCAGAATTAAACTGACAACAAAAGTTATGGTTTGCATTTTCACTGTGAAATTCTCCAAATGCATTTCAGTGTTTGATTTGAGATGTAATGCAAGAGATGTAAGGCGTGTGTGCAGAAGGAAAGCATGTGTACTTTTTCATCATCCTGAAATAAAACCTCTGCAAGTGACAGCTCCAAGAGCAGCAGACAAGAAACTATTTCTAGATCTGGAGGTAATGCCATTATTTGTAAAAGTTCAGTTGGACTTGGGAAAAAAAAGTAAATGTATGAACTTAGGGAAATCTCTTTTTCCCAGCTGGGAGAAACTGCTACAACTCTATTTATAAAGTCATATATATATATAGTAAGATATATACATAAAGCAAGAAATAACATGAAACAATATCAAGCAACACTACCCAGCAAAAATTCAGATTCATTTTGTTTGGTGAATTTCTTTTGTTGGTCCCCAGACAAAAAAACTTTTCATTCAGGTCCAATTTACTCAGCCAGGCTCCTGACATTACAGACACACAGCAAACTCGACACAAATAAATCACCTTGCAAAGAGCAGACCTGGAGCACACAACAGACCTTAAGCCTCTGCTCTGGACTAAAAGCAAACAGAAAGAGAGATTTCCATGTTTTCAGGCCATAGCATTTCAAAAAAAGAAGCTTAACTGAAAACTCAGACATCTTATCTTTCTTTCCCATCAGCTATTTCTAGATCACTTGATTCTTAAGGAGTCTGTAACTTAGGGGAAAGCACCCTGGCAACACTTTTTTTTACATTTTAGGTGTATTCTGGGTGTAATAATATTTGTCAATTTTGCCTTCAGTCTCAAAAATACTAGAGAAGAAAGAAAGCTCCTGCAAAAGGGAGGCTCCCAGATCCAAAAGCATCACCAGGGAAAGAGTTCACAGGTAACTGGGATTCTCAATACCAGATAACCAAAGATGTGGGATGTGCCAAGACGAGGAGGAAAATAAATGCCAGTGGATGGAGGAACACATGATAAGAAAGCAAAATGGCAACACAGTTTGAAAGTCAGGAAGGTATAAGGCACCCCCAAGTCTGAAATAAGAGCTTTCTTATCACTGCTTTTGAAGTCTTTAATTCAGAGGCCTGGCAATCAGTAAGATCAACAGGGTTTCTCTTCTTATTTTAAACAACATCAACTAAATTAACCTCTCTGTAAGAATTCACACCTAATTTTAAAACTTCCAAGCCTTTCTCTATGTACTTAAGGACCAGGCAGGCATTTAATCACTGCCTGGATTCCAGGTAGTGCAAAGAGCTGAGCTCCATAGACTGAAGCACTGCTTACCTGAAAATATAATTTGGCATGAAGCATGCCAAAATACAGATTTTTAATCCTATATTTCAAGTATCTGCTTCACAGGATCAGATCATAGAGAGTTACACAATGCTTGTAGCATTTTCCAAATGTGATGGAAAATCTCTTTCTTTCTTTTCTTTTGAAAGAAGACCTCTGAGAGAATCTGTGTGTCGTCAACACATTCCTGAAACAAACCAAAAAACCCAACCAACCAAAAAAACCCAAACAACCAAACAAAAAACAACCAAACAAAAAACCCCCAAACAAACAAACAAAAAAACACACCCCACCAAACAAACAGCCTTACAACCTTAAGTCTTATTCCCTTTTAGGAAAGAAACGGAATTAAGTAAATTCCTGGAAATATTCCATTTGCAGAAACTAGTGAAAACCCCAAAAAGATCCAAAATGTATCCCTCAAAAAAAAAAAAAAAAAATCCTCCTTGAATAAAAGCCATCTTGTGTTCAGGTCTGTAAGATGTTTCTTGGGGATTAATGTTAGATTTTGCTTTGTGTTGTGTCAGTTCCCTTCTGTATATCATATGCACAGCATTGCTGTGAACATCAGATAAGTAGGATCCCCCCTATTTTATTTTAACTTCAGTTTGCCTGGTAAGTGGATAGAGTAAGCAGTTTTTCCTCCATTGAGGATAATAATAAGAATACAGAAGTTTTCATCTTTGCTTGTGCATGCATTTATGATTTTTTACTTGCTTTTGGGATCACACAGCAGTAACACTGCCTGAGATGAAGTTGCAAGTCCTTTGTTGTGGGTCATGATTGATTTTTAACTCCACCACCTTCCAAATTCTCACGCCCTAAAGCCACAGCTTTTATGTTTTCCTCTCTTCCTCAGCAGAAGTCGTCTGGGGGAGAAAGTAAGGACTGGATTGAGATTGATCATCCTCCCAGTGGCATTTGAAGATTCAAGCTGTGCCTTATCACCAGGCACAGCAGGAAGGATGCAGAAGCAGCAGCTTTGTAGACGTCAGCGGGGGCTACCTGTTCAGCTGTTGAGTTTCCAAGGGGCTTAAATGGTTTCTGAGTACCACTAATTACCAGAGCAAGCACCCTCCACCCAGTCCCTCTGGAGGCAAATAAAACCAACAACTCAAGGAGAGATCTAACAGCATTTGCTAACTCTCACCTGTTTAGGAGGGGATGTGAAAAGGCTGAGGACAGACGACTGTGACTGCTTTACTGCTCAGACAAGGTTATCAAAATGATTTGGGGACGATGCAAAGATGCTGGACTTGTCTTTAAAGGAAGACTGGGCACCAAATACACTCAAATAAGGCAATAAGCTTTTCAAAACTTGCTCCCAAACAGAAAGTGCACATGATTTTCTATGTTTCCAACTGAGGGAGAAAAGACCTTTTTCATGTAGTTAGGAATGGGCAATGCCTGAAGCCAATCACGCTGAACTGTCTGTCAGTTGGGTCACACACCTTGACCCCAAGTCACAGGGGGAGATGAGCTTCCCTTACCAGATACTGCTGACAGTCTAAGGGGAGATGGACTGAGAACAAGTAGAATACAAAGTGCATAAAAACTTTCCACCCTCAGTTTTCTTCAGATTATTTCCTCATAAATCACAGCTCCCATCGCCTGCCCTGTAACTTCATTAAGCAAAAGGCTCTATCTAGTTGGCAGATGTCCACTGGGAACTGCCAGACCCCGGGTTCCAATGCTAGTCTTGAATAAACTGCACATCTCCCATCTCTCCTGTACTTTAAAACAAAATGCTCCCGCATCGTTTCTAGTCAAGGATACATTTTACAGTCAGCAACAATAATTCCACAGCCTCTGGGTCAGAGACACGAGAAAACAGTATCTCGCTCATCTCTGCATCAAGGACAGAAGTCAATTTGTTTTGGAACAGCATGTATTTTCATTTGGGGAATGTAACAAAGGTGAGCACCCTTGAACCGTTGTGAACAAACCTTTTCCATTTTAAAATTTAGATTCAGACAAAAAGCAAAGTGCAGGATTGCCTGATCTTCTGAATGATCCTGAAGTTCACACATACTTCATAAGAGTAGGAATATCTCAGCCTGGGGCTCCTTGAGCTGGTACCTTGGTGAAACAGAGTAGACAGGGGCACTAAGCATTAAAGCTAAAGAGGAAAGCAGTAAGGCAAACAAACCAGGGAATTCTGCAGCAAAATACTCTTTAAAAAATTTTCATCACAGAATCAGAACAGTGGGTCTAGACGAAGCCCTGGGTGGCCACAGAGCCCTTCTCTCTGCCCAGCCACATAATCTTACCTAATATAATTTCAAATTCTCTGTGTACTCTCACATACTGCTAAAGACTAAGACAACTATTGGATAGAGGTTTGTTATATGGACACACAACTTCCTGAGGCCACCGAGTCCCTGGTCAAAATAAGCATTTATGCCCATGTGTCTCTGCTGGAATCCTGCCACTTTCTTTTTCCGTCTCCTTTGTCCCTATTTATTTGTTGCTGTCCAAATACTATCTGTGAGATCGTGATGACTTGGGTCAAAATAAGCATTTATGCCCATATGTCTCTGCTGGAATCCTGCCACTTTCTTTTTCTGTCTCCTTTGTCCCTATTTACTTGTTGCTGTCCAAATACTATCTGTGAGATCCTGAGGACTTTTACTTTATCTACGTTATTTGCATAGCACCTGTGACACCTTCAATCAGATTTTCATGTACCACAGCCTTAGCCAGAGGATCAGTAACCAAACTGATTCTCTTCCTTCAGTAAACATGAAGGAGAACACTCTGCCTGTTCTTCCCCTCCCCACACCTTCATGGCTTTTCCACAGCAAACTTCTTACCAGTCAGAAAATAGCTTTCTCCTGCGTCTCCCATCCCTGGATTTTGTACAGGTCACTCATTACTGCAGGTCACACACAACAGGTATCACCTGCTTTTCACTGATGGTGCATGACAGCATCCCCCACCTCTCTGCAGCCACCCCAGTTGAACACCCAGCATAACAATCTCTTCTGCAGCGTCAAGACCAGCTCCCTGCTGGAAGTGGGTAACAGCAGCAGAGCAGCAGCAGGCTGTACACCCAGCCCCACATGCCCAAGTGCCTTCTGATGGCTCTAGGCTCCATCAAGATATGCAATGACAGTTTTGTGGTCCAAAATAATGCAGAACAACTCACTTTTATATTTTTATTTTCAAATAGTTTAGTATTTAATAGCTTCAGATCCACAATAAATAAATTAAAAGCCTATATGCCATTCAGTGACAGCCCTACCCAGGGTCACCACCAGCGTTTAGACAAGGCTAGTTCAGCCTGCCCAAACAGCTCATCCATTTCTTTCCCTTCTATCCATGGGAAACCAGAAAAATTAATCCCAGGTAAAGAGCATTTGGGTTAAAGGAGGGATCACCAAGATGTCCCAGGATAGCTGCATGTGCCTCCCAGTGCAGCCTGGTGCAACACTGTCACAGCTAGCATCTGAAATTCTTTCACACTGGGCCAGGACTTTTCCAGGCTGGAACCTTTTTGGGGAGCAAGAACGGTGGGGAACCTCATTCGCTGACATTCACTGCTATTTACCCAAACCACCTCCATCCACCATTCACTGAGATAATGGAGAACCCCTCAAATCACCTCTGCTTGAGCTGGAAGGAAACAGACCGACACCAAGAGCGAGAGACAGGCCACACCTAAGCGAACAGCCCAGAGCCAAAGGATGCCACAGCGCTGGTGGGGGAGCCCCTGGGAACTCCCTGTGGGAGCCAGCCCGCAGCCTGCGGTGCACCCATAAACGCAGAGCACGGGGGCTGAGCTGGGAAGGGCACGGGCATGGGAGGCTGTGCCTTCCATGTGCACGGCAGCAGCAGGGAGATGCCTGCAGCCTTTCCCGGGGAGCCGGGCAGATAAAACACGGCAGCGACAAAGCACGCCGCCTGAAGAGTGAAGGTTAAATGTGGGCTCCCACTGCCAGCATTTATCCCCCGACACAGCTGGGAAACTTCTGAAGCAGTTCATATAATCACGGGAAGGGAGGAAGCCAGAGCCACTGTATAAACACACCTCGGGGGCTGCTACTGCTCCCGTCCTTGAGGAGGGCTCTGCTGTCTGCCAGCCTCCTGTGCAGGACTGAATACTGCAGGAAGGCAAGGGGTAGGGTGAAACACGTCCTAAAAACGACTCACAAGAGCTTCGTCAGGGAACCCAAATTTCCGTGGTGATTCTGGGAGGGGCTGTGGCC
Organism: Chaetops frenatus; assembly: GCA_013400775.1. Taxonomy (NCBI): domain Eukaryota; kingdom Metazoa; phylum Chordata; class Aves; order Passeriformes; family Picathartidae; genus Chaetops; species Chaetops frenatus. The sequence continues at coordinate 518,374 of VZTR01023746.1, read as the reverse complement.
ATTCACATGCTCGAGCCCCCAGCCTGTCCCCCTGCAAGCTGCCCCTGTCACAGCAGCTCTCACAGATGCAGAGCAGGATGCAGTCGGGCATTAAACAGGAGGGAAAGCACCATCCTGTTCCAGTAAGGTTCAATCTGCAAAAGGCAACAGGGATAAAATCAAATGGTAAGGAATACATTTGATTCCACAGTGCACACAGGTGAAAAATTACCAAGAGCTGATCTCCTAGGGTCCAGAATATGTCACAGAGAAAACATATTCTTATATGTGCAAGGGTTAGAAAAGTTTTATGGGTACAAGAATCTGAGACAGCTGAAATACTCTTTTTTGCTGTTACCATCATAATGCCTACAATGAAAGAGGGGCAAAGCTTCAGAGCAGCTCTCAGTTCAGCTTTGCATGAGAGGAGAGATAACACCCCTGCACACGGGAGCTGTGGACTCAAACACTGAAGTAAAGCAAGTTTTATATCCTTTGGGAAGGAAGCCTGGTAAAATTACGGAAAATTACCTATTTGTTTTCATACCATAGTCTACAGGAGGTATCCAGTATCAGTAGAAGTGCCCATCCCAATCTCACTTTTGTGGGTTTTCTTGTACCTCGTATACTTTCTGCTAAGTGTTTTGAGAACAAGTGAGTCCATAGGTTCACTTGACCAAAGCCCTTTATAGAGACAGAATACATGATAGTAATGCATTTAAAAGAAGCACAAGCAAACCAAATGATGTCTGGAGATGCCAGAGCTCTCAGTCTGTCCAGCCCCTTGCCCTGGGCAGCTCACAAGCAGCACAAACCACACAGCTTAAGCAAGCAGGTCTGTATCCATGCCAGCTCTCTTGAGGGCAAATTGGCAACTTGACTTGCCCAGAAGAAACGCCTGAAGCAATTCAGGCTAAAAAAAAAAAAAAAAAAATAATGCCATGGCAAGGTTCAAAGTACTTGAAACAAGCAGAAACCTCCCTCCAACCTTAACAACCACTGTCACTGTTATCTTCAGGAATAAAATGTAATGCAAATAGTAACACAACGCATCACGATGAGGGTGCGTCAGACAGATGCCTTTGAAATGAAGAAATGATGATAATTACAGTGCATAAGCAAAAAAAATTGGTCTTACTGTTCAGAAATCTTCTTCCCTTTTATATGGGGGAATGTAGCATCTGGTCCTAATATAATGCACCAATAATTGAAGCATATAGTGTATACTCACGGGAACCATAAGGCTGTTTTATTTATTCTTGGCCAACTGCGAGGATAAACAGATTTCACCAAAAGCGGTGCATATGGAATCCTCTCTTCATGGAGAGCCCATATATTTCTGCAGGGAGACTGAAATGCAAGAGAGTCTCAGTTGTGAATGCTAATGGAACTAGCAGATAATGAGGTAGTACTGTCAAGTTTGACCTTGAATCCTTCCCTCTGTGTCGGGGAGTGCCATCCAGGTTAGCCAAGCACCTCTGGAGAGAATGTTTTTAGGGGGAGTTCAACCTCACTGAAACAAAAAATGGAGCTGCAAAGTCCAAAACTACCAGAGGCACTTGTTTGAGACATTAGCAGAGGGATCTAGATACATTAAAGGTGAAAAAACAAAGAGTGAATACAACTCCCATTCCCTGCCACACCACCTTATGCACAAATAATATCAGACTGCCTGACCCTTACTACAGATGACCCAGGGAAAAAAGGAAACAACAAACAAATCACAAGTAGGCAATAAATATCCACACACACAAATAACTGCAAGTTCCTAAAGCCTGGCAGGTGGTCAGGACCACAGACAACCAGTTAGCACTCATCCTCATGAATTTATCTTGCACACAGGTGTTTCATTTTGGATTTGACAGCCAGCCAAAAGCAGACATATTTTGGGGGGTTCCCTCACAGTTGCTGTGTGGAGAGACTGGAACGGAGAGCTCTCCGTGTCAACCTGCATTCATTACAATAATCCTCCTTCCTAATGGTTTTAGTGTTGCAGCCAGATAGCTCACTTTACACTCTTGCAAGGTGATTATAAACAAATCAGCCTGCCAAGGTGCACAGATCTTTTGGAAAATAATCCTAACACAGTATTTGCTCCTTCTCCTCGCTCTGCTAACTTAAATCCAGCTGCCTTCACCGTTTAAGGAGAGCTGAAGACAATGACAGGAACTCCATCAGGTACAGCCTTTTGATTAACTCCAGCACATACCATTTAGCTTTTGGTGCAGTTTGTAGTAGAGAGGGAAATGACAACTTTGCCTAGGAAGATGCTAGATAAAAAAGCCCTAAAAAACAACATTTCCATTGACTCCATAAAAGAGCTGTTTGGCTTTGCACAATTCTGAACTCCACTGAGTGCAGTGAATTGAAATCTGTGGTAGAAGCTTTCCAAGTGCACACAGGAGAATACCCATTTCTCTTCCTGGGCTGTAAGCAAAAAATATATATCAGCTTGAAGAAGAAGAAACTGCATCTGTTTATGAATGAGTACAGATTACAAGCAAGGATTTTTTTTTAAATCCTAACCTAGTAACTCAGCTTCTGTCACCAACCAGCTGAAGGAAAAGTAAATCCTGTCTCCAGAAAAATGTTCATTGGCTACATTAGAACAAGCTCAACATGATTTTACTGACTTGTGGTGACTCTTAAGCAATTTTAAAATGGTAACCAAGGACTGTGCCTGAAGGGAGAAGCAGTCTCTTCTAACTCACATGTTGCTCAGGCAATGCCAGACCTAATACCCCTCTACCTCTCCATGTTCCTGACACAGATATGCTGCATCTCTGAGACAAGCACACAGCCCTGTGGAACCATTTCTGTTCCCAGCATCTTCCCATGATGAAGAACCCACGATCTCTCCACTTTTATTTATTGCAATGCTTTGTCATCCTCAGCGTTACAAAGAAAGCCCCTAATTCCTACCTGCTGTCCTTCCTGCTGGCATTTAACTCAATGACTCATTCAATGTCCTTCTCTGCAGCACTTTTTATACACAGACACCAGTGATCTTCCTCTGCCCCAGGTCTCTTCTACACCAAATTTTTCATCTTTCTTCTCCTTATTCTTTCTGTCCAAAACTGGGAGCAATGCCAAGGAGCAGCTTGCCATCCCCTCATGAAGACAGTCAGCTTCTAACACCAAATCTGATGCTAACTACCTTCTCAGGAACTCGCCCCGGATTAACGACGGCTGTTACAGGGAAATTCTTTGCTTCCGCATCCCATTCCAACACCATGTGCTAAATGTTTTACAGCAAGGTCCTGCCACACACAGGATTAGACTCCAATTCTGAAATCTGCTCTGTGTAACAGCTTTTACTTCAGGTTGCATTTGCAGCAGCAGTACCTGAATGAACCACTTCCATTAATGCGGTAAAGAACAGGAGATAAAGAGTTGAACAGGTGAATCCCCCTGTCAGTACTCCAAAAACGAATTTGAGCTGCCTGGTTTAGAGATGGTGCATTTGTTTACTCCAGCCTCACTGGAAAGCCAACAAGTTCCCTGTTCCCCTCCTGCCCCCAGAGCTGGACAGGGAAGAGATGGTGCATTTGTTTACTCCAGCCTCACTGGAAAGCCAACAAGTTCCCTGTTCCCCTCCTGCTCCCAGAGCTGGACAGGGAAGGGAAGGCAGAGGGCAGCCACCAGCATGGCCTCTCCTCTGCACCAGCCCTCCAGCCCCCACCAGCAGCTCTGCCTGATTCACTGACCTCTTACCAATTTATATCAGGAGCTTCTCCAGGACAAAATCGAAGCCTGCATCTCTGTGAAAGGCTATGAAGAAACCCACACACATTCAAAAATCGTAAGAGAGTGATATTTTACTCTGTTAGCCCATTAAACAACAGATTAAATATCAGGCTCCTGGAATCACAGCAGTGCTGTCACTTCTAAGACACAGCCCTCAAAAGACCACATATCTTTTATTCTCAGGATTCTCAGAAACCGTAAATTTTTTTATATCTTTCAGAAGCCATCATCTGCAGAAAAGATTTTATCTTATTGCTTGGCAATGGCAAATCTATTTTCAATAAAGAATGAGTGTTCAGAGGCTACTAGTATCATTCACTACTGCTTGCAAATGTTGGCATTACAACTGTAATTTCTTCTGAGTGGAAGGATGAATCACACTTAGATTAATAATTGCTAGCCCAAAAAACTTTAAAATGTATTTACCAGGCATTAGTTCCAAACTGGGTATGCAGCTGGGATGTTTTCTCCAGTCCCCGGAGTTGTGCATCAAGGTCTGCCTATGCTGAGGAAGCGCTACACACTGAAGAAATAATTTAATGCAGCCTAATTGTTTCATGAAAGCATCTTTAAAATGATGCATAGTTTGTTTCCCAGAAGTTCTGGGAAAACAGCTGAAGATAAATTGCACTGCTGTTGTCAGTGCAGAGCAGGCAGGCCCTGCGCTGCTCAGTGCCAATCTCACTTCTGCCATGGCAGAGATGGAGCACCTGAGCCCACGGGCTGTTCACTCAGGTGCCTTCCTGCACCCCTCGGCATGGGGGGCACTTTAGGATGCTCAGGGGGACCCACAGAACACACAGAATTTATGGAGCCTCTGAAAGTCAAGAGCAATTTTGGCTGCAAGCAGCCCCAGGCCTGAAAGAAGGCCTGAATCTCCCTTGGCACCCCTCAGTATACACTGAGCCTCCAAGAAGCTGGGTATCTCTGCCCTGCTTGGAAATTGGAAATATTTCCTACTGAGGGCAGGACTGATTACATCCACAGTCAACCCAAACCATAAATGCATCACTTTCTTCACCAAATTCCTGACAGAGGTCCTGGAGCTTCTAAGCTGCTGGTTTTACACACCAAATACAGTATCTCCAGGAATGCTTAAATACCTCTAGGAAGGATTTATTTCATGAAGTTTTTTATACAAGCGACCTTTCTACATTTCTTCTCTCCCTGCCTCCTGGAAACTTTTCTCTGCTTAGATATGTTACAGCAGTTATGTTTCGTGACTGACAATTATCTCATAATGAAAAACAAGTCACAATTAATAAAGCTCAAAACTAATACCTGCTAAACTCATTTAATGATTTAATGAAGTAGGAAGATAGTCTTATGAAAAGATTTTAAAAGCAAAGGAGTCAATTTCCAATTAGAGCTCACAATCATTTGAGAGCCTGCAGGCTCCCAAGGTAAGAGATGGGGAAGAAAGGAACAGGGGAAAAACCCAAGCAGACATTTTCCTGGTGTTTTCCTTTGTATCCTTCTGAAGGGGAGACTATCCTCTGCTCCTTGTGCTGAACCAGCCCCTCCAGGTGTACAGAACTCCAAAGACAATGCAATTTCAATTTACAGCCCTAAATTTGATTCCTGAATGATGATACACCTTTAAATATTTTTGCACTCGACCAGCTCTGCTAATAAGCCTAAAACTAATTTAATGTTGTGCTATTCATTAATCACTATTACGGAAGAAAAATGCTGAATGCAGGGGACACCCTACAGAGGAGTTTTCACAGTGTCAGACTTCTACCAAGTGTGTATCACCCCAACAACAGCCTAAATCAAAAGAAAATCCATAATAATTTCTGAAACAAAGGACTGGAGGAAAACACCACCATCAGGCTTTCAAACAACAGACAAAACAAACAACAGGTGTTTAGGGAGACTCCATCCAGTTTTCACACGAATTACATCAGATCCCACTTTAGTTTATGAGGCACTTAAAATTTCTGGGGGAAGAAAGAAAATTCACAGCACCAACAGGCCTTGCCAGAAGCTGACAACTGCAGGCAGTGAAGGGAAGGGCAGACAGGCAGCTTGAAGTCAGTGGATGTGGAGAAGTCAGATCCAGCTCAGCACCCAGATTTAATGCAGAACAGGTTCACTTCTCTTTCATATCTGCATTATATCTGCAAGCACACGTGATCTGAGATACCCCCTTTGCCATCTGCAGTAATAATCCCAGCATTTATCTACTTATTTTCCCCAAAAACTGGTCAGTAAGTAGTTCTATTAATTAGATTGTAACATCTCATTTCTGGACCTGTCAGGTGGCACCTCTCTGACATCCCCAGCTCCAGGGAGAGTGACAGTTTCCAGTCAGGCTCCAGAAAGTTCACCTAAGGCTGTACACCCACAGAACTCCCCTGGGATTTCAGAGCACCTAAATTACTGAATCCCTCTCAGTAACCCATGAACCTATCTATTGCCAGCAAGTTTTTTTAAGGTGAAAAATCCTCTAGTTTATGCCCAGGTAACATAAATTTAAGTCCAAGAGGATCTACAGGAGGAACTGCAGGATTTCACAACGGCTGAGATAATGAATACACAAATCTGCAGAGAGCTGGATCAAATCTCACCTTTCATTCTGAATACACTCACAAACATCTCTCTGTTTGCAGTTTACTATCGAGCTTATGCTGCTGTTATCCATGACTGTCACAGCTTCTCCCACTGTCACTCTGAGTGTAGCACCTGGACAGGTACAGCCACACAGCAGAGACAGGAACAACCTGCAGGGTTGTTTACACTCGATTTCTTCTCTCCTTATGATTTTCAGCAGTGAAATTATTTTACCTCCCTTAACCACTGGCTCCCCCACAGTACATGGACACAGTGGCACAAGGAGCAGCTGACAACCATGGCAAATTACACAGAGCAGTTCTCAACTGGCAACATGCTCTTCACTTGCCTTTTGTCTGATGGGTAGAGTTCTCTACCCATTGGAATATTATATTTATTGGCCACCTGTATAATATATAAAATGAAAAAAACAAGAAATTAAAGAATCATTCAACACTCCTTCATTCTGAGGCTGCTAAAGGTCAGCCCTGCCCTGAGAAAATTCTGGAGAGTGAAACAGAAATGGCAAGTACAGCACAAGGTCCTTCCCTTCTGCCCACCCACACTCACCTTTTCTTGTAAAAAAAAAAGAGAATTCTAAGACACCAAGACCAGATGAAGAGTAGTTGAGTCACCTGCACTGCTGTAGCAATCCCCAGACCAAGAATGGCAGAGCTTCTTGCAGACCTGAGGGTGACCCAACTGGTGGCTGAACTGAGCTGTAAATTGCATCTTCTTCCAGTGCTCACATCTGGCTCACCAATGGTTTACTCTGGCTCCCATCTTGTCAAGCCACACAGGACTTCTATTTTATTCTTACTGGACCTACAGAAGTTTCACATACCTAAAAATAAAAATCCTCCCATAATTTTGGCTGGTGCCAATGTATGTTCAGCTCCTGAAAATCTGTATTTCCAGGGCAGACAGCCTGTTTCCAACTGTATACAAACCAAACTGTGAAGCTGGAATCACTCTGATGATTGTTCTCTTTTATTATAAATTTTTTTTTCCTCCCTGCCCAGGGCTCTCACAAGGCTTTGCAATATAAGACAGAGCTTCCAAAAGAGCAAATTTAATCTTTTTCAGTTTCTGAGCAACAGAAATTTCACAGTGAAAGCTTGCAACTCTGTACAGAAAATGCATGTCTGTTAACAGCAAACCTCTTCTTTTCCTTGTGTTTTATGGACCTCCTCACAAAATGCACATAGGAGCCTAAAATGACAGATCACAATTTAAAAATCCTCTGCTAGAGGGATCCTGAGCTGTTTACCAGTTCCTGATATACAGACTGCATATCTTACACATGTAACTTTGATGCAAAGTGTTCATTTCAGAATGTAGGGCCCCAAATCCCACTTTTCTCTCCAAAGCTACATGCTCTCCAGAAGAAGAGAACTACAAGCAAATTCAAAAGCTGTTCTGCAAAACCCCCATGAATTTTCCCAGCTCACTCAGCAGCTCAGCTTTGGGTACAACTACACTGGATGGTGACAACATCAGATATCTTGGACCTCTGAGGCTCCATGGGGGAAATGACCTCCCCCTGCTCAGTCTGTGAAAAATAAGACTCATCCAAGACTTTACATGGGTAAATCACATCCATATTCTACACGCAGCAGAACAGAGCCACAAAATTATAGCGTGCCAGGGGTCAGGCAGAGTGAGAAGGGACATGTGCCACACTCCCTGGTGCACCCAGGAGCATCTAAGGCTCCCTCTGCCCATCCAGGAAGGCAGGTGTCTTCAGAAATTAGGAGCTCAAAGGGGTTTTCACCAGGCTGTCACTGAACACAACAAATCAGTGCCACAAACCTCATGAGCAAGAGATCAGCATCACCACACCCCTTCATCTGATTCGAGTCGCTTGGATGGGAGAACACCATGATTTTAAACTACATTCTTGCAAAATATAGGTGTAACTTAGCCAGTGCTTCCTTACAGCTTCATTGAATTTCTGAACCAGGATTGATTTAAGCCCTTACTTACATTGTCTTGTTTAATCTACGTCTGTATTGGGTTGGAATTATTACAGAAGCACTTCTGTGGCAACCAAACCCTCTAAAAAAGAAAAGCACTGCCTTGATCTCCCTGTCTTCTCTTCCACAGCCTGCCTGAGGAGCAACAGGAAATATTTTAAGAAGTTATTCTCCTTCTCTTTTTAATAAAACCTTCTCTCCCTCTACCCCCAAATCAAATTTAAATACACAACAATAAAACACGCATTAGTCTTCCTGTCAAAAATTGCAATCACATCCCAGGTAGAGCGCAGCGACTCAGCCCCAAGGCTGTAGTTAGCCAGGTTTCATTTGACTATTATGTTCTCCAGGAAAAACAGAAAGAAATCTATCTATGCTGACACAATCAAGATTGCAACAGCCAAAACACCACAGCTGTTCTTTGAATATTTCAGATGATGCTCTGCCATCCCTGATAATACCAGGACCGCCTGTCTCTTCCAGTGCTCTGCTACAATAATCAGCCTGCCAATAGGAATATCTGCCACCCTCCCAGCTGCAGAGGATCCTCTAAACATTTAATCTTGGCTATTATGTCCTCCCTGCATGGCTGCAGTTTTGCATCACAGCCACTAAAAACAGAGATTGCTCAAGAGAAATGAGGAATTTAGCTACCACAATGTAACTCTAAGTGCAGTCAGCTCTCGGACTCAGTTGTTGACCCCCTCAGGACAGCAAGGTGTTCTAACATGTGCTTGCACTAAAGCTGTATTTTTGTTGTTTCCTCTGCAAAACCCTGGTCAAACTGAGAAAATGCAAATTTTAGAAAAAGAAAAGAAAAAATTTAAGAAATTATTTACTAGGCTGCCCTTCACTAACAAAGGAAAAGTCAGGAAAAAGTAACCATTTCATATTTTAACACAGCTCGCTGAAAACTGGGTCTTCAAGATGAGATGTCTTTACATCAGCCATTTTCAAAAGCCCAGATCTTTGGGACATCTCTGGTATTTACAGAAGTCCTGCCTCACATACAGTATCTTCCTGAATGGCATGCAAAACTTAAATGCAGAGCTTTCAGAGGTGTGGGAAAGTCTGACCTGTTGTCTTGAAATACCATGCTGTAGTATTCAAAAATGTGCTGACAGCATGGACAAAGCACAAATGACAAAAAAATAAATATATGTATTTAAAGAAACAGTTGTGTAAGATGTCTTTTTCAGATGCAAACCCTGGCAGCTCCGAGTGAAGTATTCTAAATTGAAAAAAGACCATTTCCCTCAGCTATTCTCTATTGCACAAATGCCAATAAGCTCTCTGAACACACAGCAGGAGAATCCGATATTTAAGCGTGGCTTGAGAAAGCACAGAAACCCTCTAATATATTATTATAATCTATAAAGATTCAGTAAAGGGCTTATTTAGGGATTAGGCAGTCATGTTTACTTGTGTATCTTTAGCCTAGTGGTTCTTAAAATGCAGTAATATAGGGAGATCTTAAAAACAGGAGGAGTGGGATTCCTCCTGTAGATTTTCAGCCATCCAGACATGCAACATCTAGCCACCAGTCAGTGTTGCCAGCAGTCTGGGACAGAGTCTGCTACTGAAAGGGGCCAGTTCTACTGAAAATGACTGCTCCCATTTGGATTAAATTACACTTAGAGGCACCCATTTATAAGAGAGGGATCCTGGCATGCTATCTTAGTACTCAGGCAAAATTATGTTTCAGCATCTTTTAAACCTAACTGAAGTCAACCTCTCTAGTTTTCGTATACAGGCTTACTTAGATTTCGGTTCTTCTGCTTTAAAGAGCATATCAGGGTTTTACAGCAATTCGTAATTGATTTCACCCTCACTGAAAACCATTAATTAGGATCCTGCAAACAGGGTTTTCCAAGTTGGACTCACAGCAAACAAGGATAGTTTCTCCAGAAGCTGATTTAATGCCCTGGTTTGACATTCATTACCAGACTGGGAGGAATCCCGCGTTCAGAGGACTGGCCAGCAACTGCTTCAGTAAATAAACTCTCTCAGACATGTGCTCAGCCCACAGAAATTTACTTTTTTAGTCCTGGGATGCCACAGTTTCTTTCTTGGTCAAGACAAAGATGGCTTTCATCACCCTGATGTTTTAATTTGGGATTCTACTGGCAAGCTAAAATACCAGTTAAAATAAGTAGCAGATTGAGTACTGGCAAGCTGAGATAGAAATAGAACAAGTCAAACACTCAAAAAATTCCTCCTTGCCTGGAAGTAACATGGCACATAGGAAAGAAACTTCAGTTCTGGTGGGTTATGGTCAAGAAAAGACAAGAGCCCAGTATCCCCAAGGTGATTCAAATTTCTGTAGACACCTACACCTGCCCACATTCATCCTCACAAGCTAAATTCATGCAGCAAAATCAGTGCTGCTGTTACCCTACCCTTGATGCCTTGGATTTAACTTTCATATTTTCCAAATCCTGTAGTACTTAGTGTGTAACTCTGAAATGTCCTGAAACCTGTGAGCTGCTGCTCTCTCACCTTAAGACAGACCTAACAGAGCCTCTCTAGGCCTGCTCTCCAAGGACAGCCAGACTATCCTAGGCCCAGAATGTGTAACCCAACGTCCTGGAAGCGGGGGAAAACTGGGAAGAATTACATCATTAGCTAAAGTTGTAATTGGGGAATTTATGCTGATATGTAAATGGACCAAAACCTAGAACTGTGTAAGAACTCGTGGGTCGTTGTTCATTTTGTCGTCCATCTTGGGGTCCAGGGTGGGAGCAACCTCTGGCTCCCCAGGCTGTGCCCTTGAAGGCCTGCAAATAAAATATCCACTTTTATTCCCATTACTCCTGTCTAGTCTCTGTTTCTGAGTAGCCACTTCAGGCATCACCCTCACTGCATTTTTCCTGAACACTAACCCCGTGGGCTGGGAAGGAATGTAACACGACCTGGAGTTAACGGTGGAGGACTAAGCCTTGCCTCCATAAATCCTTCATTAATAAACACCAGAGAGCAAGGCTACAGACCTTAATCCCTGAAAAGCCCGGCGAGTGCCCCGGCTGTGATCTTGGTAGGGCTCTGGCCACACTGTCAGTGCACAAAACAAGTGTTAACAGCCCTGAGCACAGCTGGGCATCAGCACAGGTTCACAGGGCAGCTCCTGGGGCTCCCCTGCTGCTCTGCCACAGATGAACGGTCACACTCCAAATTTCTGAACTCCTCCTCATATCAAAGGAGAGAGGATGTGCCTGCCAAAGCACCGACACCTACAGTCATTTTGGAGGTGAAGTTTGCAAGGAGAGAAGGGGAAATGTCTTTCATAGCAGGATGTAGGAAGTTTAACCTTGACGAGTAACTAAGAAATAAAACTGCCAGAGATTACTTCAAAAACCTCAAAGCAAATTACCTGAGAAACATTTTACTGAGCCCCATACAACTACTCCATGTATTTTAAACAGTCAAAAGGTCACTGTCCTTTTCTTTCCCTGGCATTTTTCTTGACCTGGGGCTAAGGCTACTGGAGTCATTCCAGCTGGGCTTTCTCTCTTTTCATGACTTGTCCTGTGCTCATGGGTGGACTTCTTGAAACTGCCTTGTGACTTCCCTGAGAAACTCTTCTGATCCGAGAGAGATGAAAAGAAACCATTAATCGAAAGGGAACTACAAGAAGGCTAAACTGGGAGAGGCATCCTCTGGCTGGCATTTCCTCCTGCCCCCCTCCTCCTCCTCCTCCTCCTCCTCCTCCAGCCAGCGGCTGTCTCACTCCTGGCTGATGGCTGGGGGCTGCCCGGGAGAGCCAGGCCAACGCAGGCACGGCTTGCAGAGGCTCCATTTATATTCCCAGCTGGTTCACCTCTTCTCTGCAAATTTTGCAGTTACACTGCAGACAGATCAATGCTGTGATTTGCTTCCAGCAGGGTGGTGGGAACCCCCTCTGGCATTTCCTATTTTTAAACAACTAAAGTTGTTTTGTATTTCCTAAACCATATTGATCCACGAGGCTAATGATAGTTTTTCTCAAAGCTCTATTTTGTTTGCTCTGTCACAGAGGGAGCCCTGAAAATTACAATTAGTGATACAGGAAACGATTGAAATCTATCTTACTCCACAAGTCTGCTCCTGCTATGTGCAAAGCAGAACAATAACCACAAATTCAGTCGCTCCCACATGGAATCACGGATGAATGACTATACAAGCAATGAAGAGGGCTTATATAGGGTGCAACAGCCACCACACATCTTTAATTTACACCATATTGTCCTTTATATGAACAAAAAATAAAAATAACATGGGCATAATACTACAGTTTGAATAGATGGAAATATATATGCACGGCTCCTCCCCCAAAGTAATTTAGTTTTCAGTTTGCCAGTGGAATGAGAAAATTAGTTTTGTTTTTAAAGTAATTCCCTATCCTCAGTGGGAAAAAGTCACAGTCAGTCAAAATATCTTGTTAACATAAAGGGCATTTATCAAAATAAACATATCAGGAAGGGACCTCATCTCTGATAGACAGACCTACGAAATAAAAAAAAGAAAAGCCCACCCAATCTGTGTTTGAAGTGGCCAAGTCTAATAGAAAGCAGTAGGAATGAGCAGGTTTGGATCACCAAGAGGCTTTTTGTCATTCCTTCCCAGTATACATACAGTGCTCATGCCTTTCCAGAGCTCGGTCACGATTCCCTGCTGGAAGGGATGACACCAGGTGCCCACTCTTTGTCACCTGGTGTTGTCACCTATATCTGTCAGAAGTAATTGTAATGCTACAATAAAACAGACACTTTTGGAGAAATAAAAATGAAGAACCATCCCCTCCCTCTGTAAAAAAAAAAAAAAAAAAACACCAGCCAAACAAAAAACCACACCTCTGTGTTTTCATCATCTGGATCTAAACCACTGTTTCTCCTCTAGAAAAAGAATTTAATTCGCATTTCCATAAAATGGTACTGCTGGGAATTAACAAGCTAATAAAAAGGACTTTAAGGATGCATTAAACTTGGGTTGGGGAACTCTCTAGTGCTTGCAGCATAAATGCTAATAAAATTATAAATCTGTTATTAACTTTTTACATCCCTGCCAAGTGATAAAGACTTTTTTTTAAAAGGCATTAAAAAGGCTAGAGATGTACATTTTACAATGAAAAACCAAGCCATCCAGACAATACAAAAATTACTTACATCATATGAATTCTCTGTACAGCCCTGAAAAAACACACACATGTCCCCCCAGGGCAATCCAGGACTGATATCTGATATACTGTGAATGGGGAGGGGGGAGGGAGGGGCACGGGGAAGAATAATTTTTCCTTTAGCATCTGAATAAAGCAGGATTCCACCATCGCTTGCCCCAAGGGGCCGGACTTCCCCAGGCTTTGATTACCTGACAATAAGATGCTTATGTCAAGCCCTGGCTGACAACTCCTCATGTTCACCCATTACAGCCCTACAACTTTCTTGCTGTACTTCATACTCCAACCTGTTCAGTGCACTCATTGTTTCAGCCAGCAACAACCCACATCTAATTGCTACACGTGGAAGGGAAATTAAAAGGATGGTCCTTGGAGACTGCTACGTCTGCTTCCAAATGAATATAATTAGCAGAGAAGGGGAAAAGATTGTAATTGCTTCAGATTTAGTGGTATAAAGAGGGATTTAGGGATTAATATTTCGGGGAACAACCAGCCTGCCAGCTCAGTATTTGGGAATGCAGAGCGATGACAGGCAAAGGACCTCACACAGAATCCACAATCTCTGGCAGGATGGAAAACAAGGCAAATGGGTCAGAGATAGGAGCAGAGAGGCTCTCTGCCCAGACGACCCCCAGGCACTCCCAGGGAGCTGACATGAACCAAACATTTCCCAGGGAGGTCCCAGCCACTGGCAGAAGCAGGTCTGCCTGATCTCAGACTACAGAAACATACTGTCACAAAGGAGAACCCAGAGTGTTCCTTCCAGCACTGAGAGCCGCTCAAGGTTGGTAGCTGAGGTGGCACAGAGACGGGCACGTTCCAAGCTCGGCGCAGGGGCAGATCCGAAAGTTATGCTGCAGGACAGCAATGGTGTCAGCCGTCCCCACCAGCTCTTTTACAGACAGGGAGTTTTAGAACTGCCTGGGTTTGCAATGCTGGGCTGATGGCTCGTTCCCCTGTGCAGAGTCTCACGGTCCAAGGGCTGGAGAGCTCAGCCTGCAACTGGAGCTCCCTCACTGTCCGGCTGAGCCACTCATCCCACTCCAACCCACTGCAAGCACAGGCTTTTACCTTCTCCTGTATCATGCTGCTGGGAAAAAACATTTGGAACATTCACAGATGTGATAAATGCCTGTTCAGGCACCAGAATAGAGAGTTCTGTTTTCAAAAATCCTTATTAACAGAGTGCTGAGAGCCATGCAATTTTCAAAATCCAGCTCTTTTTTTTTTAGAGTGAATCAATGGATGCTGAGTAACTTCTCAGTCTGAGCTCAGGACCGTGTGCTGAGGTTTTCAGCTTCTGCCCAATACTACACACAGTGGCACCTTTAATAGACTGACTCATAGCAGCAGGAAAAGGTAGGCAAGCAGCTGGAAAAGGAAAGCACAACCCCAAAGAGCTATGTTCATTTTCTCTGTACTGTCCACCTTGAAATATTATCCCCTTCCACAAGAAGTGCTTCATTCATAGCCCTCAGTCATCACAGTTCACTTCATAGTCTCCATTAAAAACAGCACTTTCATTTATTCAATACAAAAATTAGTTCAATGAGATTATTTTACTCTGCATTTCCCCTCTTGTGTCCCTTGAACTAAAACCCAACCACAGCAGACTCCTGCTACTCCCCGGGTTTCTGCCCCACAAAGCTGCATCTCTGTCATGCAATCTAACTTCAGAAGCAAGGCTGCCCCAAGCTAACTGATTTTCTACCTGCTTCACAAAACCTATTTTTCTCCCAGTCCCTCACAGACTCAACAGGTGTCATTTCAGCATGGATCTCAAGCCACACAGGGTATGTTGCCACGGAAACATGAAACCAACCGAAACGGGCAATAAACACTCACATGGTTACAGGTCCCCTGGTCCACTGGCCCTTCCTTCACCTCCCCCTCCTTTGCCAAGACCAGGAACACGTGCTGCCACTACGATTCGGCCAAGTGTCACCCTGTTTTTGAAAGCCTTCTGAAAAGTTTAAATTCACAAGTCAGATTTTCTCACACATTGTACTAAAAACAGCAGCTTTGTTTCCATTCCTTCTTGGAGAAGGGAATCTGACGGACTGGTCACTTCACCAGTCTGGCTGAGAGGTGGGATTTCATCTTCCAATCCTCTCTCACTTTGCAAACCCTATAAAATTGTGTATCCATAATAAACGGGGCTCCTGCTGGGGGCCTCTGCTGTTCTCTCGATTGTGGTGAAACCGTGTCCTTCTTTTCGTGTCCTGTTGCGACAGCCAAGCATGGACACCTAGAGCTGCTCCTCTCTCCTCCCAGCTCTTCATGAAGGACTCCAAACTTGCTTTTTAGACAAGTCCATGTTGGGAAAGCACCAGCAGCACCGGTGGAGGGCTCAGTGAAATGCACTCTGCCCACCACAGCAGAATGTCCCAGCATTTCCTGGAGGCAGGGCATTCACGGGAGCCTGCAAAGAACAAGGCTCCGGCAGCTCACTGCGCCCTCCTGTGCAGTCACCAGGCACCTGGGTGGCTACACAGCTGCTCCCGTGAGGTTTTAGGGCCTTGGCTATGTTAAAGGACAAACACTGTTCATCCTTGAATCTTCCTTTGAATTACAGGGATATAGTATCAATCTTACAGGAACATATTTGGGTTTGTGTCATCATCCGATTATTGAATTTCTTAGAAATGCCTCTGCCCAAATTAAGGTGCAAAGGAGACCATGTTCCAGTGACAATAATATGGGTTTTATTTGATAGTAAGCATGAGAGAGAGAGAAAGAAGGAGAAAAGAGAAATAAAAGAAAAGAAAGAAACAGAAAATAGGTGGGTAAAAGATAAATTTCACTGACACTAAGATTCCCTATGTAAATCACATGAGAAATCAAGAGGTCACTGAGACCAATGGGATTCTCCCCAGCAGCTGCAGTGTCCCCATCCTCACAGCACTGAAGCCTATTGTACTTTAAGGCATTTCAAAATTTCTCATTTTCTCCCTCTTGAATGACACCACTGAAAAGTGTCACTCAAACTCAATTTCTCAATTCAAAATCTTTGTACAAATGCACAGCTAAAGAACGCAACAAAAGCAACATAACTAAGCCAATAAAAGATTGATTGATCTGTTTTTATGCTATGTGATTCTAGGTCATGTTAAATCACTGAATTCTTATTAACAAAAACATACAAAGCCCAAAAATTACTTCTTTCCTCCTTCCTACTCCCTGCTAGCTGACTGCTCCATCTTGCATTTTTTCAACAAGCTTTGAATAAAGCAGGGTCTAGCCCAAAAG
This sequence comes from Chaetops frenatus, assembly GCA_013400775.1. Classification (NCBI taxonomy): domain Eukaryota; kingdom Metazoa; phylum Chordata; class Aves; order Passeriformes; family Picathartidae; genus Chaetops; species Chaetops frenatus. The sequence continues at coordinate 501,715 of VZTR01023746.1, read as the reverse complement.
TGCCTGAATATCTAAAAATAGCATTATTTTCCCTCAAGACTGAGTGAATGGCAAACCAAATAGAGTTTTTTAAAACCATGCATTACCTACACAGAAACGGCAGATTACAGTTTCAAAGTGCATCAAAAACATGAGTTACACAACCCTCCTGGACCTGCAGTAAATGAGGAATTTGGGTGGGATCACACTTTTCAGCATCAAGCAGCTGAGCATGAAACACTTAGTGGCTTTGCAGCTGGATCCACTGGTGTCAGGGGTGACTGTGGTTACAGCAGAGAGCACCAGCTCTCCCCTTCCAGCAGTGACTGCCCACTGTGGCACCTCCTGTGCCACTCACTGCTGTCCCCACAAAGACAAATGGAGAAAACCTAACCTCTCTCTGGGATTAAATTAACTGAAAAATCAGAGCTCCACATTGGTAAACACTAATTGCTCATGGAGGCTGGTATTAAGGGGAATATTTTTCTGCAATACGCACACGATAGATTTTCAGGGTTGTATGATTTTAATGCAAACTAGTCTTACCTACAATGTTTGTTATAGTCTCAAATAAGCAACTATAGGAAGCCAGAATTAAAACAAATCAAAAAGGACAACAAAGAAAACGCTTGATTCCCTCCACAAGTTCTCTCTTCACTTTTTATAATGTTTAAGTACCTAATGGCTGTTGATTAACTCCGCTCTTTATCATCTGTTGATCAACATGAAGCTCCTACTGTATCAAATTACCTGAAAATTATATAAATCAACAGAGTGTGTTGTTTTCCCCCATTAGAATGTATGAAATCATACTTGAGAACAATACTAGAATAACTGGAAAACACAGGAGATGGCTGCTCAGCACAGAGATTGACAGTACTCATTTCGATTCTAGTAAAGTTTTGAAAAGTCCTTGCACCAAACTTCTCAAGAGCAAAAAAAGTAGCTTGGACCAGGTTTTTCAGACTGACTTCCTTCTCTGTTTTGCTAAGCTCTGGAGCAAGACAGAGTCTGTTATTACACATATCATTCAGATTTAAGTATTTCCATTAATAAATGAGAAACAAATACATTGATGCTAGGAAACTCACCACAAAACACACAACAACCAAATTTCCTGCTGTTCTCGCTGCAAAGCAGCCGCAGCATTGCAGACCTCGTTTTGGTATCAGATAAATTGATCATAACTAATTTAGTTATTATGCTAACTCCTCTATTTTAACTAATTCACAGGACTAGAGAAGGAAAACAGCTCAAATTAGAAGTTTGCTGGCAGTGCCTTCTATCAAACTGGAAAGGGAGGATATTCATATTAATGGGATTTTGTGACAAGTACATGTTCTTACACAGCTGACAAAATACAGAGACATGTTTCAAATTACATTAAGGTTACGACAAACTAAAAAAAGAGAAAGTAATACTCAAGACTCCTTCAACTCCCTTGTGGGGTTGAAGTATGCTCCAGTATACTCTGTGAACAATCCAGTATGCTCTGTGAACACGGTTCTGATGTGACAAAGGGACAGCTCTAAAAAAATCCTTCTACCAGTGATCTTCAAGGCAAAAATGGAAAGCACTAAACTGTAAACATGCACTTCTCCTAACACAACAGAGCTTTCTGTTTCTCTCTCTCAGGGGAAGAGTGGCACCAGCATGTGACTTGCGTTCTCCACAGCACAAATGAGACACATGGCTGGTGTCAAACACATCCTTGGAGATAAAGCCCTGAATTTCCTCATTTCTTCATTGCTTTTCTATTCCAGAACTAGCAAATGTACTAGATGAATAAACAGCACAGTACTTGAGGACTGGTTTCCTTTAGAGTTTGCAACTCAGTATCAGATGATCTGGCTGACCTGCAGAAACCCGCCCAGATGCCAACCAAGCATTTTTCCAACACTGCTGATTGTTAAGCAGATCCAGATCAGTTATTGCCATACATTCCATGTTTCTAAGCCCATCTGATGAAAAGAATATAACCATGGAGATTTTTTAATACACCTCAACAGCATATATTGCATTCTGTTGTTCCAAGAAAGCCACAGAGAAGTGTTGTGGACACCGCACCGCACACACTGGCACAATCCTAAGGCCTTAGGGCCAGATACCTATGTCTTTTTTTAATAAACACTGATTATCTTAGGATAAAATTTTAAATTAACCTAAGATGATGTTTACAGGCAGCCATTACATTTTTATTTCCCCAGGCTTGTGATTTAATCAGCTGTCACCCACGGACCTCATTAGATAAGGCACGGAAACCTCCATCACACAGCTCCTGTGCTGCGCTGCCACTTCCACAACTCAGAGCTCAGGTGGCAGCAAAGCCTTGTCCAGGATCACCAAACCCAGGCCAGGGCAGAGTTACAGCAGATACACCATTGGAAGGAGCCTAAGCTGCCAGGCAAAACTTCTCCTGGGAGCTCTCCTGCTCCCAGACTTGCAGCTTGCTCAGTCTGCCTGCCCAGTGCCTGGTCACAGATAATCTCCCCGGTTCACCTTGCCAAGTCCACCTCAGTCTCCACAACCCCTTTAGCCTAAAGAAAAGCAGAGTAATAGAAACCAGTAAGAGCACAGATGACATAGGAGCTATAAATCATGCCAAGCTCTTTGCAAGCACAGAGTCCTCATCACTCAATCATCCTGACTCTGAGCTGGTCCTTGTTCCCAGATATGCTGCGGGCCTTGCCTTTGGTGTCCCAGCCAGGTTATTTTGGCAGGACTGGCTCTGGCCCAATGCCAAGGCATCACACAGCCCTAAGATCAAGGCAGAATGATATTTGCTTTCCTGCCCTGCAGTACCAGTTAAAAAAAATACCCTCACAGACATAATTTCTACCTTTTTCTTACACACAAAAAGGAGCAAATGCCAACGTAGATCCCATGTGAGACTTTGTGTAGATTATTAAAGACTTTGCCTTTTGTTTTGCTTTTTTAAACTTATTCTTCTCTTTAGCGAAAACGTCACCTATGTCAAACAGACTTTGGCCAAAAGCAACCAACTCCACAATTCTTGCCCTTTTTTGTTTGTTTGTTTTCAAAAACATTCTCCAGACATTACCTTGCTAAATGTGACATTCAGTCCCAGTTACTGAATTCTAAAGAGTTGCTGAACTCAAGGACCAGGCATTAAATGGGAAGGTACAGTTCTTCCCAAGTATAAATAACTCTTCTTACACACCTCTCCTGTGAGAGATGTCCTAATACACTACCGCCCAAAGAAAAATAAAAAATAGTGTCAGTTTCAATACCTGCATCATCTGCTCAACATGGAGGGAGGAGAAATTAGATGGAAAAGGCAAACAGACATGGTGTGTTAGACACCAAAACTATTCCTGCAGTGCCAGGCCTGGTAGAAACACATCGTTGGCTCTTGTCCTCCCAGTTTGCAAGCTTGGAAATTAATTAACAAGGTAATTAAAGACATAACTATAAATTCTTTAAAACATCTTAATATGTTCAAAGCAGCAGGCAGGCACTGTATGTTGGACATCTGCTTTACTGTGCTATAGAACTGGAGAGGGCTGAGGGCAGAAGGTGAGATGTGGGGTCAGGGCAAGCAACAGCAGGTGCTGTTACTTGGTGTTTTAGAAGTCCATTTCTAATCATTCCAGTGATGAAGCTTTTGTGCACTTGCACCAAAAACAGCAAATGGATTTGATCTGTGGGACTCTGGAAAGCACTGGTCAGCCTGGAGGTCCCTCCTTAAGGGCTGCCCAGGTGCTGGGAGTTTCCCATCAAAGGTCCTGAGCCCGGTGCTTCCAACCTGGGTCTCCCCAGGGAGCCATACACTCACCAGTCCTCATTTCTTCCATATTCCCCAATAAATCTCTGCACCAAAATGCTGGGAGAACAACTACCCACTTGCAGGCTCCCATTTTTGCTTAAGGCTGGCCAGACTTACTTCAACAAAGACCAAACATTCACTTGAAACATCACAGGTTGAACGCCTGGGAACTTCATAGGGAAATGACAAGCTGTGTAGTCCCAGGGAAGAAAAACTCCATTAAAAACTGCCATATCAGGCAAGCCAGAAACTGGAACTCCACTCCCTTCTATCCCAGGTTACAAAAAGACATTTACATCCCAAATGTTTTGTGGAAAATCTGACGGCTCCACAAAGTATTTAAACTCAAACAAAATGACAGATAAAGAGACTTCTAACTACACAAGCTTGAGGAACTTTTGAAGGGCTTATGAGAGGTTGTAAAAGAAACAGAAGAAAGCTTTATGGCTCGGAGGGATGACATCTACAGCTTTTCTGATCCCTCAAGTATAAAATGACATGTCCTTTCAGAAGTGACCAAATCAGCAGCCTAGTTTAAACCACCAACCAGAACCAACAGGTTTTTAATCTGACAAGTGGCAATGCTTTATTTGACTGATGTTAAGTTTTGGCAGAATGCAGATTAAATAAATCTTGACTCCATTTCAAGTTCATTGCAGCTAATGACTTTGAACTTAAGAGTCTGTTAACACTAAATCGCTATCATTATGCAATCATGCTAAATTACCAAAGGAAGCAGAAGGTACCTCAAAAGAAAGAACTGCACCAGTTTATGCCAAGAAAACTGGACATCGGTGAATATTGTTGGACTGTTCTCTGCAACACCAGGTTTCTGGCCCAGACAAACATGTTTCTCATCTACTGTTGTTATCTCCTGCCAATATAAATCCAGCCAAACTGGCTCCATCTAATTCTCACTCAATATGCCCTTGCAGAAACAAATACATAAAAGTGAAGTCTTTATCAAGAAAGAGTCCTGCATAATGCAGAGCAACTCTCCTCCTTGCTTGCTCAAGGTGATTATCTCACCATTTTTGATACTTGCCTTTTATCATCAATTTTAGAGGCTCTGCTTACAGAGGAAGGACTGACGAAGTAAGGACTAACCTAACAGATACTTAACAGATTCTCTAACACAGCCAAAATCACTAGAATTCCCTGGAATCTGGGCTTTTTTAAGATAGTATGAGGAGTAGCCTCACTCAAGACAACTGAAATAATGCCTTTTTTTCACTGAAATTAAGGTTTCATGCACAGGTCTTAGAAGAAGTTGAAAATCTTGTGGATCAGGAGAGAACACAGCGTATTTTGCTCTCTGGTGAGTGCAGTTGGACAGATAGAATCACGTGACTTACTCAAAATAATGCTCAAAAAAACTACAGCACAAGAAACACTATGCACAAAACTGAAAAGGCTCAATCAACGCCTAAAATACATCTTCAGGACATTGGTACAAATTGTATTTCAGTATTTACAAAACACTAAATGAAAGCAAATCAATCAGTTGCAAACCCACACAGCACATGAAGTGAATGCACCAAATGCACCAAATGAAGTGCAAAGCTTTAGGTGAAATGGCAGAAGTCTTACTCTCTCCAGCTCAGCTGTGTTTTCATGAGGCTGAATCTCTAGATTATGAGAAATGAGAAAATACTGAAGCCCTGTCCATCCCACTGAATAACACAGGTTTTATTTTTATTATACTTCATTAAATAGACTCACGACCATATGGTTTCCATCATTAAAAAGAGTAACAAATGAATCCTTTGTGGATAAACAATACAGCCATAACCAGAGGCAAACAGAAACTACAACTTTAATAAAATTACTTTCTTATGCTCCTTTACATCTATTTTTCCCTTAATGTTTTAAAAAAATAGATTAGGCTTGTGTTTTGCATGCTTTGTCTTATTAAATCCTGACAGCGCAGGTGGAATTGGCAGCACACAAATAACCCTACATGTGGCAACATCCCTTTGTGTTACTCCTTCAATTATCCCATGCCTGAGACCACAGCAAGTATTTGGGGACTCAGGTTGTTTTTTTGAAACCACCACCCATGTTAGTAATTTGAATTGAAATGGCAACAAGCATTCCTCCTCACAAAAGCTTAACTTGTGTGAAGTTAATAAATATTTGCTTCAAACTTCTTGTAGATGGGTTGATGTTTGCCTCTTCCTACCTGGACACATACAGTGTGCTCGTTGCTGTGTTCTCACTAGTGGGGCCCTGAGAGGCTTCAGACTTCCAAAGGTTTGGGAGGGACTGGATCCACATTCATCCTTCATCCTTGCCTGCAAGCTGCAGCCCAATGTTTCACTGGAGGAGTTTTGACACAGAAAACATAGTGGGGAGCTAGCACTTCCATCACCTGTGGTGTCATCACACTTTAATCCATTCAAACACCTCCCATGACTCCATAATCGTGGGAGATCACTGCTCACAGGGAAGTTTTCTGCTTGATAACTTTGCTGCCCCTCTGCAGTGCCAGCTCTGTCAGTGCTCCGGCTGTGAGGGTTGCTGTGAAATTGTTGTAAGTGGATGTAATACATTCCGGGACACGTACTATCACTGCTTCTGTTTGTGGAGAGGCAAACACAATTTGTCTGCTGGAGTAACGCTTGGAAGACTTCCTGAAAAATCTAACAGCAATTAAGCTAATTTTACTCCTGCCAAGCAGATGCCAGGAATTAAAACTTGCAAGAATGACAGACTCGTATGATAACTAAAGACAGAAGAAAATTGCAAGATCCAAGATTATGATTCTCTTGCCTGTATAGAAGTGATTGTAATTATTGTTTGGTTCTCAACTATTCTGGGGCAGGCATCAAGGAAAGACATCTATCAAGACATTTGGATTCATTTAGGCATCCTGCTCAAAGGGGTAAAAAACGCTGGGCTAAAAATACCATTGACATTTCAATATTAATAAAGATGTGTGCTCAAGTATCACTGTAGTGATCCTCCTGCGATAGCTTTGCCATGTCTCCACTGACTGCTGGGTTGCTTTTACCTTCCAGCTTCCTGAAGGTGATCTGCACACTGCTGTAGCCTGAGCCTCTGGCTATCAAAAATCATCACTCGAGCCAATTCCCGAATATAGAAGCACCTTAACTTTCCTGTTCCCAGAGTCCGTACTTTACAGTAGTAATGTGCAAGTTTATAAGAATTTAAAAACTGATTTAACAAGGAGTTAAAGTGGCTGCTAACAAGCTAGAGATTACATGAGAGAAAGCAAAGATCCCAGTCCTATTTGGTGCTGAAAACAACTTCCAAAATCATCTATGTTTTATTCAGCTTTCCCCGAGCTTAGAGGGAGCAGTTGGAGGACAGTACAGTAACGAATTTGAATACACTTTCCTTGAGCAGTACATGCTATAAAAAAAAAAAAAACAAACCACAAAAAACCTCTTAAAAATTTAATTTCACGGGGTCCTCTTACAATATTGGCCAGCACTGAGCAAACAACAAATAAAGACACAAATACTCAACAGACCTGTCTCACAACCCAGGCACTTAAAAGAGGCAAGTATATTTTCACAGCTCCTCATCTTTGCCAGCTCTGCAGGGTGACCACATGCACAAGAGAGCAGGACAGACCCGACCCACCTGGGATGAAGCATGTCCTCTAAGGAGGAGTAGAAACAGAGTAGGAACCTCACTCCTCCCTTCCTGGATCCCAGCATGTTTGGTACGGTGATTGTTAGGAAATAATCAACGTGGAGCTTGATGTTGCCACTCCCAGAGTGTCACTTGTCCCCTACATTGGTGCCCTAATGAAGAAGCCCCTGGACTTAACGCAGATTGAAGAGCTTCTAGAGCAGGGCTGACAAAAGCACATTTATTCACCGACACCTCATTTCAGTCGTTGTGTTTCACAAATTCTCTGTAATCATGGACACGGGTTGGTTTCGGCTGTTGCTCTCTCCTAGAGTTGTTAGCATATTAATAAAAATAAATAAGCCTGGCTTGCTGAAGGAGTTTTAAAGATGTGGATGTCCAATTAAATTCCCAGACTCCTTTGAAAATCGTAGCATTTTTCACTGTCAGATGCCATTAGAATAAGAAAGGTCACGGGCAAAGAGGATCTTTTGTAATTCTCTGTGAAGAGCGCAGACCGCAAGCACACAGCATCAGGGCACACGGCAATGAATGCTTCCCAACAGGAATTCAAGTTTGCTTTGCCAAAAATATACTCCATTGCTAAGTCCATTTTGGCTGTAAATTAGGTGGAGAGAACAAGGAAGTTTTTTTGGTGCATTTTTGAAAACTTTTTCCTAGCTACTGTCTAAAACCAGACGAGCACAGGTTGTACTTTAAGTCTGGTATTAATGAGCAGAAAGACAGCACCATTTCAGCACCTCCCCGCATGGCACACGCCTGGAAACCAGGACAAGGATGGAAACAGAGACAGGAAGACAGATGTTTCGTGTTTTAACAACTTCGAGAAATGCTTCATGCAACCTGATCAACAAAGCCCTGTGGGCTGTTTTTATAGTGTGGATCTATCTGGAAGGTTAAGTGAGAAAATTAGCTGCAGAAATATTACATATCAGTGCACTCTCACAGCGCAGCTTCCGAGGAGGATTATCCTGGGCCAAACAAACAAAAGGAGAGAATCCCATTAGCAACCGAAAACCCAGGGCCTTGGCGTGGGTGTCATTTGCATACATTACAATTGCACAGTGTTTAAAAACTGCAAATTGGATTTCGTTTTCCCCTGGCTACCTGCCCATTTTTCTTTAAATTGATTTATTAATGTCCACTGTTGCTCTGCAGTTTTATCCTTTTAGCAATAATAGATGTAATATATCACAAAACCAAATTTTTAAGAGTACATCATTAGAGTGATGTAGCACTGGTAATAAACCCCTTCACACTTGGATGAACTTAAATCAGTTTCTCTTTATTGATTTTTGGTCATAACATAATTTTAAAGTTCAACTTAGTTAATAAAAAAAAGATTTGCGCTGCTGTTGTGTGGAAAACACCAGTGCTGTAAGTTTTCATGTCATCTGTTGCAAAGGCTCTTGTGGTTTTATATATTCCCTCTGAAGGTGGCTCGGCATTATATAGCCTGTCTTATCTTCTCTGCTGACCTGCATTTATCTGTCTATTTTTATTGCCACACGACTCACCGCACAATAGATCTTTACCCAGCGACCATCCATCCGAACACACGCAGTCACTTCATCTTTCCAGCAGCTTCCTGAGTAATGGTCATTTGCATTTTACCAAACTCTCCCACTTCAAGGGGGTTCTGCGTTGACAATACCAGTTGCGTGACCATGCTTTTTACTGTCTTCCAGCAGAAAAGCAGTAATTCACCTTTTCCACTTAGAATTTTTTTTTTTTTAAGTACATTTTAAAAGTATTCTTGTCAGCTTGCTGTTTCGTGTTTGGGGGGTTTTTTTAGTACGGTTTTTAATCTTCCAGAAGCACAAAGTTAATGATAGCTGAGGTTAGGGATTTATTGCTTGAAACAGCCTGATAAGGAAGCAGATGACTGAGTTGGGTATATAACCATTCATGTCCTCTTCTCCTGCCCCCGAGAAAGGTAGCACAATGGTTATGGTACAGACTAAAGATGTGGCTTCACTGCCATCACATCTCCAAGGGACAGGGTAGGTGCTCCTGCTCCTTTGGCTGCACATCTCCATAGCATGAGGACCATGGGCCAAAAGCAAGGGCCAAACCCAGAAACAAGGCAAAAATACCCCAGGCTGAGGTGTCACGGTCTGAACAACATGAACTGCTCAAACTCTTACATTTTCTTACAGTCTCATTGAATAATTTTAGAAATAAAAGACATGAAAACCTACCAGTTCTCAACCTGCAAGCCTGGGTGCTGCACCAATATACTACCCAAGTATTTTATTTAATTGGTTTTCCTTTTCTCTCATTTCATGTCCACAATGATCTCCTACAGACATAAAAAGAAGGCGATTGGTCCTGGAAGAGTTTATAAAATTGCTGAAGGCTGATAAGATACATAATGGTTGGAAAGAAAGATAGGTGAGACTGCAACCCCAAATCAGTTCTAGAAGATGCTGTGCTGCAATCTTATCCATCCAACAGCTAACCTAATCCAACACAGCCTGCAGATATCTCTATGCATTGGCTCGTTCCAGAAACTTCAAAGAAATGCACAAAAATGAGATCACTTGGAACTGGTGGCCAATAAGAAGCCTCTATGATTAATGAAGAGGACAGTTTGCTTCTGTCCCAGACAGTGAATCAGTCACACACACACTCATTCAGCAAGGAACTTAAGGCTAGTCAAATCTGTATTTAGTGGCACATCACGTATAAAATTTGTGTTCCTAAAAATCAAAGATATGAATAGGTGAATCATAGCATAAATCTTTCATGCTGACCACCAAAAAGCATTATCCTTGTAACAACAAGAAAATTCTTACTTCAATACATTATCATTGGCTTTGACTCAAGAAAAGTAATTCATTCCTCAGCAAGCAGTTATTTCTAGTTTTCTTTTGCTAAAAGGGCTGTTTGTGTATGTTCTTAATAAAAACATGCCCTTGCATCCACCACACTGAACAGCTGCAGGTGGGATTCAGATTTGTACCAGCCTATCCACTGACACACAGGGAAACTCTCTGAAAGCAAAATACATAAAGCAAAATACGCTTTTATGACTAAGTTGCCTTGACTTGGTAAACAAAGGCGAGAAAAAAAGAAACAGGCTTTAAGCTTTTTTTCTTTTTCATTTTCATTCCCAGTCTGAAAAAAAAAACCCCACCAAAAAATAACGGATTTAAGATTCATTCCTCTAGCTCTGTCCTGGAAAATTAGCATCAGTAGCTACTTACAAGAAAAAATACTAACCCTGTACCTGATACATAGAGTACAACAAGAATAAGCAGCTCTGATTTGGCCTGAGAAGGAATATACAAGGCAGCAACTCGGAGTGTGACCAACCTCCCTCTTGGGGTTGTTTGTTTTCCAAACCCTGGGGTCGGCAGCACATTCCCAAAGTGCCCTGCCAACAGCCCTGTTCCTTCTCACTCTATTCCAAGCCAGCTGCTAATGAGGAAATCCATAACCTTTTTACAGCAGATGCTGTGAAATATTCTTTCTTGATATGTAATGGTGTATTGATTTTTAATTTCAAAATATGCAAACATGACATTTGCAATAGTGACTCCATACAAACAAAAGCTGTATTTTTTGACTTTTCGATCTGTAACACATTTTGCAAGCATTTGCCATCAATAAGTAGGCAAAAAAACCCAACCCTCACCATGAGAAGTTCCTTGCCTGGAAAAAAAAAGTACAACTATGGATTTCAGCCTAAATAAAACCTCTCATAAAAAGCCGATGTAAACAGCTGCAAGTAATGAACTTGTCAAACCTCAAGGTTAATTTAATACCATGGTAATAGAGGTATTTCCAATGGGGCAGTACCTGTACCTAGACTCTACATTTCCTGTTATAATCCAATAGCATTTCTCTGGCTCCCAACCTCCCTTACTGGATGTATGTCCCTCTCTTTTCTTCCTTTGCAAGGGTAATGGCGGAAATACCAAAACAGATTCATCATTTGTACAAATAAGATTTAAGAAAAAATATGTTTTCCACCTGTAAAAATAATTCTTATTCCTGATTCACTGAGAAACTCAGAAAGTGAAAAATGTGTAGTTCATCCACTTTCTGTCATAGGTCCTCTTACAGCTGGGAAGGAGGGAGACCAGAATGATCACTGCTGCCTCAGCAACACCTTTTCAATTTAAAAAAAAAACCAAAAAATGATTCTGGCCATGCTGAGGAGCACAACCTGTGCTCACTGGAAAGGTGATTTGAGAGAAATTACTGAGAGGGCTAGCCTGTCCCAAACCAACCCCCAGTTGAAGTAGAAATGGGTCATGTTTTCTGCGAAAAGGTATTGCTGGAAAACCACTGAGGAAATACACAGCCATCAATATGTTAGATGATATCAAGATTTCTTAGGGACAGTCATGATTAGCTGTCTCTGCCTGTTTTGGAGAGGTAAGTGTTTAAATTGCTTTTTGAATCACACCACACTTTTAAATTACTGAGCCCCTCTGTACATTCCTTATATATATACATTTTACCTCTGGTGGCAAAACCAGCTCTGCACCTATGAACAGATGGAGAAAATAACCATAGGGCACATCTTCCATCTTGGACAAACTGGCATGGCTTTACTGACTTCAGTGGAATGACATTGACTTAGATCAGTTGAGACTCTGGACTGACATTTAGTTTTGAATTCTTTACTAATATGCTCAAAATATCACCCTGGAATTGATGTCCTGTAATAAAATATCATCCCAAGAGTGCATACACTGAGTGCCAAGGAGAGAAACAAAATCAAAGTCTTGCATAGACTTATGCCATGTTCATAATCATTATCTTAATTTTTAAGCAATTCAAAAGGAAAAAAAATGCTGAATATTTCTTGGGATGCACCCTATAATCTTGCAACATATTTAGAATAGGAAATCAAAGCAGAGCTAAACTACCAATTGTGTCAGCAAAAACAGCCTTTCATGGCAAAATGACAATTTTCTGTCTTTGAAATCAGGCAAGAATGAAAAGTGGTTTGCTCTTTTATTGTGCAAACCAGCAAAAATACATTCGTCTCTGCAAGACTTTTTCCAAATTAAATATGTATTTTTTTTACTGTAAGTCTCTTCGAGATCAGTCATTTGGTAGCAAAAGATAAAAAAAACCAGCATTTAACTAGACAAAGGCAAATAATCAAGCCATCAGCATTTTGAGCAGCTACAGGTTTATCCAAACATTTAGCGGGTTTATTTTTACCATCTTCTAAATGCTCTCCCCATTTGCAATTTTGACCCCACTGTGTAAAACAGCACCAGACCTCAGCTCACCTCTTGGCAAGTAACTGTCTCTCACCACCAGGCCCCTCTGAATGCTGCAAACCAAGGCATCAGCACGGCACAAGCTATTTAAAAGGTGGAACATGTTAGGTGACCTGGCAAATCCCTAATTCTAATCCCTGCCTGGAGGTTCTGTGTCACTGGGACCATTTTGGTGCACACCTTTAGGCTTTTGTGACTTAGCAGGAAATTTAGTTTTCTTTTTCCTTCCCAAGATAATCCAAGTGATTCTGTATGAATGGAGACCTTCAGCCCCCAGACTCCTCCAGGCACTGACCCTCGAGAGCAGCTGCAGGAGGAATCAAGTGCTTATGGGCAAGGTTTGCCTTGCATCCCATTGCCCTCTTTAGGCACCAGAGGCTTTAAGGCATGCCCTAAACACAAGAAGTAAATAGGACACCCAGTTATTCACCCTGAGCAGCCAGTACTGCATCAGGTTCCTGCAAGACCCGAGCAACACCAGTCCTACCCGAGCCCCTAGCCCGTGACAACCCACAGCCACTTGATAAAGCCAAGGTATAAACAAAACCAAAAAGACCTTACACTGTGAGCTCAGCACAAGAGGCCACAAAAACTCTGGGGTGTCTGGGGGGAACAGACACCCCAGTGTTAGCCTCTGCCCAAGGAATAATAAGAAAAAGGCAAAATGAGATTCCAATTTTGCTAGCAGAGTCCTGGCATGGAGCTCTGAGGGGCCAATTAAACGGCAGTGGTAGGAGAGGCATCGACCGTGGTGAGAAGTGTGATGGAAGGGGATGGATGGATGGATGGAGGGATGGATGGAGGGATGGAGGGGTGGAGGGAGGGGGGGGGGGAGGGGGAGGGACG